>NNCF01127816.1:38933-52343 GCA_002313205.1 Laupala kohalensis
CAAAGAAGCAGCGCCGAAACCATATGCCGAGGGACAGACAAGTTTGAACATGCAAAATTAGAAAAAGGATTCTTTAGAAATACGTACCTCAAAATTCATTTTAACAGAAGGACTTCAGAAAGAGCGGGTGTAAGGGAATATTATTTTCCCAAGGCAATACGGAGTTGAACATTTGACGAGAGCGAAAAGGTCTAGGCGGTAGATGATGTCAAAGAAGAGTCTAGTAGTCTAGGTTCCCGAAAAAGAAAATGCAAAGAAGTAAGTAGCCGTACATGTCACTGGGGATGTTAGGTGGCAAAGGACGGAGGGTTTCGAAACAGAAAATTTTAGGGATGTTCTCACCAAAAATACGCAAATGCTAAATTCAAAAGAAGTAATAAAAATTTAAGGTCAAAAAGGATGCCGACATTCGAAACATGTTTCAACTTGGTGACCAGCTCTAGAACGTCGTAAAATCATAATACTGGGGATCTGAGGATCTTGCCGCTTACGCAGCTACGCAGAGAAATATCACAAAGGGTATTGTTTGTAAGGAACAAAATGGCCGATTGATCTTCGTTTCTAGCTACCGAAGTATGGAAAGAAAGAAAAACTGAAACCACCAATCGAAAGTCACCAAGGGCGGAGCCAAGTGTAACTAGTGGGTAAATGAAATAGCAACTAAATTCTTTTTCGGGAATATCAAATGAAATTGTAGAGGGGAGAAAACCAACAGACGTACGTTGGAGGGAAGAAATCGTAGGAAGGAGAACATCACGTGACGATATTTTTTATAAAAAGGGCAGACAATAGAAAATTTGAGAAGACACTAGAAAATTTTAGCAGACGGTAGAAAGTTTTGTTCAGACAGTGATAATTTAATCAGACTGTGAAAATGTATTTTGGTTAAAGTTGTTACAACACCAGTGTTGTATAAGTGCGTCAAAATTCATTAAAAAGTTCGGAGAATTAAGGAACAAACAGTGTCGACGATGATCAATGTTAGTTAATGAAACAGAACGTACAAAGTGCTAACATTAATTGTGACTAATTAGCACGTGACAGTAAAAGAATACGCGACGTTTGCCTTACGAGCAGTTCGAAGTCTTATGCTACAAGAAAACAGCAAATATCTCGTACCGCTATAAAAGTTCGACCAGTGAGGTAATGGATTCTAACTAATGAAGTCAATCTTCATTTCAGAGGAAAACTAGCCGCAAATAGTAACTTATGTAAAATTATGAGCTCAGAGAAGGCATCGTTTTTGCACAGCATATTATTACGTGAGTTTATGGTATTGTATGTCCGAAGGCATGCTAAATGCAATTAATTAAGTAACCACGAGATTAAATTAAATATTGCAAAAACCGAGTTAGTAAATAAAATACTAAGTGATTCGCGCATCTCTGAAACAAGACGACTGCATGATATATATATACCCCTAACTTTTTTCTTCAAAATTTATTTCTTATTTCTCATTCGTTGGAGCACGACGTATTATTAATTAGGTTATCTCTTCACTTGGCCAGTAAGAGGAACTCCTGCTAGAATGATGCAAACAACAATATTATACACTTGAAACACTTCAGGTTTACGTCACTTAGTAAAATTCTCATTTCCACATTTCCTACATGTCTCGAATGTCACCCCCCCCCTCGGCACCACACCCTCCGGGGTTCTGAATGAGCGCACGCCGCTTCTCGACCTGTGCTCATTTTGAAACAACGGAAGAGTGTAAGAGTCACCTTAGATTTGACTAAAAAATCTTGCACTTCCAAGGAAATTACGATTATGACACCTGAATGTGATGCAAAATTATGTAGCAAGACGACGTCCTTTCCGAGGTAGCAGGCAGTGAGGGTTGCATTCATGTAACTCTTATTGTTTGTTAGTCTTCCGTGTTGACGTATGACGCGGAGATGATCGGTAGGGTGGCCTCGGGCGGCAGCTTAAAAGCAAGGGTTCCAGCCCAAAAGCTATCTCTGCTGCGGAGAAGCTGCCGTCCCGGGGTGGCTTGTGCCGCAGGACTCCGTGCGGGAAGACAGTAAGGAACCTTTGGTGAGTGACACTTCGCCTCGAGATGATGGGTTGTTGTCTCTACCATCATCTCATGATGACGACTTTGGCATGGTTTCCGAACTTCGCTTGGTTAGGAATATTAGTCTCTAAGTTCGGAGTACGACCCGAGCCCGACAGAAGTAAGCTTACAATCCTCATAGCTCGCAGGTTATTTAGGGAGTGTTTTTATTATCATAACATATAGGTAATATGAAGTGAGTTCGGCACCCGAACACTTGTATTTGATAGCACCTTGTCCCTCCCTCGTCGTCGCTCCGCCGACCGTTAACCTGTCGCGTCTCCGCTCAGCGTGTGGTTAGGCATCCGACGCGCCACGCTACCCATGCTGAAGGCACGTTCCTCCTCCTTTTATTTAACTTATTAAATACGGACCCTTACACTGGTCCATAAAATATCGTAAGTCTTTAATTATTTATCCAATTAGATTATATAATGTACATTTATTGTAGTAGAATTTATTCCTTACCCATTCAATTGCTTGTATATTCCATCATTTTTGGGGACATCATCTAAGTAATACCTTAATCCCTTCCTATATGTAATTACTGAAAAATTTCCTTTCTTTGTGCACAGGGACTAGGTTTGCTATGATGGAGGTGAAGGTGGCTGTCATCCATTTACTGATACACTTCGAACTGAAGCCTGTAGAACATACACCTGTGGAACTCCGTCTTTCTAGAAACACATTCAACATCACTGTTGATGGGGGATTCTGGTTAGGCATCAAACCACGTCACCGTGAGAGCTCAACAACATCCACAACTCCAAATGCACCTGCAGCCGGCAGCTGAAATAAATTTGTTTGTAAAATGTGCTATTTATTAAGACAATTAGTTTTATATCTCCTATTAAAACCAGGACAGATATGATTTTGGGAGACATATTACTTGATTTATAGTAAGTGTTTCATGTGTTAAATGTGATTCATATCGTGAAGAAGCTCTTTATTGTTTAGCTCTGTATTATATCGTGAGGACGCTCTCTGTATTACTTAAGTACAAAACATTTCAAATCTCTTGCAGCAATGTTATTACAAAAGTGTTATATAATCATCCTTATATGAAGCGTATTTGTTGGCTAACACAAAAGAAATAGTAGCTATGTTTCCATTCTTCGATTTTTTAAATTATTATTATTATTATGGATTCTTCTTTTTAATTCTCAGCTCTAGGCTGGATAAGAAGGTACGGAACTCATGCACTCGCTTCTTTGATTGGAACATTTTACTTGAATTTCCGGACATTTCGACATGTATTCAGAATGACAGCTTTTTGCATAGGTATGAAAAAGGTATTGGAGGATGTTTAATGCAACTAGGCTTTTTATCAAGTGTTTGCGGATAATGTCAGTTGCAGAGATAACGATCGGTATNTATTGGAGGATGTTTAATGCAACTAGGCTTTTTATCAAGTGTTTGCGGATAATGTCAGTTGCAGAGATAACGATCGGTATAATATCAACTTTGTCAGTCCTCCACATTCTTTCAATTTCTTCCTTCAATTTGGTATACTTGTGAAATTTCTCTGCAGCCTTTGTCAGCATAGTATTGGTGTTAGACATATCTACATCTATGATGAAAGTAACCCTGTCTTTCATGTTCCACTATGAACCCGGTCTGGTATGTTCCACCATCGAGTCTGTCAATGTTGATCTGTTAAATAGCAGGTAAAACTGGATTTTCCAGGACAGGGCTAGGATTGTACTTGTAGTACGGATTCTTCACTTCGGTGAGTCCACACATCAGAGCTAGCATTACTTGCTTTTCTTAATTTTTTGTACGGATGACCTGACCTTGGAAGGCCAACAAGAATCCTTCCGGTTTAGGGTAAAGATTAAGCCACGCGTTTGACGCTTCTTTGTCAACATGTGGCAAACAGAATTCTTGAGGGTATTGACAGAGGAGGATCACGCTTTTCCATTCTGTGATGCGACTTGCCATCATATGCTCCTGATCCTCAGTTGGCGATTGTTCCTGGGATACGTTGTGACATTTTAGTTGGATGTCGGCTTTACAGATAGTTTGGTGCATGAAATAATCAGATTTACGGTTCAGGAAGTACTGTATCAGCTATTAATCCTGCTTATTGTACAGCATTTTGATGTTGGTAAGCCCGAATTCCCCTCCCAGCCTTCGGTATAAGCTGTTCTATGTACACTCAAATGTACGTGGTTAACAGTGGTTAGTCGTGCACGTTCTAATCAAGCTCTGCAGACTATTTAGGCTATTCTGTGGTAGTCCAGGAAATTATTTGGAATGAGTAACTGAGTGAAAGTATAGCTTCATACTATAAACGAGTTTGCTTGATACCATTGACAAGAGTCCATGACGTGCGTAGGGAGGTGGGTTGATTGAGGACTGTTTCCCCGTCCCGAAATCTGAATAATACATTTTTAATAAAGAAGAATGTAACATCTATTACAAATAGTAGACCTATTTATGTTTTTATCGATTAAATGGCGTTTCAGTATTTTAACCCTCTCAAGAGTAGGCTAACGTATAGACCACTTAGGACCAGGCACGGGTCCCAAACTCAAAGACGCATATCGTATAAGCCACTGCGCAGGTTCTCTTTGACTTTCTACGAAGCCCAGACCCTGCGGCGCACAATGTTGGGAGTACTAATTTAAGCGGATAAAGTAATAATGTAGGATATCGTAGCTGCCCTAGATTATGTGCTGCAATTTTTCGTCTGCTAATGTAGATATAATTGAAGATTTAAATCATAAATTCCCATCAAAAACCATAAATTCCCATAAAAAATGACATAAATCATATTCAGTATAAGCCCTGTATTAGGGTTCAATAAAATATTGGAGTGAATATTGAATTCAATGAAATTTTCGGTGGAAAAATAAAGTTATGAATCTATCCTATCCCGATCAAAGAAACATTAGGAAAGATTTTGATTGGACCCTGGTATATTCTTTAGGTATTAGGAATGAGCGATATATAAATTGAACATTCTGTTTGCATTTTCTTCCTGTGTTCTCGGCTGCATTAACTAATCTAATATTTGAACTCAGAATCCAGACACATTTCGTGGGTTAGAGAACAAAACCGAAGTGGAATGAGCAATGGTGAGCAGATACTAGAGAAGGATAGTTTTGTCTGCGTTTTGATATGAGGGTGAGGAGATGGACCACTTGTCTTATTTCCCCTTGCTCTGAGCTCACTTCCTCAGTCAACAAATTAATGGGGAGAATAGTATTATAAGTGAGTAAATGTTTTTAAAACATTTTCATGATTTCTGCTGCGGACTGTGGTGAAAAACGAATTAATTTATTACTAATATTGGTGTTCTTTTGAATACAATCATGTTCCTAAACTCAATTTTGTTATTATCGTCAGTGTTCAGATCTAATCTAGTCATTCTTAAAACAATTTTCATTGGTATAAGTATTTTCACCAAAAGTACCTATGTATGTTTGCTACGAATTATACAAAATAAAAAAATATTTTCTAAATATTAAGAAGTATTTTAAAATTATCGTTGACTTACAATTTTATATTATCTGTTTGTGTTGATTTATTAGAGTGGAATGCATGAAACAAACCTAAGTTCAGAATTGACACTGGAACATATCCTTCTTTTATAACTTTGTTGAAATAACAATAAAGACTTCGCAGCATCCATGAATTTCATATTGTGTGCTCAAATCTTGTGTTTCTATAAGAACATTTCTCCATTTTGTGTACCATTGGAGGTGAGACCCTAATGGTTTGTAGTGTCTATAGTATGATTTTGAACTTCTACGGAATCGAGTATGAGTCTATATGCAAAGTGCTCAAGGTTACAGGTAGGCTAGATGCTCTTCGGCAAAAGAGTTCACGCTTCTCTGGAATCTGCCGTAGAGTATGTGAGACGATATCAACACCACATCAGACTTTTGTCAAATTATCATCTGCAATCCACACCGGTTGAGGAATATCTGGCGAGCACCACGAGTTCTAGAATCTTTGGTAGGAGTTTGTCTCATGTCTCAGCGAAATTATTGCAGAAATGAGGTAAATGCCCTGTGGTAGGTCCAGTACCTCTCCCTCGATGAACAAAAAACCTGGCAACGCCCTTGGCCACTCGTAATTTACGAAGTTGCGAAATTGTGAAACAGTCCATGAGCAGATCTTCCCTCGCTTTCTCCATTGACGGAGAAATGAACAAGTAGATTTCCTCCTCTTCTTCACGTATAGAACCTGCATAAAAAACGCTGCTCTCGCCAAACCTACTTCCACTTCCCTTACCTCCAGAGTTGCGAACACTTGGCAAACACGTCGAAACATCACAGGAGCCGTATTTGCCGCAAGTGAGTAATGCGACTGATCAAATTGTTTATTCTGAATTGATCTAAATGTTTGTTAGGGCAGTGAACTGAGTGCAATATTGTTCATTGGTTGAACGAACAAATTCTCACTGTGAATTGTTCACTCACGGTTCGCACGCTCGCTCAGTGTAAACGCGACTAAAAGAGTTAATCTCACTCAACGAGCATGCAGCTCGAACGTTCGTTCACAGCAAATGGCCGAACACGTCCGACCACCGACATACGCTCGCATCCATTCGCTCGTGACCGTTTGTCCACCCCACGGCGATAAACCACCACAGTGGTTCACCCGGTATAAACGCACCGTAAACCAACTCCACACCGCCCAGTAATCCTAGTACAACCGGGTCGAATAAGCACGAATATGCGGCGTGTACGACATGCCGAATAAGAACGCACACAAGTAAACACTAGAGTCCGCAATCAAGTGAGAACCGTCAGTCGTGTCCACAACTTACGAGCACGTAATTTCTCATAACAGCTATATTTAGTGGACACAAATTCTCACATTCCTTCTAGTCACTCGATGCTATTATTAGTGCACTCTTATTAGTGGAGTAGGGAGAAAAGGATGGAGGCTCGGCACAAACATGTGACCAACTACATATAATTCAGACCACTCTGAGAAATTGCGTGCAGTATTTTCCGGAAATGTGAGAAATTCTCCGTTAAATTTTCGCTCAAGACGATTCTCTCTTGATTAAGGATTTTATCGATCCCGAAGAACAATGATTCATTGTTTTCACGTCGCATGGATTGTTGCGGCGGTGCGCAGAAAGCGTCCACGCTGCTTCCGCTCGTTCGCAACCGTTCGTGTTCGTTTGACACGATTACCTTAGTTGTTGATAGAGAGGTTGAAACGACAACTCGAACATAATTTCCGTGGTGAACTAAGTAGCTTCTCATACTTCCGCTGGGTCTACTGACCGCGCATCCTCTCATAGGGACAAAAGAGGATGGCCATTATAATCCCTTTGTTATGATTTACGTTGGTTTCTAAAGCGTAAGTAAAATGATATTATGATAACGAACTCAGTGAAAATGTATAATCATATTTTAAGTAAATTTCTCTTAAGCTAAGAAATCGGTTTTGCCAATACTATATCGTATATACTTACAATAGAAAACATTTTCTTCTTCTTCGTTTCAATTTATTCACAGTTAAATTAAAATGGAATTACATGGAATTACGCAAGCCAATAATACCTCATAATCATATACATCCTATCTCTCGACAGTCATAACACGATACACTTGTAAATTTCCTTCTCCAGTTATGATTATATCCTGTAATATTCTTCCTCGCAAGTGCGGAGGCAGGTGCATCATCCACCATCTTCATCGCCACCAGCCTTCCAATATGTCATACATGTCTTTGTCCTTTAGAAATGGTCCTGTCTGAAATGTTAATGTTCTTTCTCTCGTTGCTTGGTGGAGAGAACGCTGCTTTATAATTGTTATTGTTTAATACGTAGCTTAAAATAGAAGGAAAGTTTTACTTTTGCATGACAATTCTCAAAATCTGCAAAAAAATAATGCTTGGTGTAATTTCAGATGCATCGGTTAGGGTGACAACAAGGGTCGTTATTTCACCACACCTGACTGCCAAGGACTTTACCCAGCACGGTTCACACCTGAGACCGTCTGGGAAACAGCACTTCGGTTCTCTCCTAGCTTCACATCTGACCTCACATCATCCACCTGCTCCATTACCTCCTCCTGCACGTACCTCATCTCCTCCTCCACCTCCCTCTACTTCTACCTCATCTCCTCCACCTCCCTCTGCTCCTACCTCATCACCATTTCCTCTTCCTATCTCCACACCCATTTCTTCTCCTGTCCCCGTTCTTTCACCTACTGCTTCCTCATCTCCCACGTCAACATCTATTCCTCCTGTCGCCCCCATACACCGTTACAACTTGCGCTCAGGAGTACGATGTGGTACTCGAAGGTGACAATCGCGTTCAGGTGCTGTGTGCGAGCTTCATCCGGAACTAGAAGCTGTACCAATTTCAAATTCCTCTCCACAATCTAACGTCGATTCCATTTCTCGTGAGTCACAAACTCTTTGCGAAAATAAAATAATTATATTTCATCATAATGTCCAATCCCTTTCAAACAAATTGACAGACATTGAAATTCTGGTACACGAAAATCGATTCGATTTGCTATGCCTCACAGAGCATTGGCTTTCAACTAACAACATCAACGATACTGCTATTTCTAATTATTATTTAGCAAGTTCTTACTGTCGGCAAAATTTTAAAGGCAAAAATCCCCACGGAGGTACGTGTATCTACGTTCGTAATGATATTTTATCTTCTCCACTGACAGGCTACGAGAACTTCTGCGTAGATAGTGTGTTCGAAATTTCTGCAGTTGAACTGACCGACACCGGTATTGTTGTTTTGTGTATTTATAGACCTCCTCAATCAGATCTTGACATATTTTTTCGGAACTTCGAAAATGTTTTAGAACATATCGCACATAAATCTACTAAATCTATCGTTATATGTGGTGATTTCAATATCGATTTCTTGAGTACATCCAACTCTGCACATTCACCAGTTAATCGATTCAAGAATCTTATCGACTCCTTCAACCTTATTACTACGATAAACGACCCCACTCGCCTCTCCGGCTCCTATTTTTACGAATATATTGACGAAATAGACGTAATTCCCGATCCGCCAACGTTAGCTTCCGACCGGGAGTCTTTCCCGCACAGCTATATCTACTTATAGTGAAACATTTTATAATACTATACTCTGTAGATTGTGTCAAGCGAAACGTTCGGCCAATTTGATGCTGCAAAATGCCATTTTGGTGCTGTTGCATGATTTGATTGCGTACACAAAAATCCGTAGCTAGTCCCCTTGCCATACATCCGCTTAGCACTGATAACGATCGCGAAATTGCTCGCCTTTATATGCGTACTGTTTACTTACTCTGACGTCACTGACTTAGAATTGTGCGCGAAACGTATGGAGTATTCTTGTTCTTATTACGAAGAGTTTGGATTCAGAATGCCTCTTTTAGACCAACATTCAGTTCTTTCTTTGCTTTTCAGTTGTGACACTTTTACAAAGTCTACAACTACATGTACCTATTTATTTTAAAACGTGCGCAATTTTTTTAATTACAGAAACCGTAGTGAACGAACGTCATTGACGCTGTCGTTGTATATGAACGTTATAAATAAATCTTTAAGACTTAAATTAGAAATAATCAATTGGTAGGAATGTAGGGAAAACTTGGAATGACTAGGTAGGGGATGAGATATGTACTTTTGTGCGGATTACAGAAAACGAAAAACAAAAATTGAGCTTCATGCTTGCGCCGGCGACGAATATTTTATTTATTTATTATCAAAAACAGTACAAACTGCGTATGACCACGTGGAGGGAAAAAAACTAATTTACTCTCCGGAAACAAGCAAGGGACCATCCCATCAATTCCGATCAAGGGCCCTAAGGCAGAGGCGGATATTTAAAGAACAATCATTTTTTCCAAATGTTATAATTTTCTGTCACTTTCCTTTGGCCCCTCCAAAATCTTGTGCCCCTAGGTCTATGCCTAAATTCACCTCTGCCGCATGGTATGAAGCACTCTGAAGATTAGTGTTAGAGTCCCATTCTATTCTCTAGTTTATTAAATATTCATTTCATGCTAATTTCATATATTCATTGATGCACCATTTTAAATGTTCAAATTTTGTTTCTTTTGCAGAAAGTAATCTTACTAGTTCATCTGTTGGTGAAGATAATCTCACATTTCCCACAAATGAAGAAATTGAAGGTACATTAGTTTTTGAATTAGCTACACCTTTGGTAGGTATGTATAAAATAGAACGTTAGGATTTTTATTTTCATATAGTTAGCTGTAAGTAGTAAGTGTGTGTTCCACAATTGTTTTATGGATTAGTTTTATACTGATCAGATTGATTATTATTAGTAATTGTTTCATTGTTTTTAAATTGTTAAGGTGGTGATCTATCCAATGATGATGAATTCTCTTCAAATTTTGATCAGCTCTCCTATATTGAAATCCCTTTGAATTATGATAGATTCAACAGTGCTGAACTACTTTCTTCTGCTGGTACTTACAATTCTGTTGAGGAGTTAATTGAAACCTATTATACTAATTCTTCTGTACACAATTCCTCTGATGGTAAGTAAATTTATTAATATAGCTATTATTATAATTAATTTATTACCAAATTACTTATAAATAATTATAATTGGCCTGGTTCAGGTTTCATATGATATTAAAATGTGTTACACAATGTAGGGAGGTTACCAGAAACTAATGATACAAGGTGTATGGCTCAGGAGTGCCTACATTTCAGTCCCAGAACCACAACTTTCCTTAATCCCTCAACAACTAAGCAATTGTTTCACACCCTGGTGAAAGTTGGGAGGGTAGAATCTGGTTGTGGGCATATTGTTCAAGTCCAAATTGTGTGGTATTCGTATTGAATTATAATTACAATTAATGTAAACACCCTGCACTTTTACTCCTCCCTAATCTTCCCATTAGAAAAAAGGAAGAAGAGCCTCTTTAATTCAAACTGTTTGGACTATAATATTACCCCTGGAATCTTACCTCCTGTCTTCAAATGAATTGTGTATGCCTTGGATTCTTAAAACCCTTTTCACCCCTCAGTTGAGAATACAGGCTAACCTAATCTAACCTGTATTTTTATTGAAATGTATTTGTATTTAAGTGTAATTCAAAAAGTTTGCCTTCAGTTAAATAAATAATTAACATGATGTAAATTATTAGTTAACATGGAAATATTTTAAATCTAGCCTGAAGAGGGAAGTATTCTGTTCACGATGTCTGGGAGGTGGGTTGCAGTGGTGTAATGGCAAATTTAGCAGTGCTGGTGCTGAATTTCCCATGCTTCCCCGTAAAGGGGGTCCTGCATCCCCCCCGCCTCCAGAAAGTTTTTAAAATTCATGTGCTAATCCCTTATAGAGTCAGTTTTCAGCATTTCTGTAAGCTAAATAAAGCCAAAAAAGCTTTTAAAAAGCTAAAGAAAAGATCCTCACCATTTCTTTAAACCAAAAAATATAACTAACAGAAGTGTCTTCGAGGATTGGTCACAATTTAAATAAAAAGGTTCCTGCTTTTACAATGCCAACATTACGGCCCTTGTAGCCCTGATGAAGGCAAAATAAATTACCAAAACTTTGGCGTTGTAAAAGGAAGAATCCTTTTTTTTCTTTTTTCTTATTGTGACCAATCCTTGAAGAAACTTCTGTTAGTTAATATACTGGTCAAGATCAACGTCAATACAAAAAATATAAATTTATATTTTGATCTGGATTTTTTTATCTAATACTTTTCCTGAATTTGAATATTCATCACAAGTATATTTGATAAGGCTCTTTGACTCTTGAGATAAAATTATTATCAGTGTCTAGTGTAAATAATATTGGAATCCTTAGAACTGACACATTTTTGTGCTGGAAAGTATGAGAAAATGCAGCCTACAATATTCTCTTTCATTTTGCAGAACAAACGCCTAAATCAAATGGTAGTGAGATAAAAACACCTCACTCCTCTCACACATAACCTAGGTCTCTTTTTGTATTCAACTTAAGATTTCTTTCTAAAATCCATTTTCTTTTAATGTTGCATAAAATAAACTTTTATTAAAAATATAAATAAAAAACATATTCCAAAAACCAGTGCCAGAACTATGTTCCAGCATGTTTCGGCACCATGACATCAGTGGTGGGTTGGGGTAAGATTCTGGGGCATAGAAATCCCTCTGATCACTATGATTTTTCCATGATTTGCATTTAACACAATCTCTATGAAACCCCATTATCATAGAAATCGGTGAGAAAACCTCTTCAACTCACGGATTTTTGGTAAAATTCCGTTATGTGTTAAGAAAGAGTTCTACTTATGAATGTTTTCGATGAACTGTCTTATTATTCTTTATTCAGAGGGAGTAAGATGGATAGGCCACTCGGCATGTTGGTTGAAAATGGTTTTTACTCTGTGGTTTTGTTGGTTGGTAAGATTCCTGGGAAAGCAGAGAGGTCGATCCAGCATTCCCTGTGACCCTCTAGGGATATATTTTTTTATTATAATTGTGCGCTACCATTCACTTGTGAGGAGTATTAGTTTTTTTATTGTTAATAGTCTAAAAACATGAAACGAATACACTCTTATATTTTTTCTCTCTATCATGAAAAAATGTTAAAGAATTCTGCTTATTTTTTTAGGGCATTAAATGAATAAAAATGACTCGCTATTCTGCTGTAAATTGTACCAACAGATCAGAAAAATTTTGAATGCATGTATTTTCCTCAGGTCCTGGGGGAAGAGCAAAATGGGTACAAATCATATGACAATAAGTATACACCGACGAGTCTCAAGATTATGCGAAGTAAACAATAAATCAATAATTCATTATAATACGTATTACTGAAGTGATTACTTTTATAATTATACAATTTTTCACAGAAACACTTTGAACAGTCACAGATTGAACAACACAGTTTAGAGGGATGAAGAAAATTAAAACCAAATGTGATACCATCATTATTCAATGTGCCAAACTCTCCTGCTTCTGTTAATTCTAAATATTTAGCACTTTCAGGTACAAATCTGAACTGCTTAGGAAAATTGTTTGTTTAAAATTTGTTGCTCCAAAATCAAATTCATTTCTGTCGAAGATAATATTGTATCAAGATTGTATAAACATTGGTCTTCCATTTCTTACCCTTTTTTATTGAATTTTTCCTGCTCAGTTTACTAAATATTGAGAAAGATTCATAATTATTTGTCAAAATATCTTTGCAAATTAGCACTATCAGCAACAAAGTCCCCCCCAGGGGACTTACATGTAGTAAGTACGTGTTTGGCGAACACGGGGCCCCGAGCTGAGTATGGCATTACTTCCACTTACTTGTGCCATGCTCCTTCCTTTCTCTTTTCTGACCTCCCTTGGTCACCTCTTGTTCTTTTCGATCCCGACGCTATTAGGGCTAGGGTATCTTTCATTTTCCTCTT
>NNCF01127816.1:52576-121110 GCA_002313205.1 Laupala kohalensis
AAAAAAAAAAAAAAAAAAGCAACAAAGTCAGTATGTTTACATATTTTCCAGTAAATTATATGTTGTTGAATTTGATTGTCATTGTAAATGGGGATGTATACATAAAGAAAAGCAATAATATTTATTTTCATATCAATTTGAATAATGAAACAGTGATTCCATAGTTAACAAAAATTGGAACATTGATTTTTCATCCTTGGAATGTATACATTTTTCATAGAGTTTGTTTACAAAGCCAAACCTTAAACCCGCTTTTCTTACCAATCTTTCCAGGTTTGTTCTGTTGACTTATTCTCAGATATAATTTTAATATACCAATGATCGTTGGACACAAAACTGTTGGCATAAATATCCCATACAACTTATATAATAATTAGTAATAAATAAATAATATCAGATTTGATGTTAACAGCTGCAACTTGTGAGGTTTATTACATTTATTGCTGTGTGGAGAGTGTTCAGACAGAAGGAATACAAAATATTCTGAGATATCATATTTTTAAGAAACACCTTTTATTCTAATATTGATATTCTCTTGTAAAATATTTTTCAATATTGTTGATTTTTTTTTTTTGAAAAAGAGTACCTGAGAAATTTTCAGAAAAATAGAATATTATATTTACTACAATTGTTGACTATGAAATAACTTTCAACTACAGTGGACACATTTGAAACTGTGGAACAAAATTACAAAATTTAAAACATGCTTCTTGTGAGTTTTCTTCTACTTTTCAAGTATTTTTCTAGAGTATTCTGTAGTTAATTTTTGAGCACCTGAATATTAGTTACAAGGATTAATGACAGATGGCATTCACAAGTTGCAAAGCATTGGTTTTAAAGTAGTTGCTATAGTTTGTGCTCAGGGCACAAATTGTGAAGCTACTAAATTGATCTAAGTAAGAAGTGATTAACCACATATTTTTATGATTATGAGCAAATAAATGTAGTATTAGAAACACCACACTTACTTAAGAGTACCTGGATATGTTTAGAAAATATTTGTTACCTACAATTTGATATCTTCAATATGTGCAACTTGGAAACACACACAATGAATGTACAAGTTTAATTCTAAGATCGGTTCAGGCATACTAAAATCCCATATAAGAGGATTTAGAATAATGAGGGTGCATACGGATGCTTAGACATTGAGTCACTCTTTAGCTGCAGCTATCTATTGTTTGTATTCATAGTGTAAATTCCCTGCAGATGCAAACAAGTCAAAAATCAGACTTTCCCACAACAGGTTGCAAAGGTACACACAGGTTCACAGAGGGTAGAGCTCCACAATTATCAGGTCTTGGTACTAGGAGCAGGAGGAAATGTAGCTGCACTGTGGCTGGTTTGACCCCAGGATTGACCTGGTACTCATTTTAGAGCAGGCTGAGAGTCAGTCTGCATCATGAGATGTAATTAAAATCCCACAGTCTAGTAGGAATCGAAGCCCAGCCATTCAGCCAGCAGCTCAGCATTCTACCCACTGAGTCATTTTGACTCTATGTAGATGCAAATTCAAACCCAGACTGCAGTACTGCAGTTGCAGGACACTGCAGAATTTGTTGCAAAAGTTGATAACGCATTTGAGTCCTTGAATAACTATATTTTGATTTGTAGAAGGAAATCATTGTGTGATCTTGTGAAAGAAATTTCAGACCATCACATTGTTAGGAAGCAGATGTTGGGATTTTTCCTAACTAACAAATATACAATGGGAATATACATGATTGATAGGAAATCATTTTATGCTCTATCAACTTAAGGCTGGGTTCAAGACTTCAATGCAGCTATAGATCTATGGGAAAGAGGAAAATAGGTTCGCATGCATTCACTTCTTTCATTCTGAAGTTTAACTAATGCAGCTATGTCTATTACTGTAGTTTTACAGAGAAGCTATCACATATTCATGTTCGTAAAATAAATTTCTAATTTCTTCTGACCATGATTATAGTATTTTCAATACAAATTCCTCATATTGTGTTGCTGCTTACCTTGCCAAAAATTTGTGTTCTGGCAAGCAGAACTGCACTTCATGTTATGATGAAGTTTTAGATGAGGAAAATTCTTTACCCAAGGATGTGACATTCCTGATGTTTAGGGAGAATGAAAAGGCAACAAGATGATTGTGACATCTATCTTCACATTTCTTGAAATGTGATCAAGATATGGTTTACATTTTTTATAAGAATTTACTAATGAAGAACAGAGTTTCTGAAAACTTCAGTACTTTTATTCTTGATAATATTAATTTTTTGTTTTTATTCGCTTGTTAAATTGTATTAGTAGCAATATTTCTAGGAATAATTTTTTCACTGTTGGTTAAAGAGACAATACTGAGATGATATATGGAAATGAAAGTGAGAGAAAGAAAACGAAGTATGTAATGCACAATGGAGAAAAGTTGAAGAAACTTAAATATAATTAAAATATCTCAAGTCCTGAAGGTTGATATATCTTTCTGGATTTAGAATTGAAATTTTTTTCATGCTTGTTAGGAATGTCCCATTTGTGTTCAATTTTCTTTATAATTGATTATGAATCTATAATTAAAAACAGTAAGATAATTTTTATGTGAAGTAAAGACCTGTGAATTAACATGTAAAATTTTTTCATAATGTTTTAAATTTTCTTATTTTAATACAATTGTTCAATGTAAAGCATTTTACTTGAAACTTCAATTAATTTTCCACATTTAATTTTATGCCCTATCTATAGCGCTGAAGTGGGATGCACAACTACTTTTTTGTAGTATACAAATTTGTAGTTTTTCGTTAATCTTATAATTCAAATATTAGGTGATACTATTTATACTAGTAAAAAGTTTTAATGCAAAGAACGTTGAAACGTTAACCAAAATTGAAATTCGCGCGACTTATGCGTCACTAGCGCTGCGGGAAAGGTTAAATGAACTATTTCATTATGACGTCATACATCACACCGAAAAAACTTGGAAAAGACAGTGAAAGCGAACCAGGAGCAATCTGTTTTTTGACAAAGTCTCAGTTACAATCACTAGTATCTCCGAAGCATCTCGAGCGACAAATACAGGACTGATACTGGATAAATAGTTCCCCGCAACGTTTTTGATTTTTTTTGTGGATTAGTGTTGAAATGTCTTCGCTCGGGTAAGTAATTTATTTTTCGTGGTATAGTATGTTAACGTATTCGATGAGGTGGTATTAATTGTATTTTTTGAAATATTACAGTATGAAGTGCACTCTCTGTGGGGCCACGAGGTGAACAAGAATCTGTTCATCCACCGAATCCCGGGGAATACTGCCTACATATGAATACGTGCGATCGGTGGTTGGAGTTTAGGCCTACGACCAGAGGGGTGGCGCTTCATAGGCGGCTATAGTCGACTTTTCTGCTTTAAACTTCCGTCAGACTGCGCTAGTGTAGCCTATAATAGTGACGTTTGCAACCGCTAGATTGCTCTTATTAAAACACTTCAGATCCAATATTTTTGTGGGAAAAAGGGCTACGAATTTGATTCGAAAGCCAACAAATGCAACCGCCATACTGCTCAGATACTGCTGCCGACTCGCCACCAGTTCGGTCGAGTGGTTTTTTGTGAGCGAGGGTTTTTAATTGTTTTTGTGGATTGGAGCCGAAATGTCTTCGTCCAGGTAAGTAATTTATTTTTATTGGAGTGTATAGTATGTTAACGTATTCTATGAGGTGGTATTAATTGTATTTTTTGAAATATTACAGTAATAAATGCACTCTCTGTGGGGCTACGAGGTGGAAGAACAAGAATCTGTTCATCCACCGAATCCCTGGGAAAGCTGCCCACATGAAGACATGCGATCGGTGGTTGGAGTTTTTGGGCCTACGTCCCAGCAGAGAGTGGGATATCCCGAAATGGAAGAATATATGTCTATGCTCTCTCCATTTCGAGGATTCCTGCTACTCCAACCCCGATCGCAATGCAGAAAAAGTTAGGGTTACCCTCAAGGTGGAATCCATTCCAACAAGAAGTGAGTATTTGTTTTTAACTCACTACTTTTGAGTATCTACTCGAGGAGGAAGTCACGGTCTGTCGCAATTTTCACCTGGTTGTTGACAATGCGAGAAGTGAGTTGATTTGGGTAGACAAAATTATTTTAATTGTTTTAACTGGCAATTATTATTCCTATCTTTTACTTGCAGATCTTCCTGGTATTCAGACCATGGGGAATTTGGTAGAATTCAATGAATACCAATTAACTGATGGTAAGTTCTAGGACTAATGGAAATTATTTTATCTTGCAATTATTCTTTCACTTATGAGAAGTATAGAAGAGTTAATATTAGAACATTTCTTTTTTGTTTTTTAATTAAATTGGTGTATTAATAATTATTTTTGAATTTTTTTATAAAATTCTAAATATGTAAGCTCTTATACATCATTTTTTTATCTCTTTGTGAAAGAGTATTTTGAACTTTGCAGTGTCTTTTGTAAAATGAAAATTTTTTGAAAATAAATAAATCAAATGGTAAAAAAGTATTATTTCGATTATCTGTTAGATTAATGTTGATCTGTTATTGTTAATGTTTTCCAGATCACCCCATCACTACTGAAGTAGAGTGCATGGAGGTTGAAGATGACAGTGGAGTGGAGACACTGGAAGGAGTGCTGGTTTGCAGGCCTTCCACCTCAGGGGACACATTGACTTCAACCTCCATGCCCTATGCAACTCCAGCTCCAGGTGTGGTGGATCCTGTGTTAATTTCTCCCAGCACAAGTAATTTAACTTCCTAGCTTGTTCATCCTCAAGTCTCCGGGAGAGGTTTTAGCTTAAAGAGGCTTATGGTGCTGCCTCGTGGCAAATTCACTTCCCCAAGAAGCTCAAGGATGTACAAGGTAGCAAAGAAGTTTAAGAATTGGTAAGTTTGGATGTCCAGACGGTGTCTTAGCATGCATCCAGTTGCAGAGGATGATTTCTCTGCACTGGAGCAGCTACCTAAATGGAGTAGGGAGATTGAGTAATACAGGTAAGCCAAAGACTGGTAAGAGATATTCTTGTCGTCTGAAGGTACTGGCCCTGACAGTTCAGAAGAAAAGTTCTTCTTTGTGCAGAACTCTTACTCCTATGCTGCAACTGCCCAGTTACCAAACTCTTCCTCGTATTCGGCAGTCTATTCCTCTGAATCCTGGTGTTTGTAATGTCATACTGCACAGTATGGCTGGGCAAACTTCGTCCATATCTGAAAAGGACAAATTCTGCATTCTCATGTTTGACGAGATTTCTCTTGAAAAACATGTGGATTACAATCGTATGAAAAATCAGATTTTGGGCTTTGAAGATGTGGCAGGGAGTCACTTTCCTTTCTTGGCTGACGATGGTTTGGTCTTCATGGCGCGTGGTTTGAATTCTAATTGGAAGCAACCTGTTGCTTTTCATTTGAGCCACTCCATTAGCAAAGGGAGAGTACAAAAGACCATCAAGGACACTGTTTCAGCATTGCAGGAAATACGACTGAAACTAGTGGCCTTGGTTTCAGACCTTGTGCAGAGCAATACTTCAACCCTTGAAGCCCTGGCCGCAAGGACTCTCCCTGGGAGAGATGATCCATGTATTAGGTTGGAAGATAACGTTATTGTTGTTTTTGCTGATGCACTTCATCTTCTCAAGGGGTTGTGAAACAATTTTCTTAAATACGATGTTCAGTTCACAGGGAGGGATGGTACTATCAAAATTGCAGAATTTGACGTTTTCAAAGAGTTCGTAGAATATGAGACGACTAGTTTGACAACAAATATTTATACTAGAAAATTCAGTGAAATTAATATTAATCCCAACTCTAAACAAACAAAAATGAAAGTGAAATATGTTGCGCAGTTGTTTAGCTTTAAGAGAATCTATTAAAGTTTACTCAGCTTTAAGAGATTATGCAATAGATCATAATAAGCCTTAAGCTTGTCCTGTTGTAGAGTTCATTAAGATGATAAATGAACTTTTTGACTCATTCAATTGAATTCATCCCATGGGAGACTTGAACTTTCGAGCACCTGTAGCTCGAGATTCCTCTCACTACTGTCTGTGAAACACAGTGGGTAAAAAGTGTTAGTGATTGGAAATTTGTGGTACAGTCTCCCGGTGACAAGGCACCCCAGAATAAATGCTTTTACTACTGGATACGCAACATCATTGCTGTCCAACTGTTGTGGAAGAAGCTTGAGGAATTGGGTGTCGATGCTCTTTGCATGAGGAATCTCTCCCCCTGGAGAGCTTCTTCGGCGCTGTTAGACAGCAAGGAGGCAGTAACACAAATCCAATGTGCATGGCTTTTGTAGAATTTTTTAAAAATCCTCTCTCTAAATTCTTTGCCCCTTTTAAGTAGTTTAAATCTACTACATTACAATTTTTACGTCTCCTTCCTTTCAGATTTGTTGAACTCCATCTATGAAGGTTTTTTGGCAATCCCCCTTAGAAGAATTGACGAATGGGAGGGAAGCTCTTCCACTGCCTCGTTACAGGCATTTTGTTCTGTTAGCAAGGATGTGGAAGCGAACACTAGATGGGCAAAAAACTTATCCTGTGATATTGAAAGAGAGGAGGGATTAGAAATGGCCAGGAATCTTTTATTCTTTTCTTCGCACTAACCATCTCTGAACCACTATTTTCTTGTTTCTCTTGTTTTCAATCTTCTTTCAACTGTCCTCATCCTCAACCATCTGGTCTTTCTACTTGTCAAGAGTAGCTCACCAAAATTGTCTTTAGTAAATGAAGTTTTCCAAATTTGTTTCATTTTTAAAATATTTATTGGATTTTGGACACTGTTCTGGTCTGAAGAACTACCTGATTACTTGTGCTGGGAGGTGTCTTCGACCTATGCTTTCCTGCAAGACTCGTGGAGATATTATGTTTGATAATTTTCAAAAATTTGTGTTGAAGAAAAGTCTTCATTACTATTGTACTAGAGTAAACCATTATCTCCATGGTCTTACAGGAAGGCATAAGTCATAATTTCTAATGGTGGGAAAATTTGTTATTGATAGGGGGTTATTGAATTTGTGCTATTTAGTGTTCTTGATTCATCTAAGTGAAATATGCTCCAAATTTTCTTATGCATCATTGTCAACAAAAATTTATCATTTCTGCGTATGACCTTGTGAAAGGTTATAAGTTAACTTTTAGTTGATAATTTAATTTTAGGTTGAATATAGAACATATTATAATGAAAATACTACAAAACATTTGTGCACTTGAGAATTACATGGGTGTAATTAGATGGGTTGTAGTCTTATTGTTAATATAACTGGTTCATGAATGTGATTATTCAATTTGTTCTTTTAGTATATTTAACTTACCTCATGTAAAACTAAGTGTATTGTGTGTAACAAAACATATTTTATCATTTCCTATGTGTTTGAAAAAAATATTCTTACTACAATACATGAGAAAAGCAGGCTGAAATGTTTATGAAGTTCTGTATCATTGATATAATATTAATATACAATTAGTTTTTATGAATGAATTTGTACTTTTTATTTTATTTCTTTGTTGTTTTTCTTCTCTCTCCTTCCACAGATAAAGAGTAATTTTCTTTCTTGCCATACAACTTAATTTAGAAAAAATATCAAGCTAGAGAAAATAAATCTAAATTCAAATAAAAATATTAGTATGTGGAATACCTATAAACCGTACGAAGGGATTAAAAGCCCGCCAACCTGAAAACTGAAGATAGTGCTTTCACTTTCCGCTTGGGGCAGGGCAGTCGCTCCTCTGCGTCACGCGATTAGCATTGAACATTCCCGGCCATTCGCGGCCCTGCCCGAATCGCCGTGCACAATGTCCAAAGCGTCCTAAGTGTAGTTCGTTGGTGGAGGCGGTAATTGGAATTTTCTAAACTAGTAACAAATGGCATAATTCGCTTTTTGTTAATGCGCATGTGGATGTGATTCGTACTTCTTTATTACATTAATAATGGGTCGAAGATGCTGTGTGCCAAATTGTACAACTTTGTCATCATTGCCATGTCATAGACCGCCTAAGAAGAAACAAGTCGAATGGTTTACAAAAATTGGCCGGCCGGATCTAATAGGTGAATACACTTATATACTTTTTATCTATGATCGTCAATGTTTTTTATTCCTTCAATATGATGACTTTGAATTGATTATCAGACTTTTACCACATAAATGTTTAGCACATTTATTTAGTTCATCTAGTAATGAAATTTTTTGACATTATTAATTATTTGAGTCAATTACAGGACACCCAGATGCACCAAATTGCAGGATTTGTTATAACCATTTTCCCGATGAAATGTATAGAAAATATGGTCCTACTCGTATATTGAACAGAGATGCCATACCATCTATTAATTTACCTTTACAAGAAGAAACTAAATTGACATCAAGTATTGATAAATTACCAGCCATTAGGGAAATAATCATGGATGTTGAAGATTCTCTTGGAAACACTGAAAAATTTCAGGAAATTGATATTGCCAGAAATCCAGGTAAAATATGGGTACTGTTGTTAAGTGTCAGAAAATGGGCGATTGAAGGAATAAATGTGGAGTTAGGGTACTTGCTTGTTCTTTATGTATAAGTGTGGTAGCATGATGGAAAAATTGCACAAATTTAGCCTATTTTGAAGTTTCTAGCATGTAAAGCTCATATGGGTGTAATGGATTTCTTACATGCTCTACATGATTTTTGTTGTGCTGAATTTGAATTTCAACTTTTCTGTCTCATAAGTGAAAATTTAAAATATGCAAACATTTCCCCTTTTTGCAAAAAATCTTGATTGTATTTCATGTACGACAACATTCTGAATGCATTGATGTAGTTAAAGGCAAACAATGAGCTTAACCATTATATAATATTAAATCCTTGATGATAAACTTACTATTTATTTACATTATATCATTGATTTAAGTGTAGACAGTAGTGTACTTTTACCCAATGATAGTAATCTGAATCATATCAGGTTTCATAACTTAGGAGAAGAGAGAAAAAATTCTATTGGATGATTACAAAATGTATTTGCGAAAGAAAACTATGTTACCTAGCTGCAAATGCATGGCCGCTCAACAAGAAGATAGCAATGCTGTGTGATGTTGGTGAGTCAGTTTCACGACATGTCAGCAGTGATTTGAGTATTGGATGAGATAATCAAAACTTGAAATAAAATGTTGGAATTGTTTTGCGAAAATCCACTCTTCCCCGATTTCCGGGGATAATGTTCATAAGAAAAGAAATTGTTAGAAATGAAAATATTAACTGCCATTTGACCAGGGAGGTTGGGGTTAAGAGAATCAAGGCAATTGTTGAAAGTGTTTTTGGGATTAATAGAGTGCTACGTTATTCCTTGGTGAACAGCGCACTACTGATTGAATATCAACATGTTCCCATTGCACTGTTGGAGGAATTAGGAGTATTTGACCCACGAACACTGTCCGTATCCAGACGTGCTGTTTGATGTTTGTGGTCTGAGAAAGGGTACAAAATCTGCATTGTACAAAAGATTTTGACCTTTCAGGCATATGAACACTGAGCAGCAAAACAGTATACATTATTGATGGAGGTTTGTAGCTATGCAGAGTAGTATAACTAGAGGACACTCATTTGCACAGGTTTGCAGAAGCTACATTGAATTTGTCTGATCAAAATTCAAATCAAATGCCGCAGTTTGTTGGTGGATACAATGCGAACTATCAAAGCACCAAGAACATGGAGCAAGTTAGTAGGTCCACAAAGAACCACTCTGGAAATAATATTGAGTGACAGAATGGTGCCTTTGCAACTTGGAGAACAAAAGTTGTCTAATTTTTTTCCTTGATATAAATATAAATATATAAACTAAATATAAAATAGGTCAACATAATCACAAAACAGGCATTTGAAGATCCAATACGCTGATTGTAAAAACTGCTAATTCCCTGGCATCACATCATGAAAGTGTAGCTGTTAGTGACAATGTTGACCTTGTGGCCATAATGACATTAATATTAATCCAAATATGTATTTTTGAAAAAAAGCCTCACTGTCCTTGTACCATCCATCAACTGCTCTCAACAGGCTGTGGCTGAACATATAGTCAGTGACTATTACACAACATCAGCCTTGTACAAGTAGGTGAAGCCCTCCTAAATTTTCACGACATGTGAGAAATCTAATTGGACCATTTTTAACATTATAGTCACATCCTGACCTTTTTCATCATATATCCTTCTGCAAGTGCTACCAGCTCCACCATTGCCTCCCTCTTCACACTTTAACAGATTTTCTTGAAACTGAATCACCTGGACTAACAAACCTAACATTGCCGACTGTGACTGAACAATTGTTTATAATTGTTCATATTATAAATATTGTACCCTATCATTTTAATATAACCGGTGGTGGAGAGAAGAAAATAGTGCGGAACAATATTTCTTTATAATTATCGTAAATATGAAGAGTGAAGAATACAACTTATATTTTCAGAATATTATACAATTATATTTGTAGTAATATGGCATCAGTGAGTTTTTTGAATCCTTATAGAGCCATATTCTTATATTTGGCAAACAAATTATGTATTAAGTGCAAAAACCATCGAAATGAGCTAATGTTTTTCAAAGTTTCACCTTATTGCATCACTTCTGTGTTAGTAAAGTTGAAATTTGGATTCAGCTCGCCTGCATATGAGTGCTAATGAGAAAACTAACTGTGCAATTTTTTCTGATTGAACTATCAACTGTTTCCACTGCATTTCATTCACCAAAACAGTAATTTAGTATTATAATTTTTCCCTTGGATTTTTGGGATTTTCATAATTTAATGCATGTTATTTCTGTAACTGGTAGAACTTTGTTACAATATGACGTATGCTTAGCATCAGTCTTGCACATATTTTGTATACTGTAGTGTATATGCCCAATTTGCATATATTACTATTATCATCTTCATCATCTTAACCCTACCACCGTCGTTATAGTCATCACCATTATCTTAACCCTACCACTGTCGTTATCGTCATCATCTTCATTACATTATGATTCATTATGTAATAGTAAATCAAATTAAAATTTGGGGTCCACATCCAATTCACATCTTGCAATTTTGGAAAGAGGCATGTATATGTGGCTAGTTTCAACGCTGCATCACGGCTACACTAGTTGACTAGCCGGCTAGTAGCTAGTATAGGTACTCTAGTAGCTGGTTACACGGAGCTTTTCGAGGCATTGACTAGTGACATCTAGAAACTTATTCGCGAATAAGGCTGCTAGAGCGTTCTGCCACGTTTGCCCACTAACTTTTGTAAAACGAGAAAGATTTTGTGAAATAATTGAAATAATTTGTGACATAACTTTTCATTCTGAGGTGAATGGTTGGGTCAGGAACAGTAAATAGAGAACAAATACCTTGGCATACCGCATTGCCGAGTGCAACATCTCAGGATGGCCTTTTCCTGTGAATCCTTCGTTTGTATTTTGACATATGTTGATGTACATTGTCATTTATTCAATAAAAAATAAATGTTTATATATAAAGGAGTTTTGAAGAGGACTTTCGTAGAGGTGTTGGAGGGTATGATTTGATACAGATCTTTGAGAATGGGTCGAAACTGATGTGATGTAGGAGATTGAAGTGTTTGGGTGATAATGGATCGTGATATAGTTTGAGCAAGGATTTTATTAAGAATATTACAAATGAATGAAACAACCATTAACTTACAATTAATTAGTAACGTGTTGGATTTTATTGAAAATGTTTTTCGTAATTGCTTTGTCTGTCGCCGAAACAATTCACCTTGGGTTTCATTCAACTTACGTTCATGTGAAATTCCTAGCTGGATGCTTATGTTGAAAAGCAGCGCCTTTTTTGTTACGCCGGATCGAGCTGCTTCATGAGTCTAGAGACCTCAATCGAGAGGGAAATGTCAGCCGTGTCCACAACTTAATAGCACGTAATTTCTCATACTATGTACTGTAATATTTTCAACACACACTGACAGTACTATTTTCAACACAAATTCTCGTAGCCTCTTTGGCGCCAGCTGTCATTCAATGCACTGCTCTTGGTGGAGTTTTGGAGAAAGGGAGGGAAACACGACCCAATAATGTGACCAACTACAGCTGATTGAAAGCACCATGAAAAACAGTACTTTTTCAGATATATCAGAAATTCCGCATTATATTTCCTCCCGTGGCGGTTCTCTTGATTGAGGTCTCTACATGAATCCATGTCTAGTCGCGCATCTTCAATTCTTCACCGCGTCGGCCATTTTGAGTCTTTCGTGAGACGCCTGCATTGCCCGTGTTTTGGAAGTCCACCGTGAGAGCGAAAAAATGGGTTACTGTGTGGCTGTAGGGTGCACAAACAAGACGTCCAAAGATATAAGATTATTCAGATTTCCTGCAGATCAGAAGAGAAGGGCTATGTGGGTTCAAAACTGTAAGAGGGCTAAGTGGGAGCCTACGCGCCATTCGCAATTATGCCAAGTTAGTCTAGTTATCTGTGGTTGTAATTGTAAACAGGAATTTATTTCCTTTGTTATAAAGGAACGACATTTTAATTAAAACTCTATAGATATGTGTTCGCAAGCGCCATGTTTGATCTCAGCAAAGGGCCTAGTATATAGCAACTGCTTTCATATGCAGTACATAATTTGAAAAAATTCAATTGCTCAAATAAAATTGTGGTTTTTATGTGTTAGTGATGTTAGTTCAAACTCAATAACTGCATCTTGCTAGTTGTCAACTATGTTAAGGTAGTAATATTGTAAATAACATAAAGTGCTCCAATTAAGTATAAGAGGTTATATTTTCCCTTCAATGGAATAATATCAATTAACTAGTTATTAATGAATTAATACATTATTGGAGCAATTAAAAATAGCTGTAAATTTCAAGAAAGTTACTAATTAGTATGATTAATTCTTTATAGTTATTGTATTGCAAGAAGTGGCATTCTGCATGCTGTTGCTAAATGGTTAATAAATCATACTGTCAAAAACAATGACTGGCTTTAGTGCCATAAATTGTACAAACTCCTCTAGTAAGAATTGGAGATTTAGATTTCCTACAGATTCTGTGCGAAGGGCCAAATGGGTACAGAATATGAGAAGAGATAAGTGGACACCAGGCATGGGCGCAAGATTGTGCGAGGTAAAATGAAATCTTTTAGCATATATATCAGTACAATGAGATAAAAAACAATAACTTTAAATTATTTTCATTTTTGTCAGTCACAATTTCAACAATTATAATTTCCACACGCCTGTCAGGATGGGTGGAAAAAGCTTCAACCAAATGTCATTCCTACATCTTATCTTTAATTAATAATACAACAAATGAATTAATAATACAACTAACAAATTAATAATAAACATACTTCTGTTTTGTTGAATATTTTCTTGTTTTGACAGGCCATGATCACTTTTGATGTGTGCTACAAAAATTCAAAATATCAAGTTTTCTTTGCATATCAAATTTTCTTTCAATTAATTAAATATTAGATGTTTATTACATATTAATTGAAAATCATTTGTAAAATCCAGGATTTTTATAATAAATGCCAATTGTTTACAATCGTGTAACTTTCCCTTTATAGTGCACTCAATCTTTTGGTACAAACTATGTGTAGAAAAATCAATATCCAATTATAGGATTTTAATTGTATGTTTAGTGTATATTATATTCCTCAAGTTTTTTTTATTTTATGCCTTTTGGTGAGGTTCAGGCCATGAGGCCTTCCACCTAACCATTGGAGTTGGGTAAGGGAATTGGGAAGGAGAGATGTTGGGTTGCCAGGGAACATACAGTACTGAACTGCCATTTGTCTGGAGTAGGTGAGGGGAAACCCCAGCTGAAAACCTCAACTAGCTTGGCTGAGCAGGGTTTGAACCCACGATCTACCACTCAGCAGGATCGTAAAAGTGAAGATGCCACCAGTAGACCATCGCTGTCGGTTGATATCGCATAAATAATAGCTTTATAGATAAAGTTCAAAATTACAAACATGTTCATACATACGTTTATGTACTGTATCTGTCAAGTGAGATCAAACATGATACTTGTGCATACTCCCCTCTATAGAGCTTTATTTTAATGTGCATTTTCAGGTTCATTTTGACCAATCACAATTTGAGTGTAAAAGAGCAGATGGGAGAAAATTGTTGAAATGGAATGCTATTCCAACAATTTTCAATGTCTCATATCTTCCACAGTGTTTAAAAACCAAAAGGAAGCTACCCGTGGAGGGAAATCTTCCAGAAACAGTGGGAAATGATGGTAATACATAAATGAAATATATTATTGTGTGAACTATAATTCTTTGGATACATGTTAACATTATTATATTTTCACATCTCTTAAGAAATTCCTGTTCATCAAGAAGCTATTGCAATAGTTGCTACCAAAAGTGAGTTAACAGCACGGACTGACGAAAATAGAAAACTTATGATTCAAGTGAGTTCCAATGTACGTTATTACTGAATAATTGTTTGCGACATGCAGAGGTTGCTATTATTTTGTGTTATAAGATGCACTGCAAATGTGTAAGAATTAATGAAGATTTCATTTTATTATGACATTGCTAAAAAAATGCGGTTTGTAGTATTTGACATTTGATTGTGCACAACTTGTTAAATAACTTGTTCACTGCCAAAGCAGACTAAAATAGAGTAGCAATGATGGTGAATACCCTAGAAAGCAAATGTATCCTCATTTTCTGTTGGATAGATTTTTGTAAATTGTTTTTTAAACCAAATGTAGGAGATAAGTTTATTGAATGCAATCTTTCAATGGAAATAGCATAGTGTTTGAATAAGTTTAATAAGTACCAAGAGATTTAGGAGATGTATTACAAGTAATTTATGTAATAAAAAGCTTTAATTTTCTTTTAGGTAAAACAGTTGACTAATAATAATAATAAACAAGATGTGGTGACAGGGAGATTAGGTAAAAGCTTTTTCATTCTGACCAGGTAAATTGTTTGCAGATAGTTACGGAAAGAACTAAAATGTTTGTGAGTTGTACTTTCTTTTCTTATTGAATATATGAATAAAATGTTGCTAAGCAATAAAAGTGCTTATTGTTATTGCCCTACAGCTCCTTTCAGTGATTTATTACAGATGTTAATGTAAGGTACCCTTTTTTTTTTTTTTTTAAACATTTATCCTACATTTATGCTTATAATAAAATACAACTAAGATAAATTTTGTGTTTCTACTAAAATTTATATTTTCTTATGCAAATCCATATCTTAAAAAAATTATATATTTATCCCTGTGTATTCAATATACAGTGAAACTTTCTGTAGCAGACACTCATGGGACCGTAACTCATTAACGCCTAATGTTGCCATATAGTAACAATTGTTGCATAAAATATATTGGGAGGAATATAAGTTCTTTTTAATATGTTTCTTTTTCCTTTTTTAGAAGCAATTGTTACACTGAGTCTACTTTTCACTGAATTGAGTTACTCCACCAAAATCAGTGTCATTTGTTGAGATATTTATTATTCTTTCTTGTGTGTTAGCAAGAAGGGAAGAGTTTCCTATAGTCTTTTGCTTGTCTCTTCTCTCTCTATTCGGAATTTTTACGTTCTCTACATCGTAAATGAAATTTAAGTAAGTACGATTATATTTATGAATGAAATCTTTTCAATGGTTGAATTCGAAATTATTTTGGAAAATGTTACCATATGGAAGCACTAGGTGTTACTTCTGTGTATTGATGAGGCTTTATTATTTGTGTGATTGAATTAAACAAGGAAGCTATTGCTGTTGAAATATGGAGTCTCCCGTGTATTTAATGGATAGAATAACACTGAAATGTTTGCTTTACTTTGTCCACAAGTAATATTCCTGCTTCAATAAATCCATGTTAAAGCACTGTGAGTGGCACTGTTGCTAGCAATTCATAAAGGGTAAACCTATGTTTTGGATATAAAATTTGGTACCTCAATAGTGAGAACGGTTGGTTATATATTAATCTTCAATCTCTATTGCACGCTCTGTTCCACACTCCAATTGTAGCATCAAGATGGTCTGTAAGGCAGTGTCACCCTTTGTGGTAATGATGAAGGCTTTAATTGACCACCTATTTTGTAATAATTAATTTGTATGAATAATTTATTCTATCGGCACTATCAGGGAGAATAGAATTCTGGCAAAATGCCCTTTGACTGGGAAATGAAAAACTTTCAGAATTAGGAGAGTGGGACTTGTGAATTTACTTTGGGAAAAAGAAGAGAATATTGTACCAGGTGAGAAACCATAGTGTTACACCAGGTGGATGAACAATTCTGTTGTCACTATAGCTTCCACTGCCTCGGGTAGGAAAAAAATGGTGGCTGTAAATCGGTACTTCAGGAAACTTGGGGAAAATGATTTCAGTGCCATTGCTGATATTATTTCCCAATACAACAAGTGTATGGCACTGATGAAATGGATCAAACTGGCATGTTATAGGGTTGACTTTGAATGGAAAAAATTGTGGTGCTGGTGTGTACATTGATATTAGATATACCTCAACTGGAAGACATCTCAACTGAACTTCAGGATAAATTTCTAAAATTTAAAACTTTCTGCATTAATTCGTTAAAATTTGTGTGCTATAGAGGTGTCTGCTTTTAGGAAGTTAAGACCAGAGTAGAATTAAGTGACAGCGAGAGTAAAAGTGTCTGCTATAGAGAAATGTGTGTTACTGAGAAGTCTATTGAGAAAAGTTTTACTGTATTATGTTGTTGTAAAAATGTCAGTAATTATGTATATAATTTCAATTGATTCCAAAAATATTTTGTATTAATCTTTTCCTGTAATTATGTTCAAAGATCATGCTCCTAGTGAAAAACTTGTTTTTACTTAATTAAAGATGAAATTCCTTCAACCAGCTCAAAAGTGATCAGCTATCACGTCAACTTGACAATACACTTGGCATTGCAATTCAAATCGGCTCTAACTTCGTGCTCTCCATCTACTGTCATTTGCTCAATAGCCAACAGCTGATAACGCAGGAATCTGCTTCAGTGGCAAAAAAACTTTGTCTTAAGAATATTGGGTTTTAATTTCACCCATGTGTGTTGTTTTAAAAAATATTTTAATAATAAAACTTGTGTGTGTTGAGGAAATAATTAGAATCCTTAGTTACTTGCGATGCTGTACATTTTAATGTAACTTCCCTAGATTCCATTGCAAAAGTTATTTCATTACATGTGTATCTATTCTTTTTTAATTCTTGATGCTATATATTTGGGGTGTGTTATGTAATCTACAGGATGTATTAACAATTCAGTCATAAAATAGGACATAAATGAGGAATGAAGTATGAATACATTTTTGTGCATTTTAATACATTTTGTACATTTATCAGATGTACATTAAAAATATAGATACAATGATATAGTAATAAATGATAACAGTTAGTATTCATTTTGCTTGTATAATATGAAATATTCATCTTGCTCATATCACTCGATGAACTCAAACACTAGCCGTATTGCGCTAGCCACAACAAAGGATTGTGGATCAAAAGTACAATCAAATATCACAGAATTGTTAAAAGATAAAATATAAAGGAGTAGAGTAAATCAAAGAAGCAATTCAACTTCCTTCATCCGTGAATTAGATCAGTCTTGTACACCTTTCAACACTAGTGCTTGAGCAAGAAATAATAAAACTAAAAGTGCAACATGGATTCAACTGGGAACTGAACAGATTATCAAAAAGTACACCACCTTCTGGACTGAAATAAAATAAGAACGGACAGCTTGACTAAAACTGAAACAAAAGGAGGCTGAAATGACCATGAAACGAGATTTTTAAGGGTATCTAGGCTGATGCTTTGGTATGGAACATTTCTCATTCACCTCATTTCTTACATTTCACTTACACTAACTGTGACTGAGATATTTGTCTCTCCCTTTTGAAAAGGACAATGCCAGCTCCTGTGTACCCCATCCTTGTAAGGTGCAATCTCTCTTCAGTTGAGGGTACACGTACCTAGAGTACCTAACCTTCCCTCCATAATGCACATGTAATTATCTTTTACCCCACACCCTGAAATAATTAGTATCACTTGATATACCTCTCCAGCCTCCCATTTTGATTACTTATTGTTGCTTTTCAGAATATGTGATGAGTTATAATAAACTGACTGACTTGTTAATTCCTCGTTCTGTGCTTTTACCCTGCAATTGAGTACATCTATTGTAGTGTTCAAGGTAATAACTTAATGTAAAGCATACTCTTTGTAACATCATTATGCAACAAGGGATAAGACCCCTCAACAAGATAAGATAACTAGGGATAATTTTAAAGTAGTTTGCTGAACTTGTTTTGAACTTAAGAATCTATATCTTTTACCTTGTTAAAAATTTTCTGTTAATTATTTTCACGTAATTACATCCTTATCATTTGATATGGAAGTAGTTTATATTAATGAACTTGAAATAAAATCCCCTTCTTTCCACCCAGGTATGTTAGATTCACCTCCTACAAACCCATCTCACAATTAACACAGAACTTATAAGGGAAAATGTGGAAATATTGTGTTGTGAAGGCAGTATTGTTTCTCACAATATACACAGTTAGGGTTGTTTAAAATGTGTGTTGTTTTCTGGTTGTCCCTTGTATATTATATCATGATAATTGTATTTATTGCTGGCCTTGAGGGGAAAGGTGTACATTGTTAACACCATATTAAAGTAGCAAAGTTATTTTGAGTACTTTTCAGAAGAGTAAGAAAAAGAAATTTTAATTTCAATTTTTAAAAAATTTTCATGAAATTGTAACTGCTGTTTTGAGTCATACCGTGTTCCTTGGAGTTTTGGCACATTCCCACAAGATGTGCCTTATAAGAGCAGAACTGAAACCCAATGAATTTAAAAAATGGGAGTTTTCATTACTTGAACATTGTAGACGACATACCTTCCATTTTACCTTATCTAGTTTATTTTGATTCTCAAATTATTGAGGTGGGAATAGATTGCAGTTTACTAAATGTAAGGGAAACATTGTTGTTGTTTTTTTCATTGTCATAGAAATTGAGAAATCCTGTGCCAGTCTTAAGTAATTTGAAGATCAGATTTTCACAATCTGAAAATTCACTTTGGGAGGCTGCAAATATTCTCTAAAGCACTTGAAATGTTACTGAACACATTGTTGTTGTCTTCACTCATAACATTCTATGCTTACTCTGCTTAATAACTGATCACCGGATTATAAAAATTCTAATATGTATTGAAACAGAAAGTAATCAATTATGGTGTGGCAACAAGAAAAGGATTTAGTAGAATATCCCAGATGAAGCACTTACAAGGGAAAACCATAACAAGCAGCAAAATTTCGAACTATAATGCCCAAATTCCATTACAAGTGCTATGTGCAAATTAGAAAAAGAAAGGGCCGTATTGCATAATAGTTTACCTCTACATTGCCCATACAAATAATAATATTTGCATATTTTGGGGCATTTTTGTTGGAAGTTTGTTCATGCAGTTACCTTATTGTAAATTTATTTCAGACTGTGATGAGAGTGGAGAAGATTATGAAGAAACACTTCTTGAAGAATATAATGTTGTAGAGAAAGTGAAGGCAAGTTTATGCCGGGTGTGTGGTCGCCCAGGAGACACTCTTATTCCAATACTTGAAGAAGCTCGTATGAGTTCGTTACAGGGTGTGCCTCTTGTAAAAGTATTGGAAATGTATCTTCCTTTGCAGGTAAAATAGTAATACTGTTTAAAATCGTGAAAGAAATTTAAACTTTTTTTTTCTTACAAATAATTTAGAGAAAAACTTTTAATTTTAGTCTAGTCATTAGTAGTGATATTAAAACTTTCAATTTTACTACTAATGGCAACAGTGGAATTGCAATGTATTTACTTTAACTTAAAACACATTCAAAAAGTTCCTGTGATGAAATTCTATGTATACTTGTGATAAGTGAAATTATTTAATATTAGATTGTATATGATAAAACAAGGGTACAGGGTTTTTGTATCTGTACTTTCACAGTAATGAAATCAATACCAGAAAATTAATGTTTGGGATGGATTCTTTATGGAACGAAATGAGGAAGCAATAATTAGATAACAGTACAGACTGGCTTCAGACAAGCTGTAGAAATAGGACATTACTGTATGAATTTCAGTATGAGACATACCGTATATAGTCACGCAATTTTTTTAACAATTTCTTGGAATTTTAGTCTTGCCTGATTAATGGAAGCTAATCTCTTCTACAAAAGTTTGCTGTAAATCCTGCTCATTTGCTTTGTTCCTATGGTCTATTGCATGTTACCATATTGACTGTCTTGACCTTGTCAATTGGCACGACTTTTCCAACATCGCATATATTGTTAATGGGTGCCCTGGCAATTTGCGCACTAGGTCCAGAAGGGTTTGATGTCTATGGTTTTAATGACAATTTACAGATAAGAACTAGCCACCTTGGGTGGCAACATGACTTCTGTTCTGTCAGCGCTAGTATATAGATTTTACCATAAATATATGAAATATTCTTTTCTTCGCATAATGAATGCACCCAATTTTTTTGTTCAAGAAAGCGCTTAAAGTATACAAGTAAATATGGTAATTGCAGATATTTACTAGAGATTTTGGTATATTATTTGGGTTATTAATGGTCGAAACCAAATGGTAAAAGTGTAGTGGAATTGAATGAGCAAGGTTGTTTTGATTAAGTTTTGGTCTAATTTGAGTTTTATACAAATTTTACTACTTCTGCTATTATAGTGTGGTTTAATAGAAAAATAAAGTATGATTTGCCACGAACTCCCTTGTTCAGATACGTGAGTAAGTTCTCACAGAGTGTGTGGTGGGTAGATCTTCTAAAATATTTTACTGTAGTGTCTCCACTACAAGATATAAAAGCATTTTACCTGTCATTTGAAGAGTGTTAAACTTTGGTCAAATGCATAATTTTTTTTCCTGATTCCAGATTAGTATGGATGATTCATTTCCTTTGAACATATGTTCTAAGTGTCATGATACTTTAAATGAGTGGCATCAGTTTTATGTGACGTGTGTAGCTGCAAATGAGACCTTCAAGAACGTATTTGGTGGAGGAAAAGATAAGGTAATGAAATAGGAATTTTGTAAGCTGAACTATTGCTTTGTGTAAAGATTTATTTGCCCACTTAGACTCATTTTTTATTTAAATTATTATCTTTGCTTTACATCGGTTACTTTGTGTACAACATATCTTCCGTCATGTTGTATTCCATATGAGAAGTCTTTATGCAAAATGTAATATTTCTAGTTGAGAAAACTTGAAAAAAAAATTAATTAACTGTTAAATAAACCATTGAAATCATACCAAATATAATATTCAATAAAGAAATTTGGAACATATTTGCTTGCTTATTCTTCTCCCCATTAAAATAAATTAATCTGTAAATTAATAAAATTACTAGTTTTGTAATTGTAATTTCCTGAAAAATATCCAATCATGGAGAATATTAGTTTTGGAAAGGAAATTTGTATAATACAAAATATTTCTGGATTGTTCCTTACATCGCAACAAAAATAATGAAATATTGAAACTAATGATACAGTTTGTAGTTAAAACAATGATGACATTTTGTGTCAATTACTAATTACTAAAATAAAATTTCAGTTTGTTTTATTCAGTCTCTTTAGAGAAATATTGAATTTAAAAATGTTACTTATTTCAGTATTTTAAGTCAAATACCACATACACAAAGGTTTGTTAAAGGATGGATGTGAAAGTTCATAGTTTATTAGCATCTAATGATCTGTTGCATCTCTGTGAAGAAATAATATTATAGTTGTATTAATCCCGTGTATGAAACTGATAATATCTTCATCGAAATACTATTTTCTAATAAACTTAAATTTCTTTGTTTATTGTGACTAATATTTTATTGTAAATTAATTTAAGATGATTTCATTAGATTAAGCCGATTATACTTCATATAGATATCTGAATATATAAAAACATAATTTCATTTACTTATAACCCATGCAAGTGCCAGAAATGACCCATTCTCGTCCTGTGGGAAAAGTACCCTTCGGCCTCAGAACTTGAAAAACTTGTATATATTAAAATAAATAATTTTGTCAGATTACCATCAGATTGTATCGTTTATTTTATATATTTTGATTATTTTTATTCCAGGAGGCCAGTTGCAGTGCTTTTAGCAGTAGCAGGTCAGTTTATTCACATACATCCAATCATTATCTTTATAGTGATAATGATATAATTATTCGTAATAGTAATACTTCTATTGATTACCATTGCTATGTACATTATCTCTCTAGCTCCATTTTTTTACATACATTGGTAATACATTTGAGATTGACAATGAGTATCAGATTGTACTAGCATCCCTGCTCTGTAATGACTTCGGAGCAGGAGAATGCTTGTTCATTTTGCTGTAGTTGTGCTAAGTGGAAATATTGGACTGAATGTTCTGAATCTTTTCTCTCCTGACCATTATTTATCCCATTTCAATGGGCTCCCTCGTAGTACTCTTGCGCCATTTTTCGTGGTCCATCACGATTTTCTAATCAATGTTTTCTGCTTTCATTTCCTTCTTAATTGGTTCAACCAAGTCTTCAGTGGTGGTCTTCCATTTCCAACTGTCTTCTCAAGCATCTTACTTCTAATATTAGTGACCTTAAAAGTATCCCAAACGTAGCTGTTTCCAATTTTATTTAATTTGGGGACATTCCGTTCCCAGCGGATCATTTTCATTTCAGTGACGAAGTTTCTGCTCTCCAGCTTTCCTCATAGGCCAGTATTCTGATATTGGGTCAATCTAATGATTTGTTGTAGACTTTGCCTTTAAGCTAGAATTACACATTATGCTAGAGAGTGGTCTCCATTGGCTGACATTATTTTATGCTGGATGTCTTCTTTTGCGCTGTTCTGTGCATAAACCAAAGAACTGAGGTATTCAAAATAGTCAACTTTCTTGAAAGGGATCCCTTTGATAAGTAGCAATGCATCAGGGTTGGTTTGTTCGCAGATAGTTTGCAAAATATATATTCTCTCTTTTGTTGACTGCTCTTAACCCCTGGCATTCGAAGACATTTACCCAGTCATCTAAATCTCTTTGGAGTTATGACGTATATAAATAAATATATAAACTTAAGGGTAATAATATAAGAGTGACTAACTGTGAAGCTTAAAAATATAGTCCTGTCACAGTTCTTTCACATTACAGAAGCAATAGAGCGTTAGAACTTTTTACCGCATATTTGGAGGGATTGAATTTATTAATATCTTGTATATTTTTTGGGAGGGAATATACAAAATTATTCTTGAATGACATTGTCCTTTTTGGCAAAGAATGGTTGACACACCTGGACTGGCCTTTTTACGAGTGTTGTGTTTGTGAACTGATTCTTCTAAAGCAGGGGTGGGATCTTAATAATTCTTTCATAATGAACATGACTAGTTCATAAATGTATATGCAAGGGAGAGGGAATATATTTAATTTTCCAATTTACATGAATTTCGGGTGTGAGATTTACAGATAATCTGAACTATCCTCTTTTGAATTATAAAAGTTTGAATGCTCTGAGCTGATTGGCCCTTTGCTTGCAGCATTAAGTCACTTCTCACTATTAAGACTAGACCTATGTAATAATGACCATGGTGCTGGTTCTGTAGAATATATGAATGTACAACAGAATACATGAATGTTCTAAATATTAAGATATTTAAATTTGTCTCTCTGAATTTTCATATTTTTTAAAATATTTTTTTATTGAATAATTGGCATGTTTCAAAACTAATATATATAAAAGAGGAATTAGATAGTAAATTGGGAAGTTTGGTTTTGAATTCAGGTATTTAATTGATGTTGATGAATTTCTGAACCCGTTTGTTAATGAACAATCAGTTTGATTGATTTTTATTTTTCCAGTATAAGTGAAGATACAGGTGTATTATCAATACCTCCCAGAAATGACCATAATTATGTGAAAGATGAACTGAAGGAAACTGAGAAAATGCAGCAAGAGGTTGAGAATGAGGATAATATCAGTGCTGATGATAGTTCAGATGGATTGTCCGTAGAAGAAAGTGACAAAAATCTATCTCCTGTGAAATTGTATTTCTGCAAATATTGTCGTCAGTCCCACTATAATAGTATTCAATTGAAGTTCCATGTTCGATTATGTAAAGAGGAACCGACAATGTGCGACAAGTGTGGTAAAATAGTACTGCATAGGAAATTACTATCAGCCCACATGTACAAAGGACACCATTATATTGTGCGTGTTTGTGACAAATGTGGAAAATCTGTGCCTAGTAAACTTTTCAGCACACATTGTAATACCTTTCATTCTGAATCATACTATTGCAATTTGTGTTGTACAATGTTATGCTCAAAAACTTTGTATAAAGGGCACATGAGGAGACATAGTAAAGGTATGATGAAGTCATCTTTGAAAATTGATCCTTTTCAAAATGATGAGGGTGTTGATGTGTATCGATGTCCTGTATGTGAGAAGATATTTAAAGACTTACCCACTATGATAATGCATCTGAATGAACCCAAAGCACTTCGATGTTCCACTTGTGGCATTAAGTTGAATAATGAGAAACGGTTAGCTATTCATACCTGTAGGAAGTGGGAATGTCAATTTTGTCAAAAAACTTTCTACATCCGAGAGAGATTGACAGAACATGTACGAATCCATACTGGGGAGAAGCCATACAAGTGCCACTTTTGTAGTGCATCATTTAGGAAGAAGTACCAAAGATTTGTACATCACAAAACACATGGTGCACCATCACATGAGTGTAAATATTGTGCCAAGAAATTCAAACTTGCAACTTCATTGCGTAATCATATTAATGCTCATGAAGGTGTTTTCTTTTCTTGCTCCTTTTGTGAAAAGAAGTTTCCAGGGCAGAAATATCTTCAGAGGCATATGAGGACACATGAAAATTAGCTTGTGATTGTAAATAGTGTTAAATTTATATGTACATATAATTTTGTTTATGTGTAAGGTGAAAGTTTGATAATTTTTCTCATGAAATGAATTATGGTAAAGATTCTTGTAAATGTGTTATTGAATTAGTATGACTAAGAGAGAATCGTCAAGTTGAAAATAAATCGTTGTAATGTGGAAGTACAAAATTGATATGATTAATTTAATTTGTTAAATGATTCACATTTATTGTGCCGTTGTTAAAAAATATTTTGTGTGTAATCACTAAGTTCGTAAGTTTTAAGAAAATAAATTCGAAGAAGACCTAGGAAATGTGGGTGTAGAATGTTGAGTGGAGAAGGAGTCTTATCATTTAGGTATCTACATTGAATCAATCCAATTTTCTTTTGTTTTTTAAGACTGAACTTTTTTTATTATATAAATGGTGTGTAGTATAGAATTAATATACGACTACTAAAACTTCACTACATATGTAGTAGTAACTTAATTTTATATGTTGTTTTGTAAAGTATTTATTTTTCTTTCATACCTAAATGGGATCATTTCTTCTTATCATTCCTGTTTCTGCTTCTTATTTAGCTTGAGTATGGTTCGTAATTAATTCATTTTTACTTCAATATCCTTACATTTGTGTTCTACATTTTTGAATTTACTATTATTGTAAGTATTCTTGGTTGTGGTATATGTGAACGGAGTACTGTTTCTCTTTAAAATAAATTATTCTAATATATTATTATATTATTATATTCTAATCTGCTTTAATGGTAAAGAATGGTCTCGACAAAATGCACTATGGAAATCTTTCAGTTTGTGTACAATGATTTATATCATGTGACTTGTTCTTGTCTACCAAAGATGCAACTTAAATGCTTTCTTTGATGTTTATGTGCTTAAAAGAGTAAGGTAGTATATGAATGTGAGATGTTCAAAACCATTGTAACTGTTTACATAAGTGATGTTTGTTGAAGTGCTTTTATGAGGAATGGTGTGATATTTGGTGACATAACACAGTGCTTTGAATTTTTGATACATTTATTAAGATTTATTTTTTATAAATAGTAATGTTTTAGGCTGTGATACTGCATCAAGAAGTATGGCATTTGTAAAAAAGAAATCACTTCCCTAGAACTTTCTTTAAATAAAAGTTGTTCTTGGAAAATTACTTAATAATTCTTAAATTGTTGCAAATTTAATTGTGGCAAATGTTCAGAAATTGTCAAAAATCCAATTTTTTTTTGTGTTATTTGTTAATACATTACTCAGAGGCTGCTCAGAATTGAGGGACCCTGTGCCTGTCTAAGCACCTAGACTCCTTTTGACACACAATGTGTTCACTCTCAGAACCTGCTGTGAGGTAGCATGTCAAATCAAATCTTCACGCCTCACTAGGACCAGATTGACAAATAGCTTTTGAATTTTATTTACCTTATATAAATATAAAAATTGTAAACTTATTACCATACAGTATTCCTGCAGAGATGTATAAAAACGTATGAGCTCAGACAGGTAGGTTTATAGGTTCATTAAGGAATAATTTAGAATAAGACTACAAGTGGGTTGAAACAATATTATATGACATGAAGGATTTTTTTTTTTTTTTTTGACCAACCTTTCATCATATATCAAGTCCTGTCTCTTATACACATCTAGATGTGTATAAGAGANTGTATCATTAGGCTAGCGATTTCATACATTGTTTGTATGGAAGATATTTAAAAATTGACATTGGTTGGAGGTATGCTTTTTAGAATGAGTATTGTGTTCTATTGTATTGCACTTTCAAATAATATACAAGTGTGTTGGGAAATTTGAGGAAAAAAGAATTAAGACTGGAATATAAGCAAGAAAAACATTGGAATAAGTTCATCAAGGACTCCAAAATCTAATGATTTATGTTGATATTTCCATAAATTCTGAAGGGAATGGTCTAGATGTGGTAGAAAGGTAAGGGCAGGCATTAGAATTGATACTGCAGCATCTGGTAGTAATAGAAGCAATACATACAAAAAGACAATATTGTGAGAAATAGTGGAAAAAGAAGACCCTCATGAAATTGCAGAGAGTCGTGTGTATATATATATATCAAAGAATTTTTGTTCATGTATGGAGCAAAGAAGCCCACTATATGCACTAGAACTCAAATGTTACAGGAAGTAGTAATCGATAATGGAAAACCGCTCCCTATTTGAATTAAGTAGAACAATGTAACTGAGAAAAAGAAAATTGCACCTGGTGCCAGAATGGTTGGGGTAATCCAGCCCAAATTTTGTGGTCAGTTTTTTAGTTTCCTGGTATGCGTGTATCAGGTTTGGTGTAAGATGTGCGTAATGGATCTAAGTTACAGGCGAAGAACACTTTGAAGGGAAACGTTTTCAGAAAAGTGATCTCATAATTGAAGCTAATAATATCTCCTATTGAGATGGGGTAAGTTGTGAAGAACTCAGTTTAAACAGCTAGTTTAGAAATATTTGAAACAATTTTTGAAAATAAAAGAAATTTTGAAAAAAGTTATTTTGGCGACTGGTAGTAAAATGGGTTTTGGCCCCTAAAGTAGGTAGAGCAGAAGGAAGGAATAACCCCTTCGGATTAGAAGAGAAGGGAATTTAAAAAGGGCAATAATTTTTTTAACTATCTCCAAATGGATCGGGGCCTAAAAACGCGAGGGTAACCAATGTCGTTGAAGGAGCTACGGGGCAATCGCCAATATTAAATGGGAATTCAAGTGACGTCATGAAGATGAAACGCCGGAATTAGAAGGGAAGGTGAGGCGACGGAAGATGGGGAAGATAATGGAGCAGATTGAGGAATTGGAAAGTAAAGGGGTGGATATGAATAAGCTACAAAAGTAACTGAATAAGTTGCAAGAAATAAATGGGGGGGGGATTCATTTGGAAGACTGAAAGGATGTCTACAAGGTTTAATTCGAGATGGGGTGCATGATCTTTGGAGCGTAGTGGAGAGACCACGCGGTTACTGAAGAATGTAGAGTGCAAGTAAAATTGAAGGAGCAGGTGGTGAGGTTGGAAGAGATGTTGGGTGGCACAAGTGCAGCAACACATGGGACGGAAAAGATAATAGCAAAACATGTTTTAGAAATATCGCAGCTGCAAATCAGATATCGGAGAAAGTGCGAAATATAATAGCAAAGCAAACAGGATTTGGTGGCTGTGGTAGATGAACGAGAAAATGATATTAAAGAATGTTTGCCGAGTTGTACGTGTGAACATGGACTAAATGAGGAAAAAAAAGTAAGAAGAAGTGTAGAGATCGGGTTGTTGGGAAGCATTTGGGAGAAGCCTAAAAGATGAGTTTAATTTAGTTGGTAGAGGCGAAGATCGGTTGTATTCGGCAGTGCTAAAAATTAAGCCTAGTCAGGCGCGAATGCAAGGGGAGGTGATTGTGTTAAAACAGGAATGTCGAGAAAAAGGGAAAGTACCAAAATATATTGCAAAAGACAATGCGGGATGAGAAAGCTAATATAAAAATAATAACAACTAGGAATACTATGGCAAACGAGACAGTACTGCCAGATAAGGATGAAAAGGAAAAGATTGCGCGATTATTGAGAAGTAAGGCGGATGTTGATACACGGGAGTTTGGAAGAAAGCGACCGTGATTGCGAGTCCATGGAGTTGAACATAAAACTGCAGAGAAAGAGTTAATGGAGGAAATTGTATTTAAAAATTTAAGTACAGAAGAGATGATGAAATTTTGTGCAACGACACGTAATATATCGGAGTAAAGGTCAGCAGCGAACGCTAGAACAATGGATATTGGAAATGGGTGTAAATTATTTTAAAAGGTTTTTGAAGCAACAGCGACTGTATATGGATATTTATAGTTTGAGGATATTGAGTCATTACGCTGCTACAAGTGTCATCGCGTTAGGCATTTGGCAAAGTTACGTAAGGAGCGTAATGAAATTTGTGGACACTGGTGAAGAGGGTCATAATTTCAAGGTGTGTATAAGGAAAATGGAACCAATAGTTTGTGTGAATTGTAAACGAAAGAACCAAAAGAGTAATCATAGCCCACTAAATAAAGATTGCCCTGAATATAAAATTAGGCTGTCCCGTCCATGTGCAAGAAAAATTTTTCGAGCTGCACTATCGCAAGAGGTATCAAAATTTGCGTAAACGTACAGAGATTGCGAAAAAGGTAAAATAGAATTGCGTGTCATCTTGAGGGCTCTACCGCACTTTGAAGTTTTGTAAATTTTACCAATTTACAGACCTAAAACGTATGCCTAAAGTATATAAAAATCAAGTTTAAAAGGTATTTTATTCTTGAAATAAATGAAACAAAGCACAAGGTAACAAAATAGAGCTTATAATCAAAATAGAACTTAAAATTTAAACTTATTTTTGTCCAAAATTTGGCAATTCTGCTCGAGATTGCAACCTGGTTCTAATAAAGCCATCTCTAGAAGAACCGTCAGATACACTTTGTGAGACCTCTGTTACCAGTTTAACACATCTTTTGACAGATTGTGTGTGACAAGGAAAGTCAACAATTTCCAAACTCTTATCTTTTGCCTTAATTTGAATGTCCTCATTAGAAATATGTCGAAGAACCCGCGGTGCTGTAACTTGACACTCGTGCCACACAATAATTTCGGTGTAATCTCTAACAGAGAAGTTAATTTTTGGTAGTTTAAATATCCTGCGTTTAGTGCTACTTTCAGTTTCTCTAGCTTTTATTATTCTTCGCAATGCCAGCTCCCGAATGTGGTCTCTATCATCAAATAACAAACTGACAAGTAGGTTTTCTGGGTGCGCAAAAAAAATCATTTCTTTCGATATCATAATCGACAATAGATCTCAGATTTTCGGGTAAAAATCGAGAGAACATAATCAGTTGAAAAATATTATTGGCTCCGNAAATCGAGAGAACATAATCAGTTGAAAAATATTATTGGCTCCGTCCTTAAAAGACGTCTTTTGCTTGATTAGGAACCAAATTGGAGAGTATATTTCAACCACGTAGTTGACAAGCAATTGCAACTTTTCTGATGGATTAAGAGTACTTACGTAAAGTCTGAGTATACGATTAGCAGAAGTAAACCATCTCGAGTGCGCCATTTTTCCAGGTTGACGGTTTGCCAGCTCAGGAGTACAGGAACCAGTTGCTACAGCTTGACATATCACATAAAGATACTTTTAATCCGTACTTAGTTCATCGAGCACATTTTTCGCAAGTCTGGCAAATTACCAGCCATCGCACAAAAAGACACCCCGGTTTTATTTTTGCAACCAGCTAATTGTTTTCCAATAGGTCCGGAATGTTCTGTAGGACCCGAAGTGCAACCATCTATGGTCAAGAATAATGACGAAAGTGTAACTCGTTGGCATGAAGCATACAAACACACCATTGTAACGGTCTCTCCAAATACTCCTCTAAATATTGAATCATGCCACCCAACAGGTGTTAGTTGCAGTTCCGTCACATCCAACGCAAATCACGTCATCTAAATTCCAACCTTGACCCTCTAATAAAGTTGTGATCGAAGTAAGAATTCCCTTTGCAGTACCACGACTTGGCGTTGTGTGTCCCAAATAAATCGATCCAGGTTCTGCTAAAATTGAAATGTGCTCTTCTAAAACTTCTTTGCTGAGGTAACGATCCCCTATTTTCTCATTTATCAGAGTCTTGTCTTTTCGTCCATCAAAGTAAATGTTTTTTATAATAATACCTCAAATATCTTTTGAAGCTTCTGTCCGGGCTTTAGATACAGCTCTGTGGATCTGTGTGGTTTTTATCAATAACCAGAGTGAAAACTTCGGCAGAAACCAAACCGACGTTCAGTCAAAACCGCAGAAGCAAAGCAGCAGCAGCAGATCGCGTCGATAAACCGTATGTATTACAGATCTTAGCAACTGTTGGCAACAGCAATGTATTCCGATTCGCCGTTGAAGTCGAGGGCGTGTTTATCGGGGTTGCCTCTGTTATCGGATACGTTTCTGGGGAAGATTCACACACCGAATCTTCTTCACAATTTGCTGAAACAGAATTGTTTTCTTGAGTAGAACACGACTTTTTTGCTGCCCTTATTGACTCTTGAACTTGTCTCTGCAGTCGTTTCATTAATCTAACCGTTTCTTTCTTTTCAACACAGCTTAGAACCATTTTCCTGTCATTTCTTTGATCCAACAAGAAACTTCTCTCATTGATGGGAACTTTCTTAAACACGAACAAGATTCAAATGAAGTGCAATTATAAGAAGCAACGTCGAAAAGCTTCTCAGATGACTCTAACAACACTTCAGTTTGTTTTTAAAACTATCATTTCGTTTGCTTTTGGGGTATCTTTTCAAATTGAGGTACTTTTCGAAATAGGATTTCAGTAACTGAATAACTCTTTCCTTAGTTACGATTGGAATCGAAGCTTTAGTCCATAAACAATCGCATATATATCGGAATTGGATGGATCCTTTCCATTATACTTCAATTTCAGGCCGTTTTTGACAATATAATAAATTTAATGACGTCCCTTTTAGTTGGTAGCTGCCGATCATCAAGTTCTTTGTATGGTCCCAATATAGCACAAGTAGTCTCACTACGCCTCGAGCTCATTATTTAAAAATTACAAAATCCGCTTTTAAGACTGTAACAATCGCAACTGTACTTTTATAGCTTAAAAATTACTTTGGCTACGAACAAAACACTCGCGAGTCAAGTCAAGAAAGTCCTCGAAACAAGTTGAAACTTGAAGGAATTTGCAGGTTGAAACCTAACAAATTCGAAGTCGCTGGTAACATGTCGTTGCATGCAAATCGAAACGTCGTGTATGTATTACATCTAAATAGAAAAAAAAGTAAATATTTTTTTAAATATTTAGTTCAGGAGTCGAAATTAAGGATAGCGAAATATCGCCATAAGAATGTCAATTTTTCAAAACTTTAAAGATTGGTAGAACCCTAAAGATATAGTTTTATTTTATTTTTAAAATTATTTTGGTAATCTACGATCAATTACGCAAACTTCAAGAGGTCTTGCGTTAAGGAAAACGAAACAAAAACATTCTTTTTTTGGGACACCCTACGGTACATGCGCTATGCGGTCAATTTGTGATGTGAAATACTTAAAATGTTAAAAGACAACTGGACCCTGTATTGCGATTACTATGGAGGCAGGGTAACCTAATGGTCAGGAAATAAAATATCATTAGGCTCTTAATTGATAAAGTATGCATTAATTTTTTAAATATACAAACATAGTATTTCAGTTTACTTGTCAACTTATCAACATGTAAACTCCATCTCGTGTGCTGTTAAACCAGACTCCAAGGCATTTGCAACTTGGTTCTTTGAACAGACTTTCCATTTATACGTATTTCTATATAAGATCGATTACTATAAATGTAATAAACTGAGTTGTATTGATGTTCAATACTAACTTATTAATTACAAACCAGCTATGCACAATTTTTAGTTCACTACTTGTAGAATTTCTAGTTGCAGACCAGTTATTACCAGAACTCAATAAGACTGTGTCATCAGCATAAGAGACAAGGGATGGTAGAAAGTATATCAGGTCATTCATGTATATAATAAATAGTAACAGACCAAAAATAGTTGACACACCCCTTTTAGTCACTTTTCCAGGAGTACTTTTCAAAAATTTCAGTTTTAATACTCTACCAGGGAGAAAACTTTTAATTAAATATAAATTGTTTGTACTGATGCCTATTCTTCTAAATTTGTTGAATAAAATTGAGTGATTAACAATATAAAATGCCATGGAGGAGTGCAAATTAATTCCTATGATTGGTTTCTACTTATCCTAGTTTTCCAGAACTGTTTTTGAGATGAGAGTGAAAACTTTTTTTTTGTAACAAATCCGTTATGAAACATGAACTGACAATCTGAAATTATTTTATACTTAACTTGTCCACTTAACATTTCATTTGTCTTGATTCATAATTTGTACTATTCACCTTATCTCAGTTTCATATTCATCAACTAAAAAATGTTTGGAGGAAATAAGATAGCTATGTCTAATCCTAGCAATGGTAACGGTTTTTGTATGTGCTAATTTATGTTTTTGTATGTGTTTTTGTATGTAACTTTGAGTACATTTTTCTACGTACACAATTGCTTGATAAACTATGCCAATTCAGGTTAAGTTCTTGTTCATTGTCTGCATGGTCTCGAAAGAGGCTCGGGAGGGGAAACATTTTGCTAGGAAATAGAAAATACTTCCCCTTAAATCTAAAAACCAAATTTCTTCTTGTGCTCATTAAATTTAATTATCAATTCCATCTTTTTGCTAGGTTTTCTTGTAGTAATAAGATAGAAATGATCTAAATGAATTAAAAATCTTAATGAATGCACATTTAATGAATGTCACTCTGTCAACAAAATACTTCTGTGTTAACAAAAAACAGTGACCTCGTTGTTTTCCTTTCCTGTTTGCTTGATTGTGCATAAAAAGTTTTCCCAACGGTTTGTGTCCACTAGGTAACAACGAGTAAAAATTACTCGACAGGTTTCAGAAAAATATTTGTTCAGAAGATCTGCTTCATTTGGGGCACATTAGTCCCAACATTAGTATTAACTGGTGTAAATAACCTAAGAAAGCATTGCTGAACGAGTGTACCCTTGCTTGAGGTCAATTTTAAAAGCATTGAGGAATAAATTTTATTGAACATTACCATTGAGGGATAAAACGTCCCTATATTCAAATATTTAAAACTAATGGTATATTTTACAGATATCATAATTATTATTTCATATTAGTTCATTCAACTTGAAAATATCTTTAAATATAATACCTAGAACATGGGCTATTTAGCATTATGTTGATATGTTCATTAGAATGTAATGAATTATTACTACAAATACCACAATAAGCATTTTAGTAGCTAAAATTTCAGAATTGAAAATAATCTCAAACCATAGTGAGAGCAAATTCCAAAAATTTATTAAAGAATATATTTCAAAATAACATATAAAGCTACAAAGACAAAATATTCTTAAGGCACCAACAGCCATTTTTTACAAAGGAGTATTCCTTCCCCATTTTTATCATAGAAAATTGTTTTCACTAAAACTTCCACATTACTTCTGGTACTTACAAACAGAGCGAGTCAGTGAAAGCGAATGTATCAAAAATCTCTCGAACGAATTGGTGATACGCAAGTGCGGTTTCCATCAAGTCGTGACATAGGACTAACATTTGACATAATGAAATTTTTAGTAACTCTTTTATCTGCAGAGATATTGACTCATTGATTTTTAAAGGGTTTGGTTTCTTTTCAGCGCTGCTTTGTAGGCCACAAAAACACGAATACAATAATATAACATTTATCTACCTTTAAGTTTTTTAATATATCCATTATCACGCGTAGTCTTATTACATATTCACAGACATCATTATATCTGTTTTCGTTTCCATTTGTTCTTCATGGCGTTGCGGTGGGCGCATTCTTTTCTTCTTTTTGGTCGTATAATATTCCTGTCTTTCTTCTATATATAATGGACATTCCCGTAGTACGTCATTAGCTGTCTCGTCTCCGTTTCCGCACATACACGTCTTATCTGTTGTCATGCTAAATATTTCCTATGCTTTATGTTCTTCAAAATTCCCATATTCCGTAATTATATGTCACCTCTCCTGCCGGTGAACACTTTTTTTTTTTTAACTTTTCCATCTAAATTTAACGTCTCGTATATATTTGTATGTCTGTTGTCCTACCTCCGCTTTGTCCCATAGTACTTGACACCTTTCTACAAGTTCATCTGTTAATTTCCTTTTGGATTTCTTGCCCTCCTTTGACAGTCCTTCCCCATTTACGTCTCTTCAGTTCGTAGTATCGCCCGAAATTTTGCTACGTTTAGTACGAGTTGCATTATCTCCATAAGTAGCCGTACCGTCAAACATTGTCGGGTAACATCCACTCAGTTTGAGGATGCACAATCGTTGCATATGTTTGAGTTTCCACATACACATTTGATACCTTATGTCCTCAAACCTTTACTCCATAGCATACGAAAGGTCGTATCGCTCTTGTAGCATCAACAATTCTTTTTGTACCCTATTGTGCTTTGTTGGTCCAACTCTGAGTTGGCTCTAATATATTTTTAAAGCTTTATCTGTCAAATACCCAATGTGTTCAGTAATATATAGTCCATCATCTATGAGTAAAACCCAAATATCTTGTACTTCATTTTATTTGAATTGGTACACCCGACAAGGGCACCTTTTTTCCAGGGTGAGGCGAGACATCGTGGCGTTTAAGCGAACAAAAACGTTTTGGAAGCGAAAATGTAAACGAAATGTTCATGTAGTAATTACAAGTGATACACGACTGCGTTCACGTGTATCTTGAGAACGTTAGCGTTTGCCCACAACTTTAATGTTTATCGTTAATATTTTAAACTCTAGACGCTCACTTTTATTTAGCGTGGCGATATTAGATTACATATTTCGAGCCACCGCCTTCCCCTTGCAGGAACCCATGGCACCTGATAATGATGGATTGTATCTCCTGGTACTCTTTGTACCAAACATTGGCGCTGTTGTTTTTGCTGGCGATGTTTCCTATCTTAATTTCTTTTTGCATTCTGCTACATATTCCTGTACGACAGCATTGCGATTTGGTTCAATTTCTCGTCTACTATGATTACACAATGCCGCACAAATATCATCGGCATATGCTGTAATCTCTACCGCCTGTGATTTCGTTTAGCATATTTATTAACACGTTCTAGAAAAGAGGTCCCGTTGCCGATAAAAAATACTTACATAACTTTCTAAAAACTAAATTTCTTCTTGTGCTCATTAAAATTAATTATCAATTCCAATGCTAGCACAGCACATGTACCTGAAAATTGATTATTAAGCAATACAGGTACATTCGGTAGCTGATTTTCCTTACATATTAGACTATCACATTAATGTTTTGTCATTGAACAAAACAAAAAACACAACCAATATAATGTTTCAGGTTTTCCTTTAATGTTATCTCACTGCAGAGAGAAATCTCTGGACATGTGTACATTTTTCTATTTATGTGCTCCGCTCGTTTTCACTTCTCCCAATATCTGTTTATTTCTTATAGAATGTAAACTCAGCAAGCGTGTTCGAACTCACTTTTCACGAGTAGTCATTTTTCGACTTCACTTATCGTGTACAATTCAAGGGAAATGGAAACTTTTTTCAATTTTTTCAATATCTTTTTTATTTTATTTTCATTGATTAAATGTGAAGAAAGTCAGGTACATAGATTCTTGGTATAATTCTAACCACTGAGTAAGGGGACTATATTCAAATATTGTTGTAACTAAGTATTGAGCAATTTGCATTGTAATTGCTTTGTATTCTTTAACATCCAATCGCGACATGAATGAAATTGAAAAATTTTCGAGTTCAAAACACAGTTCAATCTTTTTTTATATAATGTTCATTAGAAACCACTATTTCTGTCAAAACTATCAACTCATATTATTAGAACAAAAGAAATGTAGAATAACGAATGGATATATATCCCATGTAATGGATGATACCGATGCTTTAAATACTGAGTTAATAGTAGTCTTGCTTCATGAATAACGCTAATGCACAATTTACAGTAAATGCTTAGTTACAAATATTTTTGACTGACATGTATCACTATTTATTTGATGGATAGAAACACAAAATTATCCATATTTAACGTATTTGTTCAACAGAAAATATACACTACCGTACAAAGATTAATACTCAGATGCGAGAGAAATTTCACACATATAATACATGTTACCTATTTTAATTTCATTTCTTGTTGAGTCATAACAGAAGAGCCCTACACATTACTGTAGAACATTTATCGACCATACAACTAAGAAAACTGTTCTTACACTAGATCTTTTGTCTTTTCATTTGATTCGCCTGAAGGAATGTTAGTTTCTTGTATGACTTCTGGTTGCTCCGTCTTCTTCTGTATGTCTCCTCGCAGAAGTTGTTTCTCCAACACGAGGAACGGAGACTCACACAGCAAGCTTAGCACTCCAGCGAAAATCAAAGATATTAGTAAGTCGCCAGCGAACTGCGGGAAAATGGTTGCGTCTGAGAGATATGTTAGCGTTTTGCTGGCTGCAATCATTTCCAATTGCAGCCCGAAATGAACGAGGTACACGCAGTAAGAAAATCTCCCCAGAATTTGGAAGCCCCACCAAGAAAGAAAAACATTGACAGGGCCGCCGTTTCCACTGGCGCACAGGTATACTATCAGTGCTACTCCTAGGGACCAGGATGGACGGTTTAGAGCGTTGTAGAAGGCTGCCTCTACTCTCGATGGAGTTGGTGGAGTCAAGAACTCCCAGTACACGAGGAATGGCACTAACATGAGTGCGGCAGCAAACATCCAGGCAAATATACTCTTTAGGATCGGAAGAGGTTTCAACTCCTTTTTAGAGCGAAGATCGCCGATGTAGTATCCCACTGCGAGTCCTTCTAAATAGGGGACAAATCGCATATGCGTAGGAAAGTACATATTTACTTGAATATACATAATATCTGTCATGTTTTCAATATCCATGACGAAAACGAATAGTGCAACGATGCCACCAACCATGAGTATTCCAATCCAAATTAATCCCACCATAGGTTTCTTTGCTAAAGGTAGAAGAACTAGCGGAGATAACCAGTGCAGCTGCATATCTACCATTAAGTACCAACTTTGACTCACGCATTGTGTCTTCGCATTCACATAGTTCCCAAGATATAGAAGTGTGTTCCACCAATTTTCTCGACAGGCTGCTTGTTCTGGATCAGTAGTAGTACTCCAAAGTGGACCCCAACCGATTTTGCTCATGAGTGATGCCGTTACAAGAACCATCATTGCCAAAGCGGGTGTAAGTCTGATGTATCGGTGTATATAATACATGGGAATGCTCAGTTTGCGCTTGGAAGGTGCTTGATTGAAGAATAAGTATCCCACCAACAAACCACTCAGAACCAAGAATGTATCCACAGATAACGAACCATTAGTTAGAAACAGATGCCAGAAGTCTTTATAAACTTCTGCTTGGTAGAGCGGATTGATGGAGGGGGCACCCGCATTTCTCATGTATCGATGAGCCAAAACGACCCAGCACATGCTAATAAAGCGTATACCGTGTAAACAGGACAGAGTCTGGTCCCCACCTGCTCGGGGAAATGCCAGCAACTTTTGGCCGTTCGAATGAACGGAGAAAGCAGTCAAGATAACTTTCTTTTGATGTGATGTCACCAATACGTCATACATCGTACTCAACACTACGATGGCACCAAAAAATGTTAGCAGTCCCACTGTGAACCAGTCCAAACTATCGAGCAATGGACGGTCACTAGTCGTGCAGTCTTTATCCTCTACTTTAACCACTACTTCTAATTTTGTCATTTTAAATTTGTCGAACATTCGTTTGAACAGGGTTTGTACATCATTTGGTCGACAAGAGGAAGGTACACATACGCCTATTTTCAGCCAAGAAAACGACATAGGCAGATTATCCAGTCTCACCTGCATTTCTTCTTGTCTTTCAGCGACAGAAAGATCTTGTTTTGTTCCCAGTCTCATATTTACCATGCACATCTGTCCGTTGATCGAGCGCAGTCCGTCGGAAGAATTCTTGTTCCGTATGTTTACACATTCGTCCCAGTTACCGAAGTGTGTCATCACAAGTGCCGCTAAACCTTCTGGTACTTTAACGGAGGCGTCTACCATGGTTTGGTACCATCTAGAATGTATGAAGTTGGCCGTGTCGGTGTCGTACCGGCATTCGTCGCTGATTGGATCGTCGGGTGACACGGCTGCGACAGCGGATTGGAGAGGTGAACCGTTCCGATTCCATCTGCTCACCAATGCACGACGTGTTTCAGGGTCTCGAAGCCATCTCCGCCAATCAGACGCGTCCACGTCGTACCCCAGCAGTGTCTCGTGTCCAGCGGTCGCTAGAGACACCAGTGTTGTGGACGCCGCTAGTAGACAAAGAGCTACCTTGATCATCGTGGTGTTTCTCTGACGATTGAGAGGTGTAGAAGCACTGCTTTATATTCGAATCTTGTGTTTTTGAAGTTTATCAAGAATCAGATGTCATTCATTATCTTTGATTAGTCATCGCGAGAGTCAAGTGAGAGGATGGATGATACGAGATAACACACTCGTATTCTTCAGTGAAGAATATTATCCTCGAGGACAATCTATTTGAAGAACCTATTTTTGTATTAATACCCATCAAAAGTCTATCTTACACTTGTATTCTTACCAATATTGTGCAGTTGAAATTGTCTACTTAAAAATTTGGATTTCTACCACTGCTACTACTTTTCTCGCATACGAGTTTCACTATGCACTATCGAGGATCACTCATCACTTGCGAAATAACTTTTTTTGTAATAAAATTTGTTCATATTCTGTTGATATAACACTTTTTATTCTTATCTAAGGAGTGTGTTGAAATTTTCAATCCGATTCTGCCTTTAGGGCCCTCGATCGCAATTGATGGTATGTTCCCTTGCTTACTTCCTGAAAGTAAATTAGTTTATTGTCCTCCCGTGGTCATACGCAGTTTGTAACTACTTTTTTGACGGTAAATTTTTTAATTTATTTAAATTTGTTTAATTATAATAAAATTACTAACAATATCACACAATAGCAATGGAAAAAAACCTTTAAATTTTGAATACCATTTGATGTAACATTATTACGAATTTAACATTTTCTCTCATATACTAAAAGTAATGAAAAAACAAACTTAACTGAGTCATTGATTTTTCCCTTCTTGTAACTTTTTCTGAAGTCTTCACTCATAGCAGCGTAGAAAAATCTTTGATCTTGCGATTCACATATTAAAATTACTAACTTCACAACTAATTCGCGAATAATATTAAAATGGAATTACTTTGGGTAATAATTTGCTTGAGACTAATACTTTGTTAATAATTTAATAGTTTAAAAAAATTAAACAAACACGCCTTTATTAGTTATGCCATAAAATTAAAAAAAAACGTTTCTTTAGTAGCTTTGTCCGATTGATTAAAATCATATTGCACGAACGCTTGCGGAAACTCGATATTAAATAATTTTATGAAGTAGTTTTAAGTATGATGGCCTTTATGGAGTTATAATAAAGACATGTAATCATCCAGTTGCGTTTATTTTGCAAACGTTTACTCCCATTTACGTTACGGCATTACCTTCTGGGGTATTTATGGTCAGAGTATTCAAACTTTCAGAATTCACAAGAGGATAGTTCGGATAATTTGTAAATCTCATCCCCGAAACTCTTGTAAACCTTTATTCAAGGAATTAAATATATTAACACTTCCCTGCATTTATATTTATGAAACAGTCGTGTTTGTTAAGACCGAATTACTGAAGTGCCACCCTTTCTTTATACGAAACAGTCTCGTTCACGAACACTATACACGCAATAGTAGTAATATTCATCGCCCTAGAGTGTCAACCACTCTTTGCCAAAAAGGACCTTATCATTCGGGAATCGTTCTATATAATTCCCTGCCCAAGAATATAAAAGATATTATGAAATTGAATCTGTTCAAATCTGCGGTTAAAAACTACCTCCTGCACCAGTGCTTCTACATTGTAAAAGAATTTATTGATTTAAAAAAAGTTAAATTCGTCTTGTAGTTTATCACGCCATTGCTGTAGTACTTTTTAAATAACTTTTTAAGGAAGTGATAGAATGTGTAAGATCTCTCAGAGGACTCAACATAGACTCCAATCACTTTCTTCTTAAAATTATTCTGCAAGAAAAACTCCCTAAGATATAGAATGAAGGGAACAAATAAAAGATGAAATCTGGATCAACTACAAGACCCAAAGATCTTGAAACATTATAAAAGGACATTGAAGGACATGATAAATAATGAGAACGAAACTGGAGAAATAGAGGAGGATTGGGAATATCTTGCGACAACAATAACCAAAGTAGCTGAGAATGTCATAGGTAGGAAAGAAGGCAAAAAGAAAATTGAATGGTGGGATAGCGAATGCGAAGAAGCAACAACAAAAAGAAGAAGAAGAAGAAAGCCCTTCAGTTAAAAACTAGAAGCAGTTATGATAATTACAAATCGAAGAGGAAAACGTTAAATAAAGTCTGTAAAAGAAAGAAGGAGTGGATCAATAGCAAAATAAGCACCATGGAAGATAATTTCAAGAAGAATAAATCAAGGAAATTCTTTGGGTAGCTAAAAATGAATAAGAGAATAAACATTGGAAACATGAATGGCTGTAAAGATGAACGGAACATGTTAACACAAGAGAGTTCAATACTAGCAAGATGGAGATCTTTCTTTGTCAATATATTTAATTCCCAGATCTAAAAGAAGTAGCACAAAGAGGCAATCAAGATTCACAAGACCAAGAGACAGAAATAGGAAATGACATCGCCAAACCCTCGTTTAATGAGATATGCTATATAATTAACAACTTGAAACGGAATTAGGCGGCTGACAATATTGTCAGCGGAAACTGACAATATTCCCGCCGAGTTAATTAAATATGGAGGGAGAACCCTTAAAAAGGCAATACATAATTTTATACTTAAAATATGGAATCAAGAAAAGTTAGTAAAAACGAGAGTATAATCTTACCAGTTTTCAAAAACGTTGATATGTTCGATTGTAAAAATTACAGACCTATAGCGTTGATAAACATCACATACAATTTTTTTTCTACTCTTGTGAATAAGAGGCTAGTTGATATAGTTGAAGACAAACTCTGTGTAAATCAAGCAGAATTTCGTAGGAATAGATCGACAATTGACAACATATTTGTAATGCGACAAATCTATGAAAACGACCATTTCATAAATATAAATACAGGTGTTACATCACACCACAAGCCCTTATGCGGTGTGAGTATTTTTTTGGTAGAAGCGGGATTCAACCATAAATACCACAACCAGCTTGGTTTCTCAAGCAAATAAACACTCGTGTAATAACAATAAAACATTCATTTAATACAAGTTAAATTGAAATCTGCGTATTTACAAACTTGAACGAACTCTCAGATCATAAATACAAGTATGAATTTGTTATTACACAGTTATTGCTATCTGAAAGCATAAATTACACTCAGATATGAATATTGGTGTTAACAATTAATTCGGAAATCTACCTAGATCATCCGAATCTCCAGTATTTACAAGTTGCTATCCCGAAATAACTAACTGTTACAAGTTACGTCATTCGCACCTAACAGCAATGTAATTGAATTACTGCAGCAAGCGGTCTTAAGCGGCCTGACGACCAATACTAGCCAGGTCACATCTCAGTAACCCGCGAACTTCCGATCACTCAGCAGAAAAGTCTGAAAGTCTTCGAGGATCTTCAATCCTCCCAATATCTACGGAAGCGGAGGTCACATGATCACGCCTTCGCTACCGCAATGAGCAATCTAACGCCTTGGTCCCCTTCGGAAGTTCTAGGAAAGCAGTCTCCACCGTGAGGACGAACCGGCGTCGGCGTCGGCCAGGCGCTCGAACGCGCCCTTTTCTAAACCTGTCATTGTTTCTACATCCGGCGTATTTCATTCAGTTCACACGTTTCTTCTGAGGGCAGTCCTACTCAATTTTCAGAAGTACATGGAAACGGTCCAGCAACAGCACAATGAAAGGGAAGGCTTAGTGGCGGTCACTTTTCCTTATTTGGCGGCGCCTGGCCCGACCCGTAGTCTTAGGAATTTCCGGCTAGCAAAATGCATGAAAATGTTAATATTTCACAAATCGATAGACTAAACTGGTCCTGATGTTACAGCAGGGCAGTGTTAAAATATTTAATTATCTAAAGGAAGGTATACAAGCGCTTTGGGGGTTAGATGTTCTGTTTGTTCAATCAAAAATCTAAAAACTGGATTCTGGAATTTTCGATATTTCAGTCTTAAAAGGTGAAAAAGATTGTTTTTTTAAATGCCTGACACATTCATTAAAGCAGAGACCAATATTAAATGTAGGAACTTGAAATTTAGACTGTACGTTGCTTATGCATTGTAATAACTCAGTAAGAAAGCATTATTGAAAATCCTATTTCAAAGGGATGAAAGTGTATAAAATGTGTTATCACATAGTTACTAAATACCACGAACTTTTTAAGAAACCTAAATTCTCGAATGTAAACGTGTAATTTAAATTTATACGAAGGTTAAACTTCATGAGAACAATAAAAATTTATGTGCCAAACCGTGCAGGGTCGGTTAGTATGCTGATAAGAAACATTGTTCGATTAATAAGAAATATTATTCGAAATTTTATTCATATAATAGTAAATGTACATTATTAATAAAAGCGTGTTTTTTAAATATTTTTAAACTACAAAATTACTGTTCATGTGATGTTCGTATCATTAAACATGAAATTTTATTCATGTAATAGGAAAGGTTTCTGCGGCCGTTTCAATATATTTTCTTGGTAAAACGGGACGTACCGCGTCTCACCGCAGCCTACCAACATTTCCACCATTCCATGTCAAATATTTGATTACATTTTAATGGGTGTTTTCCATGACCACCTTGGAATTTGATAAACTTTTGGAAGAGGTTAATTATCATTTAGACTAAGGAAAGAACCAGGTACTGTTGTAAAATTCTGAAAAATGTGCATTGAAATGTCATAATGGGCCAATATTCAATACAATAATAGTATTTGGCAGTCAATGGGAGAAAAAAATCTAGTTCTACCCGCAGTACACGGAAAGATACCAACATTCTTTTATTGTTTTAACACTGAACCCGTTCTCATCCCCCATTTAAAATTTCCCTGAGGATTAACAAGGATATCAACTATTCCTAGAATTAATTTGAATTTTTTCAAAAGGCTTCTGAAAAAATTAATAACAATTTTGATTTTGAACATGTTAATTTTTTTTCTCCTTGAGTATGTCATAGTAAATCATTGTAAGATCATTTAATAAGTTGCACAATGACAACTCTTCCAGCTCTATCTCAGTTAAGATAACTTCCAGAGCATTCCAAAATTTTTGTGCAAAAGTAGAGCAGCTATTTGGCGTTTTGTTTAAACTTTTCATTGTGGTAACTTTCAAACGGGGTGAAATTTTAAAACAATACTTGGTACTTTTCTTAGTCTACACAATGGCTACCTCCCTACCAACTTAAGTCAATATCTGAGTTGGTGAGGTGTAGTCCTGCGTTGATTTGACATGGAATGACAATGCGGTCTTCGTATTCAGTGCCATGTCAGAGTCGAGCAGAACTATATGTTGCTGTCGTACTCTGTGACTCAGAGAAACATTTACTGAGTGTACAATATGTGAGGAAGTATGGGAAGTTTTAGATCCAAGCAAACGTATTCAGTAACAATTTCCGACTCATGACTGAGAATTAGCTGGAAAAAGAATGATGTCATTATTTCTATTCTTAACTCAGATAAGATTTAGAGAGATGAAATGAGTACGTTTGGCTACTTGTGATTCATTTAATGTTTTCTTATCTGATGTATGATATCAGCATGTCCTCCGGAATATCCGAAGAGCTCTTTTTAATATTCCAGACAATTTGCAGTGTTGTCATGGCGAATTTATCAGTCCCGGAACGCTGAATTTCCCATACTCTCCATCAAATATGGGTCCAGCATCCCCTTCTCCCGGAAAATTTTTTAAATTGACATGCTAATTTGAACATTTTAACGCTTTTCTGAACCTAAGAAAAAATAATTTTTTATGTAGACTTGTTTTTTTCTTCTAACATTACTTTCTTTGATTTGTAAAAATTTGTCACAATTATATTTGATATGGCGTGAAAGAAAATTGTAACCTGTATATGTGTTTGAATAATATTGGAATCCTGTACACTAACACATTTTTGTGCTGGTAGTTACGAGAAAATGTTGCGTGCAATTTTCACTTCAGCAGAGCACATGACAAAATCAAATATTCCGAAAACCAGTGCTGAACGCCGTTTCGGCACCATGACACCAGAGGACAATTGTACACTTTTTTAAATTGAATTTTCTTCATTCCCTCGATTTTATACATTTCTATTTCACATAAAGTGATTTATGAATAATTGCACTCATTTGTTGGAGAACAATACTGCAATATCGTCTTGAGAACAATAGAGCAATTATTTCTATTCGTTGATACTTTAAGTAAGTATTTAGTCATATTAAAGTATAGAAGAAAGGGAAATGATTCAAGTATTAATATACAATCCATCTTTTAACTACATTCATCTGTTCGAATTACATTGTTGTGGTGTTTTAGTGTTATTTCACAGCTATTTTTGTATTAACAGTATTATTATTCTATTCATGTGAACTATCCTGAGAAATAAGTGGTCATTTATGTGTTACTGATCGTGAAGTAATTTCTTAATTCTTCTTTGCTCACACGATTGAAATCAGTCTTAATGTTTACATTGATAAAGATCAACAAAAATCTCGGCAGAGATATAATGTGTTTCATTTGCGGACAGTTCATGACGTATCAATCAGTGCCGATACACCACTTACGGCCACAATGTTGTATTTCTAGACAGCGGTTGTGATATCGTCGTTTCTGCCTACCATTTTTACCATTAGACTAAATAGTTCTGTAGTCTAGGGCGCGAGCTTTTCGAGGGCCTAACAGATGGAAGACACAATAAAAAAATTTGCTTCTGACAAGAAAAAAAATTTTTTAAATAAAAAAACTATCTAGGCGAGAACTTGACGGTTTAGTTGATTGTGATTTCATTTTATTTTTGAAACAATATTGCTGTTCTTAGTTTAACCCAGAGTGAAGAAATTTCTTGTTATAGTAACTTAGCATACACATTATATCTTAACTCTCGTATGATTAAGTACTTACGAGTAGTCTATGAATAGTTTGAACTGATTTATGTGACATCTTTGTCACTCATCTGAATATTTTAACGCCACTTTATAAGTCTCGTTAAAATTGCAAAGACGAAGTCGAGTCAAAAAATCGTATTACACCCACTTTTAATACAGTAGACCCAGGTTTGATTACTGTCTCGTCGCCATTTTCGTCTGACCGTAAGTTATCACATATCTTCTCCATATGTAGGCACACGTAAGAAATATATGCAATTCTTTCGGGCACTATAGTTAAAAATACAAATTTTTTACTCCCACCGTTCCGGATTATTGGCGATTCGTATCACAGGAGTTCTACTGTATAAGCGTTCCAAAAATGAGTCAATAATATTGAAAAAAAAGATTGATAAGTTTTTATTCAATTTAATTTAGCTCGCGTTTGTGATGGTCATTCATTGAACCCAAAAATCAAAAGTGAGAATGAAATAATTAGTTGTAATTGTGAATCGCATAAGCGAATAACTAGAGCAAAGTGTATTGTAGACTAATTCCGTAGAAACTGGCTGTACATGAAATAATATATATCCGGCTCGAAGGACCAATTTGTGCAGAAATTTTTCATGAAAACACCTGCACAAGGATAATGAGGTTCGAAGAACCAAATGTTAAGATGAATTAGAGAATGAAGGTATATGAGGTGTGGTGAATTAACGATGGTTGCCAACCAACAATTTAATATGACATGCAGCATGAAAGTGGAAAAAAATAATGAAGATACAAAGCTGAATTTCCGTGATACACTGTGACGAGATGATCCGTTCCTTAAAATTCAGCTTTGATGGCGTGTGATCGATGACGCGTTCGCAGCGAGAGACGACATTGCGCGACTCTGCCACTCTGCGGCGTGATGATGAGGCGAGCGAGTGAGTGACTGCCCTGCTTGCCCAGCTAGTTGTAGAGTGAGTTGAGGTAGTCTGACTGCCCTGTAGAGAGCACGTCGAGAGCTGGCCAGTGACTGTCTGCAGGCGAATGTGATGACCATGGAGGGAGCCTGCTGGCGACTATTGCGTCGCTAACTGCGACTGCTTCACTGCGTCAGTATGCAGCGACGTGTGTGACTATTCTAGAGCAAGTGACTCTCCGCCCGTTGCTGAGCAGCTGTCGACTGCGAGAGTGCTCACATGTTGGCAGAGCGAGAGTAAGTCTGGCCCTGGTGAGGTGAATGTTGGCCAGTGATTTTCTGACTGGTCTGTCTTGGAGCAAGTGGCCCTCCGTCCGTTGCCGAGTTAGGACGCCGCCCGTCATGAGGTTCGCCCGTCAGAGACTCGTCAATCGACAGCATCAGGTCGTCGTGGCGCCTGGTGACCACACCGATCAATGGCGCGACGTGACAGGCAAATGAGGCGAAGATTTGACTTGTTTGATGACATATTTCAACGAATGTCTAAACAGTGTATACGAAAGCTGTGAAACAGTAAAAATATGACGTTTTATGCCTTGAAAAGGACCGTTTGCAACTCGTTTTGATAGCCCCGGGAGGTTATCAGCGAAGGGCGCCAAAACTCATGCTACGTACTGTTGAGCGGGATAGTGCGGGTTTGATACTCAACTCGCTCGAGATGGGTGAGTCTTTTAGCTTGGGGTTGCATTTTCTATATCTGACGAATGTTGGTTCATTGCCTTGCTCTCCCCAGCTATCCAACACAAGTCTTTCTCAACGCGATTCCTTTCAAAATGTAATTGTGTAGGGAGAGCAGACCTCGCGAGCGAAACTTCATCAAACGAAACATAAGCCATGAAACAAATCTATTCTTCTCGTGAAGTACGCTCAGCCAACGGATCCTAACAGAACGTCGTGAATTTGAAATATTATGACGCGGCTTAACAACACGAAAAAAAGTTTAAATTATCTTTCTCGGGTTTTTCTCCGGTTTTCCTTCGAGTAGAGACGGATTTTTTTAATACAGGCTCTCTGGGTTCTCACCTAGGGTCTGTTAATTTCGAATTAAGAGTTATTTTAATAGTTACAATTTATAAACAATATTTTCAGGATAATCTGTAGTTTGATAGTAATACGTACTTGTAAAATACCTTTTTGTTTTGTTCGTACAAATTTTACGGTATTCTATTACTATTATAACATGAACCGAAATATTTTTATTCTTATCTTAAGAGAGTTTTGAAATGTTAAATCCGTCTTTGTCGCGGAACCTTTAATCGGAATTGATGGGATGGTCCCTTGCTTCCTTCCGGAGAGAGAATTAGTTTATTGTCGTCCACGTGGTCATACGCAGTTTTTGACAATAAATTTATTTATTAATTATTTTTTAAAATTATAACTNGCATTCTTAATATAAACCAATAATTCTACAGCAGGGTAAATTTTTAATCATCTAACTAAATGTTGGAAATGTGTAGATAGTTTACTGTGTTACCTCTCCTCAGAAAGCTTTGGTCAATGTTAGACTTAAACAATTGAGTATTGTTTTTTTAATTTTTACTACAACGAAACCTGGAGAGGATTTTATAAATAATGAGCGATAAATACCGAAAGCAAGTAAAGATAAAAAATATCCAGAAAACGTTGTTTACTAATATTATTCGTTCGAAAGGACAACTAATAGTTAATTTTCTTAATGTAAAAAGTGTCCTTGGTGTGACCCCAGAAATTGGCGACCTTCACCAAAATTTCATTTTCATCAGTTGGTGGTTTCAAACAAACAAAATCAGTTCTTTAACAATTATGTGAAAAATTTGGAGTGAGGTTTCTTTAACAGTACACACCAACATCAATAACATTAGTAAACAATACTTTCAAAATAGGAACGAGTGGGTTTGAGGAAAGAAATTAACGCGATGTGGGTGACCTTTAATATGAAACGTCGTTAAAAATATTCGTTAAAATAAAATCTATTTTTTGATTTCTCCAACTTTTTAGAAATTTATTTTGCACAAAAATTTTCAAGCATGAATTTTAATTTTTTGTCCTATAATTATAAAAAAATGTATGTCATATGGTTATATTATGTTCTCCCAATGCATATTCCCTGAGATAAATAATTATAAAATGAGCGGAATGAGCTATTTTGTACCTACCAGGTTTATTTTATCGGAGTCGTCTTCAAAAAAAAAAGGAAAGCTTTCATGGGTAAATTTATGGGTGTATAGTTAATGGGTGATGTTCCCCCTGACTCTCCTGAATTCAGGGAATCTATGAGCATCACACTGACCTTTATAATGTGAACTTAAATTACGAAATGTAACAGTCCGACGTATTTAAGAATTGTTAGTCAATAAATAATAAGTAGTCACATTGATATTGTTTGGATATATATTATTAAAACAAATATAAATATATTATTGATACAAACACACACTAATTTGAGAGCTAAAAATTTAGATTTTAAAAAGTGTTATAGGCTATTGTTATACAAAGAAACTTTTAGTAAGGACCACAAGTTGTTAAGGACAGGTTATTCATTTGCATTGCCCAATGAGATAATAAAAAGGATTTATACAGACAGCATGTTTGTAAAACAAATTTTTATTTCTCAACGAATTGAGTCCACTACTATACTAGTACATTAGCTCTTATTCTATTACAGAATTACGAGTTTGTTAAATTGGCAAAATATGATGAGTAGTCTTTTTATTACAATTTGTTGCTTACAGTACTGAAAAGTGGAGTCTTGAGATCTTGGCATATCTTGATGCTGATGTAACAATCTGTTTAAAAAAATCTTCTTACAGGCGGCCTTGTGAGAGAAAATATTCTTTGATGTGAATGTACCAAGTGTACTGACGGCGAGTATAGCTATAAAATGGCTTAAAACAAACTTGTTAGTGTTTCATCGGAAAGAAAACATCATTTCACTGTTGAAGCACCGAGTGGACATCGTCTCTATGTTGGGGTCCTGATGTTGGAGTCCTGGTTGAGGCAGTTGCGTACCTAGGCGGGGGTTCAGGGGACAGACCCCTCCGGGCCTCCACCTCTGAGGGGCCTACAAGTGCCACCCCCCCAAAGAAAATCATAAGTATACGTAATTTTCTTAAAACACAAATATACTCGGAAAATTTTTATAACAGTAAAATAGACAACAGTTCAGAATATTATAAAATAAAACTCAAATTTCCATTTCAACTTTTAAAAATATACTTGTGCGATCGATATACAGTTGTTGCAAAGTGACTGGAAGATGGGTACCCCCTAAAAGACTTCCACCCCGGACCTCATGAGATGTAGCTACTGGGATGAGAACCTGCTGTTATGAACGAATAACCAAACGCTCATCAACATAGGAAGTATATAGGGGTTGCTAGTATGTTTCACCTAGCCTTGGGAAATTAAAAGGTTAATGAGATTCTTTTGTGGAATCGCTTTGATTTCAAGAAAATTCACATTTATTACACAGTTGAATAATACATATATTTCATCCTAATCTACAATTGCTGAATTACAATAAAAAATGGTAAACAACAAAATTGTTATTATCTGTTGTGGGCAGATAATACTCTGCAAATGACAAAATTCAATCAGAGTTATGAAAATAGAATATATATTTACAATAATATACCCGTCCCTTTCCCCAATTGAAACAGAGTGACTAAATGGAAAATTAACAAATTTGTGGGTGAGACTTTCATCATCACAAAAAAAAAGAAACCCGCCTTCCCTGAGTTTTCAGAGAACTGCCCCCCTACACTAACGAATTAGTAATCATTAAATACCTGCTTGATACATTAATGGTTATAAATAACCGAAATAGTTGCAGGATTTTATTTATCACATCAAGGAAGATTTCCCTGATGTTGGCCTCATGAATGAGGAATTAATTAAATTAAAGTTGTACAAAACTCAATGGTTTCCGTACAACTGTTCTCGTATAAACGAGAAAATACTTAATATACGTCTTCCGACGCTTGTCGACCTTGCTGCAGTGGCGACTGGCGGCCTGGTGTGCTGCGAAGATCTTGAATAGTTGCTTTTGGTTCCAACTGCTCCTGGCTGGAAACTTGAATACAGTAGTGGTTGCCTTGGTTTGAACTCGCTACTGAAACTTCAAAAATGTTATTAGAGCTTTTATGCTCATAGTTATGCGCGGTACTGTAGTTTAGTACGCATACAACACGACACGGGTATGATTACATAAAACAGTAATCATCTTCCAAAAAGTTTATAAGTTATGACAAGCATAACACAACACAAGTATGATGCACGATGCACTGCTTCTAGGCGAAGCAGAATGAATGGGCCTTGACGCCACGACGAATCTTTCATTAATGGGTTTGTTGGCGCATCGGTGCGCTACGTCTAACTGGGTTTCGCTCGTAGACTGGAGCGGACTAACTGGGTTTCGCTCGTAGACTGGAGCGGACCCACCGGGTAGGAAGTTGACGCCACGACGGACTTCCACTGAATGGGTAGCAATGGGTAGTGAGTGCCTGCAGACAGCCGTATAAATAGGCTAGGCACAGAATGTCTATATCGAACACGTTCACAAACGAAGTTCACAGAGCATACATAGTTCACAGAACTTCTATGTAGAGTTCGTTCATGAATCTTGGTTCATGGAGTGTACATGATACCTCGAGGATATCGATACTATTGACTTCTTCGACTGCAAGTTGCTTCCATATCGATTAGTATCGATATGATCGATGCTTGAATAGCGCTTAATTCAAAGCAATATTATTAACAGATGGTATAATTATGAATAAATTGACATGATTATAAACAAATTTTAAATTATTAATAACAAATTAAATAGTTAACAAAAATTGACCCTTACAAACATTTGGTTTGTAACACCTGCTGCGAAGCGATACTGAGCTCCAAGGAAGCACTGTTTTTATAATGTTTTGTCGAATTAAAGCTCTCAGCTCATTTTTTTACTGATCATGTAATTCTGTCTTCTTCTAGACACAGTCATACAGACTTGATCTTGGGTTTATTCTTTGATTCTTTCCGTGGACCTAGTCCTCGCTTAACATTGTCTACTCTAGATAATTAATGTTGAAGTTGTCTGGCGAAAATGATATTAATTTGAAAGTCATACAGTCGAAACGTCGTGTGCTTCATATAAAAAACATACGGTATTCGTTCATCACAAGATCGAAAGTCCTCAATTATTTTTATTTTGTCTATATAATGGAAGTTAGTTGTAGTAGAATTATGGCTACTAGATTGTGATGGTTTCTTACAGACATAGTCTGTACAGTGACACACACATGTACGGTGAAATAATTAGAAAACAGCAATACATTAATGAACCTAGATTTCATAGGATTCCATATACGAGGTTAACTGTCATGTAATACTATCAGAACCACCTCTCTTGAAGCTTGATCGTAGCTCGGTATTATGTTGTACATGGATTAGCGAATCTTATCTTAAGAGATCACGAAAAAATCGGACTAGTGCGGTCGAAGACCTGTGCGGTGGTCTCTTTGCCCCGGTTTGAACTCCCTCTCTTCGCTAAGTAGTACTCACGTTTGCCAATGGAGAGCAGCACTTGTAGAGCACCCTTACTTGACCTGTCTCGCATTCTATCGACGAATTCCAGAATGACAGTAGTAAAATATCTTTCATTAGCAGAGGAACAATTAAAATTCCNTGCGGTGGTCTCTTTGCCCTGGTTTGAACTCCCTCTCTTCGCTAAGTAGTACTCACGTTTGCCAATGGAGAGCAGCACTTGCAGAGCACCTTTACTTGACCTGTCTCGCATTCTATCGACGAATTCCAGAATGACAGTAGTAAAATATCTTTCATTAGCAGAGGAACAATTAAAATTCCTGTTTACTGCAAGTTCATTAAAGTGATCACAGACTACCTTAATAATTTGAAGTAGATTCAGCCTAAAAATGTGTCATGCTCGCCGTCCTCTTCACAGAGGATGGGACTGTCTTGAGACGTTCGAAATTTCTTTTCTATATGTTTCATGCCATCTGTAGACGACAAGCGGATTTCTGTTCATTTACAGTTTTTCTTTCATACGTTGTGTAGTATCTAGGTACGTTGTAAGATGTTTGTTATCTCATGAGAAGAACCTTATTTATTGGTATTCGGATTAAGAAGTAGACGTCTTCAATACAGTTGTTTTAAAGACCATATCCGAAACAAAACTCTTGATTGGAATTTTATGACATAACTTCCGCATGATTGTTGTTTGTTCATTATGTCTGCGTTAAAAATATATTTTCTTGAATTATTTGATTTGTATCTTTATAAAATTCTGATTTAGTCACGAAATCCTTATCCTTTAATATGTATTTGCCATTTTAAACAATTAATAAATTAGGTCACTATTTATATAAAGTTAATTCTTTATTTGATGAGTTGATATATTTAATTGAAAATAATTATAAACAGTATCTTTTAATAAAATACATCAAACTATCAAATTTTATAAATATTATCTGTATTGTAAAACCATAATTTTCAAACCGTAATGATTATTTCATGCTCCCCAGATCCCTAACCGGTTAGCCTCCCCTTGATTAACCGTCTAGATTCGCCACTGTTAGAAATTTTTCAGAAATTCGAAAAAATTCACCCTTTGAAAACCGGAATTTCGAAGAGGTTCTTTGCGTCTCCAACGCAAAAACGATTTGCTCTGAACATTTCAGGTCCGAATCTTCAAAAGTTTTCTCTGTGCATTGATGAATAAGTCAACCAGATCAACGGCGCTTATGTGCTTACGTTAACGAACACCCCGGTACAGATGTGGATCTAGACCGTAGTCAGGGAGGCTAACCGGGGAGGGATCTGGGGAGCAGTTCTATTTGACAATCATGATTTTACAATACAAATTTTATAAATATTATCTTTAAATAAAATACATCAACTCATTAATAGATAATCAGCAATTAACAGTAACCAAATAATAAATAATAATAAATAACAGTAACCAAAGTGACAAAGCATACCTTTATCTTTTGAGAGTTCAGGCTATAGCCCCCTTAGCCCTCCACCACCACCACCACACACACATACATCTTCCATTGCCCAAGTACTTTTCAAATGGATGAAAATATCGAAGTGTGGTCTTCACTAAGACAAGTCGCGACACGAGGCTAATTTGACGAATTCAAATGATTTGAAGCTGTTTTAACTGCAGAGATATTGAAACATTTATTGTTTACTTCAAGTGGAACTATGTATTCTTAGCAATATTTTTAAGCTCTAAGAAAGACAATTACAAACATACATTTATTGAATTTGAATAGTTTTTCTTCGGTTTTCCATTAGGTAGAGGCGGATTTTTTATACTGACTCTGTAGACTCTTGGCTAGGGGCGGCATCTATTAAATTAATGAATCTCGAATTCAGTGTTATTTAACAGTTAGGATCTATCATCAATACTTTGCGAATAATCCATAGTTTGATAATAATACGCACTTGTAAAATTACTTTCCTGTGTTTCATTAAACACAAATTTGTTGGTTTTATGTTAATATTATAACACACACAGAGTTATATTTATTTTTTGGAGTGTGTTGAAATGTTAAATCTTAAGACCCTGATCGGAATTGATGGAAAGGTCCCTTGCTTGCTTCCGCAAAGTCAATTAGTTTATTGTTCTCCATGTGGTCATACGCAGTTTGTAACTGCTTTTTGACAATAAAGTTTATTTATTTTTATTTATTCAATGACCAACAACAGTGTAACAACATCGCGAATTTATAAACATTTCAAAATATAAAGAAAGGGAAAAGAATATCTTGCCTCGCGATGGGGAGCAGTCGTCTGGTGCATAGCTTATAAGTTCGTCGGATTTTCAAAATGATTTCACATCGATGGCGCTGTCACGCTTCTGCTGTTCGTGCTGGTACATTAAATTTAAATCATTTTATTCGACTTTTCTTGGGTGATAATGCAGCGCCAAAATATAAAGTTACACTAAAAATATCAATCTGTGTAGCTCGTTAGGTACTAATCACGTGAATGTGTCGAATTATTAGCCCGATGTTACGATATATCTAATTGTAAACTGCACTTAGATATATTTATCGATGTAGGATAGTTGAGGCGTTCGTTCTTATGGAATAACCATAAGAGTTTGATGTATTTTATTAAAAGATACTGTTTATAATTATTTTCAATTAAATATATCAACTCATCAAATAAAGAATGTATAGAGAATGATCCCGAATTCTTGCAAACACCAGAAATAAGAGATGAATGGAAAGACAGAGTGTTTATTGATAGCGTCGTTGGCAAGTGCAATGTTTATAATAATTGTCTACGAACAGTGGAACATGCTTGACTGCGTCGGTGGAGTGGTTGGTGTTCACATTTAAAGATGCCAGGTATTTCTCGCACTCCCACAGCAGCTACGGATATTCGATTCGAGCAACAAGATCCTCACCTGAGTCGCATTAACAAGACCATTCAGATGTCCCCATAAAAAAGAAATGTTTGCACCTCACCGCGGCACTTGCGCTCAAAACATTTCTGTACGATAAATGATTGTTACAGTGTCGTGTAGAAACCCTTGAAGTTTGTACTATGAATTCGGGAAATTTTTACGTCTACTACCTTCATGGACGTGCATGGTGGCGGGACAAGCGAGTAGTATAGGGGGAGTAGGGCCCGTGGCCCAAGGTAGAACAGAGGAGGTGTCTCGAACCTACCGTCACCTATCTGATCTCGATGTATTCTTTTATTTCGTTGGTTGATATTTAAGTTAACGTACTTCTTGAAAACTTTTTTAGTGTTTCATGAAATTAACTGTGTAATCATAAATGTCTGAAAAAACGTGTGAAAACAAAGAAACTGTTTTTTTTGTTGAAACGCTTTCTTTTTCTTTTTGGTGGGGGGCTTAAACTACTGTTTTCCCTCATATTATACTGAGAGCTCGGTCTTGCCAATCTATTAAATGTTGCGAAACATTATAATAAGAATATTGTAATAACAAAATTTATTAAAATATTTATTCTTGTTGTACTCTCTTTTGTAATCTAAAGTGGAAATTATACGAATTAAATATAGTATACGGAGAATAAAGAAAGATATTATTTCTTATCTTATTAAAAGTTAGCCAGATTATGTAACGCTTGTTACTGTCAGGTCACAAACAAGAAGGAGAAATAATGCAACACGCACTGGATTCAGGTACTGGACAACAGTTACCAATAAAACTTGCTTTCCAATTTTTAAAATGTCTACATTTCAAATCATACTTTTAGTTGTAAATATAGTATAAAGTAGTATCAATAGTTCAAAAATCAAGCATTTAAAATTATGATTGAAACCAAATAGGTTTAGAGTAGAGTAGAGTAGCTACTTTTCTGATTTATACTGATTTCAAACGAAAATGGAAGTATAATTTTACACACCAGTATTATTCACAATAATGTGTTTAGGAATTGTTATGAAACTATTAAATAATTTAAATGTAGGAAATTTGTTGTTATGTATATTGAATAACTTGTTGCATATTGAATACTGAAATTCATTCAATCTATAATATAAAATTAACAGTTAAAAAAATTATTAATAAGCTTCTCGAGTAAGTGTCGTGGAACTAAAGTATGTGCTCGAAGCGGATGACCGTGAGACAAAGGCAAACGATTTTTTTGACTTTATTTGTTTGAATACTAAATTCTTCTTCCTCTTCTTCTATGGCGCATTAATCCCCTGTGATTGCACTCCATTCCATCCGATACCTGTCTTCTTCAACTTCAGACTCTGCATTCTCTCCAGTCATCCCATCTTACTCTTGGGTGGCATCTGTGCCTTCATATTTCTATGTTAGTATTTTCCTAGGTTTACTTTCCTCTTCCACTCTGATCACGTGATCAGCTCTCTCTAGACGCCTCATTCTCTCAAAACTAGAGGCTGCAATGTCATTGTATAAGACGTGCAGTTCTTGCACAATAATAATTCGTGAAAACGAAAAATTTTACTTCTTTTGTATCCTATTTGAAATGAAGATATCTCTTATGAAGTTTCTTGTGAACTATATTATTGAAGAGGCGTTCGTTTTCTTCTCTCGTTAGAAATAATTTCGTTAGGAATCACAGAGGTTAATTGTGAATGAAAGCAAGCTTTCAGTAAAACCTCACGTGACAAGAGATATGGGAAGAAAAAGAAAAATATTTTTGAAATAGGTCATCGATTTTGGAGGATAATTAGGTATGTACGAGTATGTGTACAGAAAACATTTACAACTATAAAATAAATCAATACTTACATTTGACCTGCAGTAACCCGCTATTTGTATCAACTTCGTTAAAGACTCGCTCTATTTTAAACCGTTTTTTAAATTCTTGAGTTTCAGTTCCAATCAAACGAATGTTCACAAATCCGAATTGACCCGATCCACAATGAATTCGGATAATAGGATTCATACTGTATTGCTTTTTACTGGTTTACAGTTACTCTTTCATGACACATACAGATATTTTCCAAATTGATTTTGTAGAAATAATTATATATATATTTTATATAAATAATATAAAATGACGATTACCTGGTAATGTTGCAAGTGATTTTCTAGACTTAAAAGATGAGATTTAAAATGAATTTACCAAATTATCTTATTATGCTAGTCTCCGACAGTTACCGGAATACGAAAAATAACTCGTATTGCAATCATGTGTCAAATTTGAAACGTTTCAATCTTCATTTGAGATACTGATTGATGCTGATTAAACTGAACAGAACTATTCAGATTTGAATTATAATTTTAATGATCTTCAAATTCTACTCCTCGTTGCCATTGGTACCGGCAATGATTGGAGCAAAATATGTTCCTTAATGCATGTACATTTCATTACATTAAAGTTACAGTTAAAAATAACTTTTTAAATTTATTATACAAAATTATTATACAAAATTTGTAAGGAGAGGGAGAGTAAGTCAAAACAGACACCTCTTTTTCTTCTCTGTCCTGTTCAGGAATACTAAGATTCTCAATGATGAAGCGGATATTTGCCCCTTGTGAATCTTTGGCCCGTGCGTACTTTTATGCCACATTGTCCTACTTAATGTAATGTCTGGACAAAATGCCTCAACTCTCCTTGATATCCGTTGAAAATAAGTTGGGGAAATAACGAATTTTACATTCAGTTGACTAAATAATTTGACAAAAAAGGAAAAAAAAGTTAATTTTTTTCGGCGACATGTGAGTAAAATAACAAAACGTCAGTTATTTGTAGTATTTTGTATCCGAAGTATCTCTTCCTCATTCTATAAGGCAACGAACGCCCCTGGGATGTCACGTCTATCGTATTGTGACCTTCTCTACCTTACAATGAGGAAACATCATGACAACCGAATGTCTAACCGATACCAAGTTCAGCAACTATTGGAAGATATTGGAACAGGACTTCAATTTAATATAACGAGCTAATTATTAACCAATAACAAACTAAAGTGATGCTTTTCTTTGAGGATCGATTATGTAAGAAAATACGACTTTTCACCCGCATTATCAGTTACCGTCTTTGATGCCTTTGAATATATTTGGCGTCTTTTCCTTAGCAAGACACCAACTCCTTCCTTCTAACTGACCGCGTGGAGGGAAGAGAGTGAGGTTTGTTTAGGAAAATCACCGATCTGTAACTCTAATGATACCTTAGAATACCAGCGAAACGTCCGGCTAGAAAACAGATTTATGTGTTGGATAAACAATCAAATCAATACTGAAAGACTGCTTCTACTTTAAACAAAACACGATTAAGTTAAATCTGCATGGAAAATATGTTTTAATAGAAAATATTTTCCGTGATGTATCCAAAAACACCACGCATGATTCTCACTTCAACACCTTATTGTCGGTATCTTTTTAACCCGAATGTTTGAGAATCGCCTATATTTTATATTATAAAAATACTATACGTTATCAGTGAATTTTGTTGTACTTTAACATATTTTTGTATATATTTCAATTAGCCTTCGACTACCATGTCTGTAACTTAGTTGATCCAGGATTTTCCTTCTTATTTTCTTTCAATTTTTTCCTCTGACAGCTGTCTTTAATTGCATCCCTCAATCTCCCGATCTCTTTCATATTACTTTCTTTTTCATTTCTTCGACCCTTTTGGTCTACTTTCACCTAATAGCTGCGTGCGCAAAGCAAAAGGTTCTCATCATGTGTCTATTTATTTCTCGATTTGTGTGTCTCCACCCACGAGGAGGCATGCTCTTATCAGCTGTCTTAGTAATTTCTTAATATATCCTGTAAATTCCTGAAATAATTCAAATTTCCTGCCTATCTCTATTAGCGTCCAAAATTTTCCCATGTTTATCATATCTATTCTTGCATAGTTCCGTAAATACTCCGCCCTTTCTTTGCCATAGTTCTCGCATTCCCACAATACATATCTTGGTGTCTAAGTCCCCCTTTTTTTTATATATGCACTCTTCCATATATTTTTCAAGTACTCTTGAAAGTCGACATGTCCTCTTATTAATGCTATTGTGCTCCTTGTCGGGTTAAACCATTTTTTTGTTTTTCCGTACAAATGTAACCTGTAGTATATATTCATGACTACTTTTTATGGTTTTGTGCCACCGTGTTTGCCACCCTGTAATTAACGCGTTTGTTATCTTTGTCTTCTTGTTTTGTCTGTATCTGCAACTCTTTTTTCACTTATTATTATTTCTCCTTTCACATTACTGTTCTAATTTCCCATGCATTTCTTTGTCCGTGAGTATCTGCTCTTTCTGTCTAAACAAATCGTTCACCGGCCGCTGCAGTAATTGGCCGCATCGCTGCGTCCCAGTCGCGTCAGACCGCACCGTCGCGTCGCGGCGGCGGCTGCGGCCAACGCGGCGCGGGGCGGCGAGCGAACAAGCGACGCCGCGGCCGGCGGGGCGCGTGCGCACTTGCGCGCAGGCTCGGCAGTCGCCATGCCAACGGGCCACGACGGACGCCGTATCGCGCTCGTACGCGCGGTGAGGTGGTGAGCGCCGCAGTGGTCACGAGGCCGGCGTCGGGGCGGGAGGCTACGCGCGAAGCTAACGCCGGCCGAGCACGCAAACGTCGGCGGCGGAGATACGACGGCCGAATACTGTGTTTCGTCTTCGTTTAGACGGATGCGGTTCTGCAGATCTTGATCGTCCTGGAACTCTCGAGTTTTCGGGAGTTGTACGGAAGGATTGTTTACGAGGTGCCTCTGAGCCAACCGAAGAATAATTAACTATGGTCGTTGATTCTAGTCGTGTTCGTACAGTGTAAACAATTAGAAATGATTTACATTTACTATTGCTCTTCATTCGACAATTCTACGGATTTTCACAAATCATGTTCCTGAAGCGTTCGAGCGAGCCACAAGAATATCAATTCCGATCAGTTTTTCAATAATTGTTAAATTAGTTTAAATGCTAAATCTTGAGTGACTCAGGTGTATCTGCAAAAACTTTTATGTGCCCCTAAACGTTTATTTTGTGCTAGTCAGTGGTGTGGAATTCAAAATTGTTGAACGAAATTTGTACATACGTCATTATATGTGTGATCGATTAATTATGAGATTCGTATCAAGCGAAACATTTCACGAGTGAGTCGAACTAAACGATTAATGTCTATGTGATTACGTTAATATCATATGTACATTTCAGTTATAATGCTCGAAAACATTGTGCGAGATAGTTAAATTTGCACATGGTTTGGAATAAAATCTTTCGTATCTTTCAAAGATCAATATGTTTTAGTAAAACATTAGTTCTCCACGAGTTCGTTGTCTCGCTTTAATTTCTCTAACTAATTCTTATTGCTCTCTCATTAAAACAGTGCTATAACTTCGAGTGCTCGGTATAATAAATGTTTATTCAATTTAATTTGAACAAAAAATCATATTGTTTTTATCGTATTCTGAAAAAAAGAAAACAATCAAAGGTCAACATACACAATCAACAAAAAAATACGTAACCAGAGATGCTGTTATATCCAGTTATCATCTTTCACGATATATAATACAGATTCTAGTCATACTTTGAATATTTGTAGTGTGAAACTGTGCCTTATATATCTTCGCATTGCTTCGTGACTGAAAAAGGGGTTGAGTTTTGAACCAGTGACTCTTAGAGTGATCTTGACGCTCGAGTGCTTAAAAGCGACCTCCTGAAAGTTGCCTGCGTGTGGAAGTGCATTTCAGAAATCGTGTTCTTGGAGAGGGGTCCGTTTTGTGATGCACCACGTTCTAACAGCGTGAGGTTTCAACAGTGGATCTCAGAAACAGGTAAGTGCGTATTTTCAACACAAGCGAGTTTTCAGGAAAAAGAACAACTATGTAATGGAATCATTTAAAGTCCTAGTAAGTTTACCTTTTGGAAATGAAATATTCCATCAGTGAAGGGAAATTGGCTTTGTTCTCTACTCAAATGAGGAAAAACCAAAATTAAGGTGATGTTATGAACACATTTCTTCTATCGGAATCACGAAGCATGGAGTGTAATTTTTACAGGAAAATAAATGTTGTGAAGAAGACTGAAGGTGATTTTCAATAAATACTAGTGTCAAATGAGAGAAAAGAAAAAAAAATTAAGATAGTTCTATTAGAACACCACTCATATGTAATGCTAATGTTATTGAATTGCGTGGCCATGCGAAAATTTCTTAGTCTTACTAACATGAAAGGATCATTCAATACACCCGCTTTGTCAATCTTCATTCTGTGTACTTTATCGCAATTTGAGTCATGAGTAGCGTCGCCTAGGAGGAAGTTTATGAACTATATATATTCTTCATATATTATCGTGCATTTAGTAGCGTCACCTGGGAGGGAGTCTAGGAATTTATTGCAATTAGAATTCAATTTGTATTTTTGAACAAACTATAAAACATAATTAAAATTTGCATGTATTTGTTCCGTGTATCTGTACGTGGAGAAGCTATGTGATACCACTACACCATCCGTTCGCTTCCCTCAATTGTACGAGTACATTTCCGTGTAGACCTTATACCCCGGAAGACTTGAGACACATCCTCCTACCGGAGATAAGTAAACCCAGGCGGCACACTATACTGTGAGCATTTATGTACAGGGTTCATACGACCTACGTTTTAAGATTTGTTTCGGGGTTAGCTCTGGGTGGTGTAGTGGTTAACACACCTACGATCAAAGCAGGAGTCCCGATTTCGTTTCACGGCTCGTCGTTATTATCACCTGTCCGTAAGTTATCATATAGTTAAAATGTGAGGCCATGGTTCCTCCACCGTCCAGAAAATAACCATGTAATGTTAATTGGTTTCGTATAACTGGATAAAAAGGGATCTTTACAAAGAGTTAGGTTTTGGGAGTAATATATAGGTTATACAGAAGAGAGAGTGAAATTATGTGGACTTATACTTTATGTAAGGTTGCCGTGTATGTATTTTTGTGAACAATTTTGGAAATAGTATACAATGCCGAGCATGTTTCGCTTCACCTTCAGGTATTAGTACGTTCATAACAATTTAAAAATATTATTCAGTCACATTCTCAAGGTAAAATACGGATATGAAGAAAAATAAACATGTTAAAGTAAAGCAATTGAACTTATTGACCCACTAAAATTAAAGTTATTGTGTTTGAGAAGTATTCACACACACACACAAACTTCATATTAAATACCTCCAAGGTTTAAATACTTTCTTCGAAGATCTCAAATTGACTGAAGACTTTTCTTAATGTATGTATTCCCTAAACTATTCATTCGACAGCAACAAGAACAAGGTTGGAGACGTGAAAGTAACAGTACTCATACGGTGTTCAACGATTTGCCAAAACGCCACTCATCATCTCCTGACGTTGTCCAAGCACAGTTCACGCTAACAACTAAATGTTGTTTCATTTAAAAGTTTTAAATATTACACCCAGTTAATTAAAAATAGTTTTAGCACCAGTTTCAACAGTCTTTTCACGCTAACCGGTCTCTCTGGAGCAATAAACGTTACCTCACTGCTTTTCCATTAATATCAACTTAAGATTTTTTGTACGAGGAATTCTTTTAAAACCTGAATATTTTATTTCGCACGTTGCTGGTTTCTATAAAGGGACGAAGGTCTTAAAATGTACTTGAGGAGTAGATGTTTATAATTAGATTTAAATGTTTTATTTGTTTCTCGGGGTATTTATTTGAGGCGTTTTCGGGGTATTTTTTGGTATGGCAGTTGTCAAGATGGAGCGAAAGGGGCAAGAATGGGTTCCCCCCTCCCCCAACTCTCAGAACACCGAAATGAAATTAAAAAATAAATAAAAAATAGATATGACTCCCAATGAAATCCTCTGGACATTAATCTCACAATTATTGTGTAAAAATTAACATGTTTGTGATATCTAATTGAAAATGCACTTTGTATAGCGATATTGTCATTACTCCAGCATTTCGTCACATCACCAAATAGAATCCACGGAGGTTGACAAATATCTGGCGAGCTCCCCGAGATGTGGGGACGGTATTTGTGTGACATTTCAACGCTCTTATTGCAGACATGAGAAGATTTATCTACTTCGCCCCCTACTAGTCAAGCCAGCGTTCATAACACGTTGACAACACCAATTCTCATCCTACTGGGTCAAGTCTTTGTCCCTACCTTCTTGATCGAGAATCTAAGTACGCTCTTACCGGTGACGGTCTAATTATTTGCAGAATGCATCACCATACAAAAACGAAAATGTTATTAACATAAGGTAAAATAAGGTGAGCTAACACCCACAACGTAGCTCATCCACTTAAGTTCGCAGGTGACAGGATCTCTAAACGCTCTTACCTTGAATGGTGGAGGAATCCTTCTGGTTTGTTAGCTCCTTTCGTTGAACAGTGGGCGCTTCAGGATTTTTCTCAGGTGAAGGGACGAATGGACTATTTGTGCAACTGTATCTAAATTCTCGCGCGCTGTGAAACAAGTTTTTAAGAACGGTGTATCTTACTTCCAGGAAGAAACACTTCAAAACAAGTTGAAGTATTATAAAAACATCTATTACATGTACAAAATAGGCATTCAATATCATAGCTTGCCTCTTAATACGTTGCTGTCGTTGATTAGCATTGATTTATATATTTTGTACCTTACGGCGAAGTTCAGACCTGCTCTTCCACCATGGGTGAGGGAATTGGGAAGGAGAGATATTGGGTTGAAACGGAACTTATGGTATCGACCTGACATTTGTCTGGATATGGTGAGTGGAACCCCAGCTGAATATCTCACCTAGTTCGGCCGAACATGATTTGTACCCACGCTTTACCGCTCAGCGGTATCTTGGAGACGTAGAGGTTACCACTAGACCTCCGCTGTCAATGCAGGTATGTTTGCATATGGTACAAAGAATGATATTATGAAGGCATTGATGTTAACTTCGGGAAAAAGTTCAAGAAAATCAGTTCTGCACAGTAAATGGTATTTTTTGTACTCGTTGCTTCTATAGTTGTATTAATAATATAATACATTTGGTAGCTTGGGTAATGAATATTGTAATGCTTTATTGACTCGATGGAATTTTAAATTTTTGTCAAGAAGTAAATTAATTTATATCAAGAAGTCAACAATATCTTTATGCACAGTACTGTTTTTTTGTCCACTTATTTTGTAATACCTAGGAAATAATTAAATTAAACGGTAGATTATCTTGTTTTAGTAGAAAAGGGTGACCGAAAATCACATATTATATTTTTCAAATAAAATATTAATCATTTGAATAAAATGTTGATCATTTAAACATAAATGCAAGAGTTCGGAAAAGAGGATGGTTTTTATTCAAAATGAAACTGATTATTAATGGTGGAAAAAAATTAGTTCCCAGTTTGAGGAAAAAGACCGAAGTATAAAAGATATTCTTCAGCTCTAACAGTTAGTTACGTCCGTATAGTTAAAACATTTATTTTATTCCAGTGTTTATCTTTCTCTCTGTAACATCTCGGTTCGTATTTGCATAGAACTTTGTCTATGGAGTGAGAAGTGTCTAAAAATCATGTTATTTATAAATAAAATAAATAAATAAATAAATAAATAAATAAAATATTGTCATAAGGAGAGTATTCTGTATGACCGTGTAGTATAGAACGAAGAGATCGAAGGAAATTTCCTGTATATTTACGACTGTCCCTCTCATGAATATGTCAGGATGGTTTCAAAACGCGTGGTCTTAAATACCTATTTCTTGTCGTCATCGCCTTCCTGTTAAAATGTTTTGGAATGAGTTAGTACGTCAGTGGCGAAACGCAAATATACGCTCTCGGCGTCGAGGACCACGCATTTCTCGTATCACGTTTCGAAGGGGATCAGTTTACTTTAATTTGTTACAGACTTTAATTTCCATTTGTTTATGTTTTAATTGAAATAAATTCTAATTAATTTTGTTATCGAGAAATATTTTTGTTTTAAATAAGTAATAATGGTATGTAAACTTTTTCGCCTCGAAAGATTTCGTTTGAAATAGTAGAGTGGCAGATTTGTGGGAGAAGAAAGCGATCTAACTTGTTACCATATTGGAGAAAATCGATATTTGAAGACGAAATCTAACCTGTCATCATTAATTGTCTGTTTTCTACTGCCTTACTACAAGTAGATGAACACAAAATAAAAATGTAAACTTGCAATTTGATCGGTTTAAAAATACCCCTATTCTTCAATGAATGAAGAGTTCTATGAAGAACGGGGAAAGAATTTTCTTTGATTTAACTTGAAAAATTACCTGCGCGCGGTTATAATAGCATTTGCTATGCTAAGTTCATGAAATTGTTCAACGAGTACGTAATTTCCATCTCAGATCAACCAAACATTATATCATTAACGATATACTATTTAAATTATTTTATTTAAAGTAATTCCGTTTTTAATTGTAATTCTGGAGGAAATCTGAACTTTCTTAACGTATAATTTCATTTTCTTGCAATACTCTAAAATATGGGTGTGTAGAAAATTTATGACGAAATAGTTAAGAGAAATGTTAATTCTTTGGGCTCTACATGTAACCAAATGTTAATAAAGATTTGGTAGTCTTTATAAGAATAAATGATTTATTCGATTCGAGATGTTGATCACTGAAAGGGATTTTAAATTGATATATCTGTGTTTTACGACTTTTTCTTCCCCGCCTACTCCAACAGTAATTTTGAACTGTCCTTAATTCACGATTACTATATCAAAAATAAATTATGTAGTTTATTATTTAATAATTAAAAAACAATAAATATTTTTTCAATATTGAATAAATATTATTTGAAGGAGTCGGGACATTTTTTAAAGATTTTTGTGAATAATACGTGTTGGAACCGAATTTTTGTGATATGAAATGAATCCACCACTACCCGAAGGAAAACCGGAGAAAAATCCGCGCCAGGATGATTTGTTGTTATTATTGTTGGTTTGTTTCCGAGTGGTGAAGATTTTACTTTTCAGCTAGTCCAAGAATCCACTTACAGTGGTATGATGTGCAACTCACGAATATATGAACTTTCGAATAACTAATAAGTTATTGAATATACCAGGATGATGAATAAAAACTAAGGAACGCATTTTGTGGTCAAAATTGTTTTGTCACGAGGGAACTGAGTTAATTATGTTATATTAATGGGGAGATAGCTTCATATAATTTCCGTAGATACGCCTCGCATATATTTATTCACCCATTAGTAGGGTTCATAAAAGCTACTGCGAAACTGTTGGTTTTTGTTTATTATACATTTTAGAGTAAACTTATTACGAAATTTTATTTAATGTATTATAATGAACAAATTTAATAACCGAAAATAAAATTTCAGAAGATAATTTGTCATGGCCCTATTTCTCCTTTAGGAATATGTCAACATTTTGAGCATTTGTATATTTCCTGTCTATTATTTTTGTCTTAATGTGCCGGAGAAATATCAGAAAAATATTCCCTATTAATTTTTACTAGTATTCATACTTTATACATTTGTAAAGAGGAGATATTTTAAATTTTGATTGTTTGCTACTATGAATAAAGATTTTTTTAAAAAACATTAACATTTGGTACCAGGATTGTATTGAGTTGCATATTGTATTGTCAATGCTTTTCGAAATATTTTTGCATAGGAGCGGTGGTCTATTGTAATAATTAATCTTGAATTTGTAGCTATTTTAATAATTACAATTTATAAACAATGTATTCCGAATAATCTGTTACGAACTTGTGAACAATTTTTTTTTTCGTTTTATTGAATACAAATTACTGGATATTCTGTTGATAACATAACACGTACCGAAATATTTTTATTCTTATCGTAGGAATGTGCTGAAATGATAAATACGCTTCTGCGTTGATCGGCATTGATGGGATGGGATGCTTGCTTTCGAAGAGTAATTTAGTTTCTTGTACTCCAAGTGGTCATACGCAGTATGTAATGACTATTTTGACAATAAATTTATTTATATTTCTTTATTTATGAACTCAGCTCACCTACTTTTGATTGAGCATTTGATAGACGTACGACTTCGACGCTGAACATGCAACGACGAACTATGTGGGTTACGTCCCGCATTCGTTTAGCATCTGGGATTGTCATTAGGGTCACGTACTAGAAGCTAACGACGGTTCAATACCCTTTGGTAATTCAACATCTCTACACCTTTCATCCTTCAAATAGTGTGGTTATGTGGAAGTGTCTAAGGATCTATCTCGTCTCGCAAGAACTTGTGCTTCAAAATTATTCCTTACTTATAATAAAATATTAATAAAATATATCTTATTCATGAAATAAATCGTACACCAATAAGCTGGGTAAAATCAATCTATTTTTAATTCACCTGAGAAATCTTAATTTTATAGGTGGTAGTGGCTTTTAATTTCAATAAATTTGCACGACTCTAACACTTCCGAAAATTATATTAATATATTTTCTAATATTACAATTTCTAATAGTTGTATCCTGGATTTCGAAGAATAGATAGCTAATATTTTGCCTAATTGTATATTTTTATTGATTATTTTGCATAATTATATACTTTTTGGATAAGTCAAGGACTCCAGAAGAAAATACAATATATTTTTTCATATTTTCTATTAACTGTCAGTGTGTTAATATGACTTGGAAAAATCGTTACGTTGAATGATCTTTTTGAACTCTGTAACGAAAAAGTTACCAGCGAATGGTTGGATTGAGGTGGGAATGCTCGTAGTGGAAGTTTTATTTTTTGAATTAATTTTCATCAATGTAATATTGTAATTGGTAATAACGTGGTAAAAATAATACGACTTTTTACCATTAATTTTAAAAGAGAGTCCATTTTATTTTTATCATATATCGTTGTTCCCCAACCAATTAGCTCGGTCATCCAAATATTAAATAATTTAACTACGTAGTCAATACTACGTTAGGAAACAGTTCGTCTCACTACACGCGTCCGAAACAAAATTCTATTCACAGTCAATTGATTACAGTGGTAATGGAGCGCATATATTTTTGCTTATTATTCAGAACAGTGTTGGAAGGGTTGTGTGGTGAATAGTATGAATAAATGCATGTCGCATGCTGGTGCGAAACGCATCTGCTGCTGGTGGACGGAAGCGGAATTGAGTTGTTCTCGTGACGCTGGAGGGCTCCACCAGCGTTGCCGCAATGGCACGTGTTCTCGAGTCTCGTACAATAATAACCAGAAGGGGTTAGAGCTCTTAATGGGTTGAGCCCAATTGGCACTCGACGCCTGGCGCGGACACAAGACACTACACCTCTGATGAAGCCGTAATTGTGTGTAGAAAAGTTGTCAAATAGAGAAACTACTCTCCCCCGTTATATGGAATATTCCAGTACATTTTATTGCTTAAGGAATTGGAACGATGTTAGATCACATAAATTCGAACAAAAAATCAAGGTACACATGTAAGGAAATGCATCCCAAAGGAGATAGAATGACATAAAGTAAGAACACAACGCAAAAAGGTATGTATATGTATGTGTATATATATATATATATATATATATATATATATATATATATATATATATATATATATATATATA
>NNCF01127816.1:131548-172704 GCA_002313205.1 Laupala kohalensis
CCGGGTAATCAACTAGAAAATTATGTAAATCTATTCACATATGCTCTAAAACGAGAAATTTAACGCCATACGTTTAATGTCCTCTTATTTAACTTCTATCAGATAATAAACATAATACGAAAACATTAGATTAGTTGTTAAAAAAGAACTAATCTGTGTAAACCATGAGAAATACATGTGGATAGTTCATTTGAACTGTTTAAACTAATAAGAAATAATACCCACCCATATCGAGAAATTTTTGGTGTGATTTGAAAAAAAAATTTTTTTTGGAATACCTACCGATCATCTTGTTCGGTATTGTCGTTGATTTCTAATATATTTGATGAGCATTGTATAATCCTTTATGTACAATAACGTTATCCTGACCGAAGGATTTCGTTGTTTCTTATAGTTATTTATCATTCGCCGACTATTAGTGGTTTATAAATAAATAAATAAATAAATAAATTTATTGTCAAAAAACAGTACAAACTGCGTATGACCACGTGGAGGAAAAAAAACAACTAATTTACTCTCCGGAAGCAAGCAAGGGACCATCCCATCAATTCCGATCAAGGGCCCTAAGGCAGAGGCGGATTCAAAAAATTCAGCAAAAATTCCTAGATAAGATAAAAAGTTAGCTGCGAGTTATAATACTAATAGAATGTCAATATGTTTGTAATTTTAAGCAAAAAATTACATGTAAGTTATTATCGAACTATAGATTATTCTGAGTATAGTGCTTAAAAATTGAAATAACACTAAATTCACGATTTATTGTTACAATAGACCCGCCCCTAGACAAAGCCTAGAGAACCTGTATGATAAATCCGCCTATACCCGAAGGAAAACCGGAGAAAAACCCGGGCCAGGATGGGGAAAAACCCGGGCCAGGATGGGTTTTAAAGTTCTGTTTTACTTCTTACATTGTATTTAAAACTAAATTAACTTTTTTGTATAATATTGTATTCCTTGATAAAGTTATTTAATTTTATTTATCCCTCAATATTTTATTACCTTTCATACAGTTTATATCAAGTCTTGATAACAAGAATTCTGTGCTATGTACTATTTCAATGTTTTTCTGTCATTAATACGCTTATTTAGCATTCATACATATATTAGTATTTATAAATGTTATCTTATATCGCTGCATCTTTTTTATTCTAATTGGTCACTTACCGTAAATATATTTTTTCTTCCGCTAATCAATTGACAATGGGGATCGTTCGTTGTCTTCTATCCATGTAATATTTCTTTCATAATTCGTTTTAAACACCGACAGTGATTGTGTAGTAGCAACCTCTTCGCTTTCATGTATCGCCGAACGTAAACTCCGCTTTGTCGAACTAGATGAGGTTTTCAGCTGTGGTTTCCCTCACACACACAAACAGTTAAACATATTTTTCAGCAACGCGTGATGTAATTTAATTAAAAGTCGCTCGTAACATTTTACATGTAAAACTCATGTTAGAAGCCACTGCTTCGACCGACGACTGATCGCGGTAGCTTTGATGCTTTTCACAATACTCGCGTTGAATGTGAATTGATGAGTGACGAAATGCACAACTAATTATACAATTTTGGTGGTACTCGTCCGTAAATAGAGTTTTATTTTATGTTATTTATTACGCCAGAAAAGTTTGCGAAGTAAAATCCTACAGAGGCAAATTAATTACCTAAACGCAGATCTGGTGCAAAAACAAAACAAAACAAAACAAAAAACAACCTTTCACACTAGAACTTACTAAAAAGAAAAACATACTAACAGTAATCCTAAATTCTTACTCATGTAATCATTAAATATTGTATTACTGAAGACTAGTAGCTGGTTTTAACAGACAAAAGTGGTGTTTTAACAATTATACAAATTTAATCTAGTAACAAAAACACACAAATAATATATAAAAATATCTAAACATGTTTTTTGTAGATTAAACATTTTTACTTTAATATTTAGTTATGTTGAATATATAATTATTTTATCATTATTATCTCGTATACTATAATTAAATTCATTTTTACTTTTCACTGCAAATCTTATCCAATAATAGTAGTTTATATTCAATAGCCACCCTATTCAATATAAATAGAATGTTTATACACGGAATAATGTTTGAACAGTAAATTAGAGGAAAATGTTCTGAGTTAGTGTCGTTTCAGTGAAGTTGTTTTTGATAAAATACAAAATATGTTCATAAATTCAACGTGTTTATGATATTTGTTTCCAAATTAGTATTTAAACCTTCAATAATAAAAATATTTAATACCTACATAACAATATACACTAGTTTATCGTTATTTGTATTTCATCTGCTGTAACCCTCTGTGCCGGGGCAGTAGCGGGGAACCACTATAGAATGGAGTTTACCGGACTTCATGTTCGATGCTATGTCTATTTCCTCCTTTCCCCGCTGGTTGCGTGACGGTCGCCGCTTTTCGACTCTCCCTCGGAGCTCGGGAATCCCCTGCGGAAATGACATGAGCGAATCAAATCACGGAAGCGCATTTCATTCAAATTGGTTTATGTAAATATGAAAAATTAGTTTCTCATAAATTTTATTCGAGAATATATATTAAAAAGTTCTTTCATTACTAGGACGTGAAATTTCGATTATGGGTTATATCGTTGCTGGAACATCCCTTTTCTGTGGTGGATGCTGATCATAATATCGATTTTTCTAAAACTTCTTGGTCTCCAAATTACATTATTTTCTGATGAGATTTCAACAATATTATGAAAAGTTATTACTTGGAGTATAATCATAAAAACAAGGGGGTTGTGATGTTATAGCTGATTATATAGATTATTCTCCCTAACATAACTCACCACAAAACAGCTTCTCAAGGTGAGTACGGAGTAAATCTTTTAAATTGTCAGGAAACTTTATGATCCGAAAATGATTCGGTTCATCAAAAGGAATCAACCTCGCAGATTGTTTCGTATTGATTGTTTTTTAAACAATTTTTTGAAACAAATTGCACTGATTCCGTAATAAATTTACGAAAATAATTAAATTACAATATACATTTACGGTTAATTTAATATTCAGTAAAGTATTTTTTTTTAATTTCTGGGGTTTTATGTTTCGCCAACGGCAGGGTTTCAGAAAAGTACAAAGAGCACTTGTCAGTGGGAAAAATTCAAAATTATGCACAACTATTATTTATGTTCTAGAAAACATACTCAAACCATGAAATGAAATGAATGATGTAGAAGAATAAACCGTACACAATAGATACAATGTAAACGATTATTTAGAGAGACGAAAATATGAGAAACAGAACTCATAATTGAGAAAGGAAAATGAAGATTCATTGAGATAGAAACACAAAGATAGAAAAATGAATAAAAAATTCGTAGATCAATTTGAATTGAGACCAGAAAAGTGAAGAAGGAGAACGTAAAGAACAGTACATCTTCCTAAAAGAAGAGGGACGGAAACAATGAGAAAGACGTCTAGTTTATTTGTAATAGCAAACTCGTATTTTTTCCACTCTTACTAATTAAAATGCTCCTCCCCAAGCAAACTGGAATCCATCCTCCACATTCTAGGAGGTTAATAAACATTCCCGAAAACAAAATTAGCTTCCAGACCGAAGGGGTCTATGAGGGCTCCATTAATTGAATGGAATTACAATACCATCCTAGCACGGAGGAATAATGGTGACGTCATTGTCTCAAGTGTTGAGAAAGTGTATATACGACGGTTTTCTCTACATTTGTCACTTTGAGTTTTTTTTCACTTATTAATTGACCATTGACAGAAGTATATTTTGAATTTAATACATTTCTATTCGTAAAATTTCACACCTATTCATAAAATTATCAATTGATATCAATTTTATTAAAAACGTAGTAACATGATAATGTTACGAACAGATGTCAAAAAGTTGTGAGAATATTTGTAAATATATGTATAAAATTCAAAATATACGTCTGTAAATGGTCGATTAATAATTGAAGATGTATTTAAATATAATAGACGGAATTGCTACGTTACTTCATTTTTTTTAGCAAGGAGACGAATTTCTGTCATTTTGTGCCAAAGAGTTATTTTTAATATTATGAGATACTGAATTCAATGTTTATAACCTGAAAACAGTAAAACTGATATAATTCTTAAATGATTGCAAATATGTTTTATTTAAATATTATGTAATATTAATTGTAATAAATATTTGTTGTTTAATAAATAGTCCTGAAGAAGATACGAATTGCGTATGGAAACATTAACGTTTAAATAAATGTTTTATTCCATAAACTAAGCGCCAGAATTTAACTTTTATTAAAGTGCCGAAGCCGAAAACTACATGGAGAGAAAGTAAATTGATTCATCGCATTTTCCTCTGAGTGCTTTAAAGTGTAGAAAATCTAGGTTTCAAATTGATCCACTAGCATATATATGCTAGTTACGCCTCCGCAACTGTGAAGTGAACCAGCTTCTCAAATGCTCTTGTCTAGTGACGTATGCGCTTCGGTTGTCAACACGTGATGCCTTGCAATGGAAAGCCCTTGTCTATTATGCGCACCTCCCATTGGCTGGCGAACTCCGTGTGTCGCGAGATATTACCGAATCAGTGTCAATTGTCCGTTTCCATCGATATTCACCCAATCAACAACCATAGAACCATCTTCCTTGTGGTAGAGAGAATATGATGTATTATAAACTTGTTATATAAATAAATAAATAAATAAATGAAGACTTACGACATTTTGATGGACGATTACGATATATTTTGTGCAAATGAGACATATTTGGGTTATTCTACAGAAATTGGGAAATATATGTCTGACACACCCTATCCAATTGGATCCTTTCTTAATTTATTCAATTTTGTAACTTTTTGCCAGCACATCATATTGATACAAATGAATTAGGTCATTTAACATAATCATATTCAATGTACATGATACACAGTAATTTATTTATGACTGTATCCTCACTCCTTTGCCATTTCATGTCTCACTCCTTTGAAACTTCTTTTTAAATTCACGTCTGTCAAGGTTAAGATCTTCTTACAGGAGTGGTTCGAAAAGAAAGAGAAAACTATGACAGGAGCGACCCGTGAGTTCCGCTGAAACCAATGGACCTGCTTCATTGCTTAATAACCTCAGTTGTTTTGTGTACAAATGTTGGATCTGGTAAAAACTGAAGTGTTTGTTCATGAACCTCTCATGTGCGTCTCAAATTTCCCCATTTCTGTAGAATAACCCATAAAATCATGTCATCTCGTTTCGTAGCAGGTAAAACAACCTCCGTTTGAATGAAAGGTTGATTCAGAATTGAAGGGAAACAAAGCAAAATAACTATTGAAAAAGGTTTTGTAAATATCTGAACGAGTTTCGCTCGGATAAAAATTACGTGTGATACGTCATTCAACATTTTGGAGTCATTCCATTGGCAATTTTCGTTTAAAGAGTTCAAAGAGATAATTAACGAACCCTATATTAAGTGAGATTTCCCCTCCCCCAGATTATACTTCGAAAATTGAAATATTTAATGTTTATTTCATTGTTATTTATAAATGAATGAAGCCATTTAATATGATTGTTCATTTAATATTAATTTAGTAAATTGACTTAATTCCTTTATGTGTATGTATGTCATAATTATTGGTGTGGAGAAAGAAGATTTTTACGTTATACTTTACATGTACATCGTTAAAGAAAAATCCAAGAAAACTCCATCATACATTAGAGAATATAGAAATCGTGTTATGACGCGACTTACACGTAGCGTAACGTGCGCTAATATGTGGTGGATGTTCATAAAACATAAAAAGTGATTTTTCAATCTCGTAATTAATTTAAAAATCAGAATTGTATTGGAAAGGAGACCGTGTTCAAAATGTTTGTGGAAAAGGGAAATCCTTGATATTTTGCTCCTCTATTTCGAAGTCCATCAGAACGACAAATGTTTCTTTAGAACTTATTCCATTCCTAAATTGGTATGCAGACAAGTTTGTTCTCCTTCGTTAACTCTCGCTAGCTCTCGCTCGCTGACCAAGTAAACATGCGCTCTCTGGTGACAAGAATTGAGCTGCGGTTGAGTCCATTGGTTTACTTTTAATTTGCATTTGAAATACGAGCGAGGAAAATAAGCTGCCCGAACGAGATACTTACATACTTTAGACTCCGTAGAGAGAATACCAGTTACATTTCAAAACATATAAATATTTTATGTATTACAGTAACTGAATAATTATAATATCGTGTTATCGTAAAAAAAATTATTTTAATTTAGCATTACGAAAAATAATCATTTTAAGTAGATGTCTCAATCATATTTATATTAGCCAAACAACTTAAAATGTGCTTTATTAATGTGTTAAAGAGAATTTATATAGATATTAACAAACATTCATTACCAATTTACTCCTCAAGGATGAGAGGTCAATTTGGAGAACATGAGCTCTCTCGAGCTCCCGGAACCAAGAAGTGCAGGTTCTATTCTTGCCCGGTACACTAAAAACTTAGTCAAAAATGGCGACTCTGAAAATATTTATATCTGAATTTATGAATTTTATTTAAAGCGAAGGAGTGGTTTACCTTAAAGTCGATTACAGTTTGTCTAAGATTGAAAAAATAATTATCATATACAATTTGAGAACATTAACATTAATCTACTTTGACTCCATTTTTTAAACGAGTATAAAAAATTAAAATTTTGTGTATACGTGTATTATCTACGATCGAGAAAACTAAAATGGTTATTGACTTTGTTTTTTTATATGAAGCAAAACCATAAAAATCAAAATATAAGACCTGAAAAAATTTATCAGGCTTTAACACAATTTGTTTTATTAGATGTAAAAGAAAACTCTTCTGGCAATAACTTCAGGTACTACAACCGGTATGACTTGAGGTCTCTAGCAAGAGCGGTCTTCTGTACTAGCAAATTGTGAGAAAACGCTTAGCAGTGACCGCACGTTTTTTTTACTTTTTACCCAGTTCTCGCTATTTACAATTAACGGATTTTTCGTAAAATCTCTACAACAAAATTTTACAACACAATAAGAGATATAAGATTGCAAAATTCAATTTGCAATGGTAAGTGTTAAATTGTTGTTGGAAACACCCAATCGATACACCAAAATTTTTAGTAAAATAAGTGATTCTAATTCTACTACTTACGTTCATTATATAATCGATATAAATAAATACAATATCCATTAAGATTCTTCAATTAGCTCGAATCGAAATGTTTTGTAGTAGTAAAACACGACAAAAAAATATTGCGATCGTCCAAAAAAGGTCGTAAGTGATTAAAAAAAATTTACTTTCACATTTCTTCATTCTCCGTTATACATCTTTTATGACACGAGAAAAACTGAAAAATCAGCAATTACGTAATTTAAAAAAAGACGAAATTTCTCACCACCGAATCATTCACCTGCCCCCATATTTATATGATGCTCATGAAAAGTAATTCCGAACTTAGTGGGTGCAATATAAATAAATCCACGTTTAAATTGGAAATTTCCGGGAGACTTCACCGGTGAGACGAACTGCTTGGGAGCGAGAGGTCTTTGAAGGACATTGAGCAGGCGCTCTTCTAAGGGATCGCTCCCCTACAGAGGCACTTAGCTCGCCCTTCCTGGTGGCATAGTTGGCGCGAGCGAGGGCGGCTGCTAGGAAGGCGAATACTGGGCGAAGTGCGTCATCTCAGCTTTCTATGATACAGTTGCAGTGGAGGCGGTAAGTTTTGAGGACTCGTATTTAAATTAGGATTGACTGTATGTGGTTCACGCGGAGGATGGGGGAGAAATGTCTCGAGATCCAGTATTTGATGGGTGGTAGGGGAAGGATTTAATATCACTCGTCGGAAATGAAATCTTAGATGAAAAAAATGTAGTTTCTGATGTCTTCGGTAATTTTTAGCGCAGAGTTGTTCTGGTAAATGAGCTATCGAATGTGCGTGATGATTTTTACTTTTATTTTAAGTTGGTGTACAAATTATAATGGAATGGGTTAGTTAAAAAATCTAATCATTTTTTGAACTTCAGTAGATTATTTGATCCCCACCAGCGTTTTGGTTCTTCTATCGGGACGGTCCTTACTTGCTTCCGGAGAGTAAAGTGTTCTCCACGTGCTCGACATTCCTTCTTTTTCTTTTTTGAACTGCTTCTTTAAAATTAATATTTTTTTATGAATGATAGATCACGGATGAGGTTAAGAACATGGGTCGGTCAAACATTCTTATAACATTACCTGAGTAATGTTGTCAGTGTTAAACGAATGCAGAGCTCAACAGTTAAGTGAGACGTAGCTAGTAAATTGCTGCGGTTGCTATTACCCCAGGGATACGCACAGTACTTTTTTTTTTACAGTAGGTTGTACATCGAGGGACGAGTGAGGGATTTTGCAACGTCAAGTCACGGCAGCAACCCAGCGATATAGCACTTCTTTCCTCATTTATTCCAGACAAACTGTTTCCCGGTACCTTGCACTGCGCGACACCCAACTCTCCATTTGTTTTTTGTCAGTATTTTATTCCCTAGATACGATGTAATTTACAGCAATACACCCACTATACAACCTTATTAGATAGGTAAACGGTATTTCACCTAAGATACGATTTTACTTGAAAGATCGGACTCAGTGGCTTTAGAGCTGACTTATAATATCGTGTTTTGATTGCATGTAGTATATTTTTACAACTGGCTACACTAGAAGAGAAAATAATCAGTGATTTCCTAAACGAGTTGTTGAATGTATTGTAAAGACTTTTGGAGGTAATACGCTGATTAATCATTTATTCAATATATTAAAACCTCAAGTAAAAAGAAAACAGTGGAAACCGATAAACTACATTACAATCAAAAAACTTCTGGAAAAGCAAAATATTTTCCTGATTTGTGTTGCTTCCATCGCACCCGAAAACAAAACGTATTACACAAAAGTTTGTTCCTGATGAAATGAAGTCTCGCAGAATAAGAACTTACAATTAGAATAATTGTACTGTAGAAAGTTAAGTTGAATGGAGAATTCGAGTAATTATTTCCCTAAATGGGTGAAATTCTGACACTTTACATGTTAAGATTGTACAATTTTCGTTTCTTCGTTTGCATTAGGTCAGATTTTAATGCCTCATGATGTCGAATAAAATTTATTTTTGAAACGGAATTTTAATTTGCCATATATCGTGTTATAAATTACTCTACATTAAGAGGTGAGAATTAGCTAAATTATCACTACAATCGCGTAGAACTTTTTTATCTGTGATTTTAATTCTTCCTCGGTTTCTAACCTTAAAGATCGTGGAAGCAGTTGGTCATGTCTTTCTAACTCCGCCTTTTACTTCAGAGAACTTTATGTGATGCAACCAATGTCCTTTGTAATCTAAAACATTCCAGTCTGGGTCGTTTCTCCCCTCGTAGTTTCGTAGAAAATCACCGATGTGAAAACTCAATTAAAGGTTATTTTGAATAATTAGTTTTCTTAATAGAATTTCAAATACTATTCCCTTTTGAAATAATTGAGTTATATTCTATGGCTTCAATTATATCTCGCGTTGTTTAACTTGTCGGGGTCGAAAACATTTTCTTGGTTAAGAAAACTGAATTGACCGATTTTAATTGTAAGGCATGAAAGTATTAGTTTTTTTTCCCCTCCACGTGGTCATACGCAGTTTGTACTGTTTTTTGACAATAAATTTATTATTATTATTATTATTTTCTGTTTACTATGCAGATACAACAGAAATTCGTTAATAGCAATAATAAGCGTCTGGTTGAATTACATGTAAGTAAATAAACTCGAACAAACTAAAATCGAATGTCATCAACTATCTGTATAATAATATAAACGTTTAGTTTAATTTAGCGAGACTATTTTATTTTCTTGAATAGTATGGCTGATACTACTTCTCACATCTGCTAGTTGTTGGCAAGTTTCACTTGGTCTCATATTAGGAATAAACAATACAACAATGACATCAAAACACTTATGAATTGTGTATTGAAGCATTAACTCACCTAAAACTCTCTGCAAATATTGTTTATTACTTGGCGGACGCGTCAGGGCTCTCATTTGTTAGGACTCGAGTAGTCAAGTTACATCAAGTAAATGAGTCGAGTAGTTTCATTTTTTTGGTGTTATTATGAAATGTTGTTATCACTGAAAGGAAGAAGTGAGAGATGAAACAATAAGAAATAGTCAACACATCTTTTAATGATCTAAAGAACGATTTGTGTCATTTATTCCGACCGATTACGCAGGGAAATAAAGCAAAGGTTCTGGGACATTTGCGTATTAATATATATGAATATTTCTTCATTGAACTAACATAGCAGAATGAGTCGGTTTAGGCGTATTAGGGCGATTCGCCATGTTCCGTATTTCTCGAGGAAACGTGCTGAACAAGATACTCCACCCATGAGGGTGCAGTTTGTGGGAAGAGGGTGTTCTCGTGTGGACGAAATTGATGCTATCAACGCAAGGGTTAGTCATGCGAACAGGGTGGTTCCCTCGCCGTGCCAGAGACACTGGCACTCTCATTATGTGGCCAACAAAAGGGATTTCCAAAGATAGTCATCGGTGCGGGAGAAAGCTCACAAATTGTTGGTGCGTTTATCTCTCGCATAATGAAAGCTTTTTACATTACGTACGAGATTGGTAAATGTGTCTTCCGAATGTTTTTCATTTCTCTTGTAACTTAAATGCTATGGAGTTTGGGCTTACTTATTACATTTAGTATTTTTATTTTCGTTTCATTATTTTCTTTGTATTCGTCTGCCAAGATGTTGTTGCTAGATTAAAGAGAAAATTGTTGGTGAGGAGGTGCCGATAACAGTCAAGGTATATAGTGTTCTTCCATGTCACCATTATATCAGGAAGAAACCTCACTCAGACGTATCCTAATTTAAAAGACCAAGAAGTTAATGGTTACATTCTCAGATGAGGGCTTCCTTATTATTCAATCAAATAATCATTAGTCATCCGTCGATATATTCATGAAGTGAAGATAATAGCTTCCATTTAACTGTCATTGAATACATAAGACTGCAAAGATGAAATTTAAATTAAACCCACCCCATAGTGTTAGGTAACAATCAATAAAGTAAATGTATGAATTTGCTTGTCCGGGACAAACCGCGTCTTCACATTGCCCTGAAGGCCACAGCATGATGACCAAAACGTTGGTAGTTTTATCTACTAAGACGCGGTTTCTCCCGGACAAACAAATTCATACTGAATCCGGCCGCGGAAGCCAACGTTTATAATAGAATAAATAGTTCGGAGAAAGATTTTTATTGTGCTGTTTTATTAAGTGCAGAAAATATTATACTGATATATGAGTAAAAAGCCAGAAGAATTTTTAAATATGAGCTAATATTAAATTCAGCTATACTTTCTAATGACGGAAAGTACGTGTTTTTACGTGATGACTATGAATAAAAACATAATTTATAATAAGATATTTTAATTACAGATTTATTAGCCGAAATTCTCTCTATACTCTACAGTTATGACGCGTCTTTCTACTGTTATTATAATTTCAAATGTTATTTTGAAATGATTAAAAAAAGAGAATTAATTTATATTTCTTTAAAATTACTTTTTCAAAGACGTTACAACAGTTTCTTAGTAATAACAACAAATTTATTGTCAAAAAAACAGTACAAACTGCGTATGACCACGTGGAGGACAACAAACTAATTTACTCTCCGGAAGCAAGCAAGGGACCATCCCGTCAATTCCGATCAAGGGTCCTAAGGCAGAGGCGGATTCAAAAATTTCAGCAAAAATTCCTCGATAAGATAAGAAGTTAGCTGCGAGTTATAATACTAAAGAATGTCAATATGTTTGTAATTTAACGCAAAAATTTACATGTAAAATTTATTATCGAACTATAGATTATTCTGAGAATAGTGTTTAAGAATTGAAATAATACTAAATTCTCGATTTATTATTACAATAAACATGCCCCTAGACAAAGTCTAGAGTACCTGTATAAGAAATCCGCCTCTACCCGAAGGAAAACCGGAGCAAAACCCGGGCCAGGATGGTATTTAACAATACTTAAAAATTCGTATTTTGTACGTTTTTTTCATACATTCGAAACAAACTTCACTAATGGAAGCGCTGGGCATGAAAAAGAAATGACTTACGAAAAATTCCATTCCTCGTGCATCATATTCCAAATCACGTCTCTTTCTGTTCTGCATTCTTCATCTGAGCCTCATACGATACGTGATGAAGCAAATATTTGTTAGCACATATTGATCTCTGAGGCTTGGAGGAGGAGAATGTGACCCTGTCCGATCATTCGTATCGTTATAGAGAGATGGACGCCGTGAACACGTGTCGATGTGCGTATGGAGATGTCAGATTTCCACGGATTAATAAGTCCTAGAAAATGCTAAAAACCATGGCTCACAAAATACAATCTCAGATAGAAAGGCATTATTTATAATCTAAATAAACAATTTATTGCTAAAAGTTTAAAATATTGGTTATTGTTTGAAATAGCGAAAAAATACTATTAAATTTTCGGAGAGATTTTGCTACATTATAATTGGGAAGCCAGGAAAGGACTTCTTCATCAAATCAATCGAAATACCCCAGTAAAACCTTTTACAATTGCTTAGGTTAAGTACTACATATACCGTTTCAAGATAATGATGGAAAAGTTATAAGTTAACGTACGTTTCTGCAGCCGTAGGTTTGGCTGTTCGGAATGAGACTTTATGATACTGTATAATATATATTCTAAGAAGTGTTCCACACAGCCAAGTACATATGTGAATTCATGTAATTAAAACTAAACAAAGTGAATAAGTTTGCAAAAACTATGTATCGTATCACCTTTTAAGAACAACAAAAACTCGTTTTTCCTAAAATGCACCAATCAAGTCGGACTAATACAGCGTCAACATTATAAACTCATTCTCGGAAACTGCAATCAATGCTCCATACCAGTAATTATATTTTTTATCTAGTACGACTCAACTGAGAAATCTAAAAATTGGCATTTAGTATTCTTGGTATGATTAAGTAATTGAGAGGTGTCGTATAAACAAAAAAAGTTTTCTAATATATGTGAGGGTAAAATGTTATAATATTACCATAGGCACGTGTAGGCAATCTGCTTAACGCGAAACCTTAGGTGTGTGGAAGGCAACCTGCCTGTCTAATCAAATTATGATAACTCCGCCTACAACGAATGTGATTTTCAACCAAGATAGTCTCTTTATCCAGAGAAATTTTTTTTCTAGATTTTGTACGTTTTAACTTAAAAAAGTATAAAAAAATATATACCAGAAATTGGGTATTGTGATTCAAGTTCCAATAAGTCAAACTATTCTTACGATATTATAACTTGTACTTCAGTAAGGATTTTTCGCGCTTGTTTTACCTTCATATAATGATTTCTGAGACATAGTTATATATTTATTTATTTTTTTGTGGGGCTTTAGGGCTCGTCAACAGCGAGGTCATTAGAGCCCTTAAAACTTGTACAGGTAGGGAAAATGCAGTTACGCACTAGGGAGAGCCAACATGACTCTCCCCGCGTGTGGGACTCGCCGAAAGACTCAGCCATACCCACTAAAAACCCTCCTGCATTACAACTCTAAACACAAATTCCAACATATCACATGACTTTTACTAGAAACATTAAAAAAAAAGAAGAGGGAAGAGGAAAATGAAAGATACCCTAGCCCTAATAGCGTCGGGATCGAAAAGAACAAGAGGTGACCAAGGGAGGTCAGAAAAGAGAAAGGAAGGAGCATGGCACAAGTAAGTGGGAGCAATGCCAGACTCAGCTCGCGGCCCCGTGTTCGCCAAACACGTACTTACTAGATGTAAGTCCCCTGGGGGAAACCTAGTTATAGTTATATTGAGATGCGAACATACATTTTTATTATAAATGAAAAATAAAGTAGATCGAAGATGAGAGAAAGCAAAAACATTGTGGTTTAATGTTTTTCTGTTCTGTTTAATACGAAGAACATTAATGACCATAAACATCTGCAGTTGTAAACTAAACGTAGTGGAACGGTGCCAACACGGTGTATTCAAAGTATCGGGAAGTGAGAAATTTTGTTTTCTAAAGAACGTATAAACTTCGTTACGGTGTTTGATGGTCGGTATATCCAATAATAGAATTCCATTTCTTCCAGGTTGTTACCCTTTTTATTGGACTAGTCGTAAATGCGTGCAATATAACACTTTCCGCATAATTAAGATTATGAAACCACAGGTATGTGATGTTATGTATCATATATTGTGGACAATAATTTTCAATTAAATAATTAAAGAATAAATTATGTGATTACATTAGTGGAATAAAAAAGATTTTTGATTTTTGGTTGGGGGTGATGGTAAAAAAATTGAGTAAAAATGTAAAACAAGCAGTACCCTATGGGATATTGTCACATAGGATATAATCACAGCAATTTATTCGATGTTATAACGTTTATAAATATAATTGTTTTTGGGGTTTGGTTGGTTGATCCTCTTCAACTCTCCTCTCTTTAATCATACTTTCTGGCGGCATATATAATTGACAACAAATCAAACGGCCCTATTTTTATAAAAAAGACATATTTACTCGAAGACTCAAATGAATAAAATAACATACATGACGTTTGAATCCTTGTTGTGGATCATCTTCAGGCGAATAGGCTTCAGGCAATTTGTTACCATGTAAGTTACCATCTATTTTCGTAACTCTTTTCGAAGAGATGGGGTAGAGGAGGCACTGTCTGGCACACTTCTCCTACCCAGCGAAAGCTCTTAGTGCACGTAGACTGTATTAACTCAGTCTCTCTGCACCGCTTAAGGGTATAAGCTGTGTTTCCAAACTTCTCTTCCCGTTCTACGACGACGTGGTGTTCGTTGCACGCATCGAGCGACCGAAGCGAAACCTAATGCTTGCCTTTTGGGCTCCTGACGTTCCAAGCATCTATTCAACTCTGTGTCTGCTCAGAATTTGCCATGTACAGCTCAGGTACGGGAGAGTCAGAAACAAGATTTCCAGCATTTTACACTCAGTTTCTCCAAAAGGTTATATACGAGTACATTATCTCTATTTTTACTATATATCGCGAAATAATTCCGATATCATCTCGATATTTCTATGTATAAACTGTAAATATAAATATCAGTTTTTCGGGTTTTATGGTAAATTTGAATCAGTTTTTCGGGTTTTATGGTATTTCCATTTTGAACGAGTGAGAAGGGGAAGAAATAATTTCACGTTTCTATCGTTCACGCTAACGGTATGATAGATTATCTTCGCTATATCCCGAAACTTAATAATTATAATTATAAATTTATTTATTGTCAAAAAACAGTACAAACTGCGTATGACCACGTGGAGGGGAAAAAAACTAATTTAAAAAAACTAATAATAGGGTTATCAACTTAATTGTTGTGTATAAGTGTTTCTCAAAAAAACTAGTAGATCCAGTAAATAAATCAATTTTTATCATCAAAAGCAGATACATGCTGTGGTGGACAATTGTTTAATTTACTTCTCGGAAAGGATCAAGGGATTCCAATTCCAATCAAGGGTCCAAAGACAATGACAGATTTCATGATTCTGAAAGAAGTTATGTCAGGAATAGGTGCTATCAATTTATTATTCCCATAAATAGTAGCTCTTAAAATACGTAAAATACGAGATATATAATAACAAAAGTGTTAATGACATTTCAGGCCCTAGACCCGAGGACAGTGGGTCAATATATAAATCTGACTCTACCCTAAGAAAAACTGGAGGAAAAAAAAACGGTTCAGTTAAGGCCATGTGTTTTGATTCCTTTAGAATTGTTTTTATAAAATATATGAAATTTCACGGATGGCATAATTAGTGATATCTAAATTACTACGTTTTAATAAGCTTCAGAGCTTAAAAGTTCTGGAGTGGTCACGTATATCGAAATATTTTCTGTGAAGACGAAAAATCTTCAAAAACTGGTAAACCTTTTTCATTGTTTTTTTATCACATTTGTAATTAACTCAGCGCGTCACAATTTACGTCCTGAAAAGATGACACATTGGACATCAAAGGAGACTCAACGTCTTCAGGAATGAAAGATAACATGGAAGTAAACATATGAATAATGCTTCTTTACTCCTACCAAAGTAGTCGTTTTGATTCATTCGCATATTGAAGATTGATAAGAGTACGATAGTAAGAGCGTTTTCATATCTCGTAACAGGTTTTCCATCAATGAATCATAACGGTTACGAACTTATCTCTTCCTTATACATGGCCTTGTTCATAAAATCGTTATCTGATAGTAGCGGGACGTGTAATGCTAAAGATAGTATCTGAAGAAACTACCAGATACCAATGCTGATGCCTCAATGAATGAGTGTAATATTCCATGACGCGAGAAAATATGTGTCTCGTGAATGAATCATCATATAAGAATTATTTACTACAAAACCGGATACACGAAGAGTAATAACGATTAATGTCTTCCTGTGTCCGTCGGCTATATTTATTTATAATTCAGGTAAACTTTGTAGTTGATACTTCTCTAGCAGAAATACTCATCTCGTATTTTAGCAATCTTTTTAATACCGACATGCCCTTAATACGATATCCATGTTTGTTATAAAATAATCAACCAAAAATAAAACGTAATAAAGCAAGCAGTTCTACTCCTCATTAATGAAGTTTTAGGTTGACCGATTGGTCCATTCGGATCGAAACCACCTACTCGGCTATATTAATAGTTGTTACTCAGTCATTAACTCACGTATCAAGAGCGTATCACGAGAAACTCATTTCAAGACTCATTCGTGTCTCGAGACTTGAACATTCTTGAAAAAGTATCCGTTGAGTACATATCACTTGAGTAGCTCTGAAGTGAGCAAATCGGTACTTAGCTGCTACGAGATCTGAGAGACTTCACATTCTGATTCCAATATTACCAGCGATGGAGAAACCATTTCTCTGTAATTAATACTCTTTGACATCTTGAAACGTGGTTGATTGACGTCACGTCTACATTTTCGGAACTATTTCGACTTGATCAACTATTGTGAGAAACAATATATCAATTTCATATGATTTAAATACTATATTTTCTGTGTTTTATTAAATACAAATTTGTTGGTATTCTGCTGGTATTATAATACGTAGCTAACTATGTATTCTAACCTTTTCAATCCGCCTATGCCTCAGGGCCCTTGATCAGAATTAATGGGATGGTCCCTTGCTTGCTTCCGGAGAGTAAATTAGTTCATTGTCCTCAACGTGGCCGTACGCAATTTTGTAACTGCTTTTTGACAATTTATTTATTTATTAAATCTTACATTTGTTTTGTAAAGCATTGTCTAGGAGCATTAATTAGATTCGCTGCGAAAGGAGAGTTTCTGTGATTTGGCGACACGGCTCTCAAAACTGTTCTCAAGTATCGTTTATTGTACGAGATCGTATCTCAAGACAAGTTTCACTCGCAAAAACTGATGCATCTACAGTGTCTATCTTGTGCGCACTTTTCAAGCATCACAAATCTCACGTCTTAAGGGGTGTTTAATCTATTTTTAATAATTATTTGCAAAATTATAACAATAACAAAAAATGACCGATTTTTATGTTTTTTCGCAATTACTTTTTTGTTTGTTGACTGATGTATGTCTCAAATTGTAGGTATTTTTATTGAATTACTTTTCCGATATTTTTATTTAAATAAAAGCATATCGCGAGCACGTTTTGATGAAACTGAAGATGAGAGGCCTTTTTATATCAATGTCTCCCAAGACATTTCCGTAATAAAATCGCTACTTTCGATTTCAAAATTACATATGTCTTGGGCTAATACGGGTCTAAGACTCTTTTGAAGCAGGGTAGCTGCAACTTGTATAACAGATCTCTAACAAGACATCCAAAACATCTGTGACCCCAGGCGCGGAGAATCTGAGAATTCCAACCTCATTAGTGTCATTAACCTCAAATTCATGGGACTGTGGCAAAGCCTTCGCTCTGAAATTGGGATCGTTGTGTGATGTTGAGTCCATCCCTGGGACAGAGCGTGTGGGGTTGGATGGGGAATCGTGGAGCAAATGCGATTTCAGCGTGGGAGTGGGAGTGGGTGGGGAGTGGGAAGGGATGCGGCGAGGAAGCGTAGGATTGGGGAGAAACCGCGAGGGTTTGACAAGCTCCGACGTGGACTGCGCAAGCAAAGCCTGCGTATGCGCTGAGGGTATCCTCAACGCTCACGCCTCAACGCATAGTTCTCTTCCAATTAATCGTCTTGTTTGTCTGCCTTGAATCATGTTCCTTTCACTTCAGCTTCTACGTATCTTCGTCCAACTGGAATAAATTATTGTGTTCTTCTATTCCAGAGGTCCACAAACTTTTTTGTTACGTGGACCACTTGTCACATTTTTCGGTTTAGGGTAGACCCCTTGCTTATCTAATATTGAATTTTTGCAAATGTATCAACTTCAAATGTGTTTTCGACAGCTGGAATAGTGCTACTCACTTTAAAGATTTAAATTTTCAACTATAGAGAGAGAAAACAAAACAAACAAAAAATACACGTTAATTTTTATGCTTTTATTAATTGAATTCAAATTAAAACCAACCAAATTCAACTTTAGTATATATTACATAAAATAACTCAGCAAAAAATTAACGCTTTTAGTGAGGGGGATGAACCTGATGCTTTAATAACAAATTTTCAACGTTTGGCATCAGCTTTGTTAGGTTTAATCTCAAATCTGTGTCAGTGAAGTCCAGTGTGTTTCATTTTTTTGTTAGGAGATTGGCACCCTCGCTGAAACCCCCTTCCACCAGGTATGAAGATGAAAAAGCAATTAAAAACTTTCTCGCGATATTCCATAATACGGGATAAGTAACAGGTATGACATACACATGACATACATTCATTGTATGTGGATTATTCCACTTATGGAAATCCAAAATTAAGGTCACGACCTACTTAAATGAGATCCACTGCCGTGTACCCCCATTTCCATGTCATGGACCCCCAATTTTGTTTGTCGCTGACATGGACCCCTTACAGGTTGCAGTCGACCCCTGGAGATTGATTTAGACCACTTTGGGTATCAGTGTTCTATTCCTTCTCATTAAATCAATCTTCTTTGTGGTGAATTTGTACAAAATACGCTTTTCTTCCACTCCCAGATACACATTTAGGAGGTGGGGTCATGTACTGTCCCCTCCACATAAAAATTATTGTTTTCGAACATACACCAGACGAAATGTTATTCCTTATCTAGAATTATCCAAAAATAAATGTTAGAACTTCTCATAATTGGACAGCGTATCTTTGTACTAAAGAATACGCTCATAGACTGTTTTCTTTCTTTTTTTACTTCTCCATTTTGCATATTACGATAATCATTATGCTATGCTTAGTTTTGAAACTTATTTTTCACCTTCGAATTCTCTTCAATTCACTCATTTTAGTATTTTTTTTTGTGTAGTGCACGTTGGGTCATATATTAATTCAATATCAGAACTACAATGTGGTGAATAAATCAGAACTACAATGTATACTAAGCCTCACACACAGTTACGTTTACCAGTTAATTGGAATAGTGATTATTTATTACTTTGGGCTCCACAGTAAAATATACTTCAAATATGTATTAATTTGACTCGCTGAATAAATCAATGGTATTTTTATTTCATAATAATAATAATAATCTTATTACAATTATTGACAATTCTACACACGATCAAATCTTGAATTCATTATTTAAGGATTGGAAAAATTTTCAAGCTGATGGTATTTTATCTAGTTATTTGATGCTATGTTGGTGATATGACAGAATTCGAACAAAAATGAAATATCGGGAGCGCATAATTAAAGGAGATTACGAATTGACTCAAATACAATTATAATTAGGGTATTTATAAAAGAATTAATTTTTTCTACTTTTCTACATGATTTTCCAACAGTTTTGACTGATCTCAGACCTACCCCTTGAAGTTACAAACGCTTTAGTCCACTCTCCTCCCCTCAACGTACCCCCTTCCTCCCCCATTTGCTGACCTCTCACCACACAGCGTGTCCGTCTACGTCAGCGCTTCTCTCCACGTCGTCTACGTCATCCTGTGAACACTGAGCGAGGGCGCCCCCTAGCGCCTGGCACGTCGTTTGTCGCGCCTCTCCGTCAACTGCTGATCTCGTCATGCACCGACGATGTGTACTCTCTCTCCCTCTCGCGCTCTCTCTCTGTGCAGTTCATGTCACTCTTTTCTGCACCATTGTATCCCGAGGGCTTCTTTTCAATGCTTCTCCGTCAGATTCTTGAACGCTCGCCGGTGTTGGTGGAGGTGACATAAAAAAACTTTCAATTTTGAAGGTAGTACTTGAGAAGGTAGAAGTAAATTACTAAAATATCTGAAGTCGGTGGAAATGAACAGATTAACATGTTCTTATCGTGATTTCAACTTGAAAAATATACCTCATCGGTCATTTACATATAATAATCGCAATTATAATTGATTTTGCAATACATTGCATCTTATGGAGAAAATACTTATGTTGTTTTTAAAAGACCAACTTTTAAATAACGAAAGGGATGGATGTATTCTCTGATTTGTAGTATATTTTTTGTAGTATTTTTACATCACTTTTATCCATAGGTGAGCGGATATATTGTATAAAGAAGATGAAGTCGTACTATCCAATTTATTATTTATGAATTTGTAACGCCTTTTCGGTCGCGTGGTGGCCATCATTAGTGCTGTTACAAAAACAAACAAATATGTATAAAAGCAATTTAATAACTGACATTAAAAGTGACGAAAATTATATAATATATAAGACTGCCGCAGCACAGTGAAAAATAAGAAAATAAATAAATAATAAAATATATTGAAATATTAATTACTTCTTGCCTCAAAACATAAAAGTGGAAAGAAATACTAAGAAAGTGACAATAATTTTTCAACGAGAAAAATCAATTGAGGAAACTAGCATATCTAGCTGCATTGATGTATTGGATAGTACAAATTGACTATATTTGTCATTAGTGTGACTACAATTGATGGATTGGATGATGACAAATTGGATAATGTGACTATACAATAATGTGTTATACTACCAACACCGAATCTCGACATATAATTTTCAGGTATTATATCCGCGATGACTGACGTCACGTTGTAAACTATTACCGAAATATTCACCAAACGAGTTTTAATTAATTAATTGATTAATAATTCGCTGAATTAATGTTTGCTGTTGGACGAGAACAATTATTTTGTAATTTTAAAACTTGGTAATAGATTTCGGTTGTCGTTTGACTCATTCTTCCACAACAGTCACATTGTCTGCAGGCACGTGATGTGGCTGCCATTTCCGTTATTACAGTATTTTCCACACCTGTTATTGAATTATTCTTGAAAAATGCTGCGTAAGGCATGAAAATCTTGATGTCATTGTTTCCTAATTAACTGGCTACGTTTTAGTAGGTTCTTTCGCTATGTTAAACCAATACTTTTGCCAGGATATTAAAAAAACATGAGTCCGCGGAAGTTTCTCCATTTAAGCTCATAGTAATTTAAAGTCAAATCATTACAAATATTGCACCGCAAGGATATCAAAATCGCCACTCGATAGAGAATGGTTCAAAATATTATTTGAAACATTTTTTGGGGGCGGAGGGGATTATTAAGCCTAATCGCTCTGACGGACGTAAACTACAGTCCGTTAACTGTTGTCTGTTGACAGTCTGTGAACAGTAAGGTTATTACTTGTGTGCTACCGCTATACCATCCACCTCGACTCCCGAATATCTCCAAACATCCACCTGTCCTGTCCCGGTGAACCTGCCTCACACACCTACCATGACCAATGGTGGCTGTCTATGCTGATACCCCTTGTACCCGGTAGTCGAGGCGGGTGGCACAGTGGTAGCATACCTGTTGTCAAAAGAGGAATCCCGGTTTCAAGTCTCGATACGTCGCAATTTTTATTTGGTCGTAGACGATGCAACCTTCCCTTCCCTAGTAGGTAGTCGGAAGTTGAGAGTTAAAACTATTACAATGCTTTCCTTGTCCAGAAAATCAGTTTGAATTGTGATAATTGGTTAAGTAAATCTGGAGACAAAGGAGTATTTACAAAAAGTTACAATCAAGAAATAAGATATATATTTTTTATGCAATACTGAATAAATCTCAATTTCGATTTCTATAGTTTGCACGTTTTCCTTCCTCTGGTCATATCCTTTCTATATCTGTAACAGTAATAGAAAACAAACAAAGACAGTAATTAGTGGAACCAATGATTCCAAAGGTTGACGACCTTTCTTTAATGATTTAGCGTTCTCATGAATCATGCTCTAAATCCATTAACGATTCTGTAGATTCATTGAACTCTTGTCTTTTGTTCGAATATTGGTCTCTGGAAATATGAAAATGAAAATAAATTTGTAGTAACGAAGAATAAGATATTAGCGCTGTTTTGATATTTAAGCAACAATATTTTTTCTTCCTGACATTATTATTTGTTCCAACATCGTAAGGTTTGACTTATGGATGAATCAGTTTTGCAATTTTTGCGATTCTTAATTTGATTTCATAAAGAGATACGATGCCTGTTGCTCTGAAGAATTGTTTTGTCAGTAATTTTAAGAAGATTAAAAAAAAATTTTTTTTTATTGGTAGTAGAAATTTAAAAAAATGGCTAGAGTTTGTATGTCTCTAATGTAATGTTGATTTTTCCATTTCTATTATTTCTAGAAACATTTTTGAGAATCTTGTTTCTTGGTGAAGTGTATTTTGGAACTCGTCTAAAAATTTGAGAATAATATAACTTGTAATAGTCTTCTTTTATGTAGTCTACCAATGTTAGAAATTAAAGCAGGGTGAAGAGAAAAACTTGAGACCAATACTTTCAGTGCGTTGTCTGGGTTCGTTGAAAGGGAATATAACGCCTTCTACTTTCTATTCCCCACTTCGATATCATGTTTTTTCCCAACCAGAGCAAGATAATTCCACTTCATGATTGACAATAATAATTATCAAAATGAATCAGTAATTTCAACCAATATGACAACAATGTTTCATTTGTATGAATTATTGAAAATTAATTTTATTAAATGGCGTTTTATTAAATCCTATTAGTATTATAACTCTTTTATCTTATCTAGGAATTTTTGCTGAAATTTTTGAATCCGCCTCTGCCTTAGGGCCCTTGATCGGAATTGATGGGATGGTCCCTTGCTTGCTTCCGGAGAGTAAATTAGTTTATTGTCCTCCACGTGTTCAGACGCAGGTTGTACTGATTTTTTGACAAATTTATTATTATTATTATTATTATTATTATTATTATTATTATTATTATTCGCGCAAACATGTCCTGCCATGCACTGGGAAGTGGTCAGAGACGACATGACGAAACCTTCGATAATAATTTTATTGAGAACAATGCGTTCTTTATAATAAATATTCTCGTAAAATATTAGCTGCCGAGATGCACTGGACAAGTTCATAATGTGTAAATATATATAGTGTATATAGTAGATCAGAATTAAATACAAAATTACAAGAAAAATAGAATGAGGTTCCTTTAAATTTTCCCCCAGATTATAATGTCATAACGATTGTATAAAATACATTCTTTAATGAAATATGAAAAGACCCGCATCTAAAGACAATTACACATTTGCGTTTTATTTGAGCAATATTATGGACCAAATTGCTCGTCCTTGAGTTTGCATCGGAGCCTTCTCTCTTCCCCCTCGGATGTGTACCGTCATTTTTTCCCCCAATGCATTTCGTCTCCTCTCCCTTGGTGTGCAGACGTCTCCAGAGACCAGTGTTTGCACAGACAGACGGAATTAGCCCATCGCTCCTCCTCCATCTGCCTTGAACCCCAATGCAGAACCCTGTCTTGTTGGTATTTGATAAATAATGGAACATATAATTTGAACTTGCCATTCCGTCCTCGGTACATCGCCTAGGAGAAACGACATCGAACTGCTAGAGTTATTACAAATTTTGTGGCAAAGGCAAACCAAAACATGCTTACTCTTTTGGAGGTAATCTCAAACATTTTTTCTAAAGCAGTTATTTTTAGTTTTATTTTAAGAATGAGACGAGCTTAGTAATTTTCTTAAAGATGTTGTTGCAATTTTTTGTAAGTTAGGAATTCAGTTTTTTAGAAATCACTGCGGTGTTTTTCTTAATAACGTTGCTGACTCAACCTGCCACTATAAAAATTAAGTAGTTTAGTATGCTTCGTTTTCATTCTATTATTTACGTCCATTATATAATGTAGATAATAAATAAATTATCTGTAACAACCTTAATTGGTCGATCACGATATAATTTATTCTTGTTTAAAATTACACTACGTTTTGACTTGAGAGTGGATTTTTTGTGTGGGGCTTTAGGGCTCGTCGACATCAAGGTCATTAGTGCCCTAAAAACTTGTACAGGTAGGGAAAATGCAGTTACGCACTAGGGAAAGTCAACATGACTCTCCCCGCGTGTGGGACTCGCCGAATGACTCAACCATACCCACTAAAAACCCTCCTGAATTACAACTCAAAACTCAACATTACATAGATAATTATAAAAAAAGGAAGAAAGAGGAAAATGAAAGATACCCTGGCCCTAATAGCGTCCGGATCGAAAAGAACAAGAGGTGATCAAGGGAGGTCAGGAAAGAGAAAGGAAGGAGCCTCACACAAGTAAGTGGAAGTAATGCCAGGCTCAGCTCGGGGCCCCGTGTTTGCCAGACACGTACTTACTAGATGTAAGTCCCCTGGGGGGTTGAGATGGAGTCTTCGTCGGGTGAAAAACAACAAAAAATAATAAGAACAATTGTAAATGGTGTTGAACGTGAATATTAACTCAAAATGTGTATATACATAGCAGAAATCACACGAACATCCCAGCCTCGAATGGCCACCCTCTCAATCAGCAGTAGTTCTAGAAAATATCAAGGACAAGGAACAAATCAAAATATGGATGTTGAGCTGAGGAAATATGTTCCAGATCCAAAACGCTCCAGGAAATGAAGAAAGTAAAGATTGTTTCGGAATACCTTTCAAAAATTTTAAACTAATTCTTTAATGTATTATCTTTTTTCTTATGGCGAGGTTGAGAATATGAGTCTTGTTCTTCCACATAACTACATAGATTTAACTGAAGAAATAAGGAAGTTAAAGTATTGGTTTCCCGGAGATCGTAAGGTACCAAAGTGACATTGGTTGGATCGGGCGAAGAAAATCCAAGTAAAACGTCCGTCTCCTTTGTCTCGGCCATGTTGGATTTCGAACTTGAGCTCTCGTTCTCAGCAGTGTCGGGAGAGTGAAGGTGCTACATATAATTTTTAATGTTACGAGAAATTATTTCATTTACATAATAAGCATTACAACCATCATCACCATACACGCCCTTTCATTAAATATATAGGTAAATATAAAATTCAATAGTATTAATACATATAATCCTTCATTCAACTTGGAAGTTTAATGTGGGATATCAATTCAGATACCACTATTGTAGAATCCAGTTTTGTTCTGATTCCTTTCTTGTTCCAGAATATTTCGATAAGAGACATAATGGATCTGAACTTTCTCGACCCCTTCTGGTTCGCGTTCCTAGTTTAAATATAAAATGTTAGCGTCTCATGGGACCCCTGTATCCTTTTTAGACGTCACCCGTGTGCGTGGAGCGCAAGAACTCCCAGAGAATCGTGTACGCACGCACTCTATCTCTGCCATTACACGACATCGCGATGCCTACGCGCCCTTCCGACGCCTTGGTGGCTTTCATTATACCGTGAACCGCGACAGAAGATATTGCGGTGGGTGACGTCACGGCGCGGCGGCTGGCGCTCGCTCGTCAGATAGCGAGGATCCGGAAGGGAAGAGTTGGTAACTTGGGAGACGTATGTGAAAGGGGGAACAGACTCTGAGAAGCACCCAGGGTATTCCAAGTTACGAGGGAAACGCCATCCGAGTATTACGACGTGGGTTTACCATAAATGCAAACAACAAGTTTTAAAATGGATTACAAGCTAAAGCACTGTAATGTACGAAAATTTTTCCGTGCTCATGATCATCTTTCTCCAGATGTTCTGGAAGTCTTATCATGTTTCTTAGGATTTCGTAAGGTTCGTATTATGATTCAGTAAATTATCGCACTGCTAGATTTATGGTTTTCCATAAAATCTTATGTAATACTATTTTGGGTAAACTCGCCACACGCTTCTCAACTAAAAGTCTGGAATAAATGCATGGTTTTGAAAATATTCTTTGTTTAAAGTTTTGCTTGTAAGATGCAGTATTGCTGGTATAATCAGGAATCAAAAGTTTTATTCCTCTCGTCCCTGATTTGTTCATATACGTCAGCTACGTTTCTTGCTATTTATGTAGGGTATTACCTATTGCATTCTGTACATCATTTACCCTTTTAAGTGCCGCGTTTAATTTTGAAGCTATGAAACAAATAAAATTTGTTTAAAATGGAAAAACCTAGCAATAAATTAAATAATATATTACAATTCATTCAAAAAATTTCAGTGATCAAGAAAAGTCACAATTGAAGGGAAAGGGGGTAACTGTCATTCCTCTCGGGAATACAGACTCCCATCGTAGAGCTCTGAACAGAGATGAAAAGGATAAAAAATATATGTTAATGTGAACAACAAAGTTAGAGGAAAAATCTTTCTTCCATATGAATAACAGTTAGAAGAATACTGCAATGACTTGGAAACTCCGTATTACGCGTCACATTGTCGTGTATCATTGAAATTATTAAAAAAAAAGGCTTGATGCCAACTTTAAATAGAGCATTTTTGAGATTAAAAATCTCATAAGTTCAAAATTTAACGTGTGATCAATTATATTTCGCATAAAATAATCCAATATCATTAACAACCCCATAATATGACGACGTATTGGCAGATGTATTGACGCCGTAGATTGACGATGACCATAAAATATCTATCATTTCGGTAATTTGCGCATTAATTATTTCTTAAAAAATTATTAAATTAACCAGAAGAAGATCGTATTTTTCCTTTAATTTGTGGCTTTAAATTTTGAATAATTTCAAAGCGAGTAAGTTAATACGTGTATAAGAGTAGATACTTTTGGCAACATTGTGACTTTTACAATGAAAATAGTTTTGAAAGTCTGTAGACTTGAGTAATTTATTAAAACCCCAGATTATATTTATTTTAGGTAACGTATAGCTTGCTGTCAAGTATATACTATAGAAAACGAAATAAAGGTGAACTCGCAACCTGCAAATTACGCGCCACGCATGACTCCATTTCGTGTGTTGGAGTCCATTTCGTGTGGTGAGCGAGAGTAAAGATACCGCAAAGAGGGCGATCATCGGATTTTAATGATAGAAATGGGGGTGTAAATACGTTGAAGATATCACAAGATGAATCATTGTGAGGTGATAGGAATTATATGTCGCTTCGTGACCCGGATATCGTTGGATTCACGAATCAAACTAAGTTAATGCAGGAAGGAGCGAGTTTGGATTTGATAAGAGATAATTCGATGAAACGAAATGAGTTTTCCTTCCTCGGCTCCATTACTTATCTTTTCACATCTTTTCCCTTCTTTCGTATCTTTCTTCGTTTAAACAGGTCCCTTGATGGGTTGCGACTAGTCTCGTAGTAAGATTTTTTTTTGGGATGGGGAATGGAAATCCCAGACTTCTCACCAACAATTAATTTGTTATATCTTCAAAGTTATTTCGCCATATTTTCCAACTTTCTCAAATATTTTTATTTCAAGTTGGTAACTAGTTTACAAGTAACAAATAACGATTTATTGTTCCGATAAAATATTTTCATGAATCGCATCAAGTAAATTCACTCACAATTCATAAAAATTTCGGAGGTATTGAGCCCCTTCTTTCCTTGAGTATGTACGTACTTGAACCATAACCTTTATAAAGCCGATGAGAAAAAAGCGTGATGTAATATCTTGTAGAATAATAATAATAATAATAATAATAATAAATTCCCTTGTGGTGTCGGGACCACCTGGAGACTAGCACCACGGGATCTCCCCCTGTCCTAAGAGGCGACTAATCAGAGCAGCTGACTACTGTCCTACCCTGCAGAAACGTATCCCTCCCTTCTTTTACTATCATAACACCATCCATTCCAGCGGTAGACAAAGGATGGATTCAGTAGCTCGGACTCTACCGTCAACCAACAAAATCTTCCCGTCCACAGCCTTCCCCAATACCTTACCCTNCTCATGGAGAGAAGAAGTAACAGTCTAAGGTCTCGGTTAAGATGCCGCTGCCAGGGGAGTGCCTGGGCACACTTGGAACTGCACGGAAAAAATAAGTTAGATAGCTCAGCCTAAAGTTGGCTGTGATAGCTCACGCGTTGGCTGTCTAGCGGACAGACAGTACCATTAGCTGCCACAGTTTATGCTTTCTCGTTTTCGTCTGAACGAGACCAATTTTCTATCACTGCGGAAGCTAACGCTGTTTTGTCCGGGAGGAAGAAAGTTAAATCAACAGCTATAGCTTATAAGTTTTGTGCGCAACAGCTCCGTCCCGCTCAAAAATCCTACATAGCTACAAGAACTATTGTTTGTTTTTCGCCGCTGATCTCGTTCGTAGTTACTGCTAAATGACACTCGGCTGCGCTGCCTTCTATGTATTCGGTTAGTTGACTCAGACTGAGGCGGCGCAACCTCATTAATTGTTTTATGGAGTCAAATCAACAATGGCTTNAACTATGAATAGTTGTTTACTTGAACAAAATGATTCATTACAACAACTAAATGACGCCATCCCGACGTTGCGTAGCCCGTAATTCGAAGTCTAGACAACGAATGTTTACAGTGTTTTCTTGACGTCGAGCAGCCGTCGTACACTGATCATATTTTGAATTTCTGAAGGTTAATGTTGGCGAATACCTAATTATTATTTTAAATAATGATATTTTCAAATGTATTAATCTAATAAGAGTAAATTTCAAAAATATTCAAAATAAAGAAACGTTTGGATACATAAAAACTATTTTCTTGGTATTTAAAAATATGTTTTTCAAGATTTCAGAGATGACTATTTTACGTATCTACTATTCATGGTAACAATACGATGGTGTCAACTCTTAGAAAACGTAACACAAGATAAAGAAAATATTATACTGCAGTAGCTCAATACTTGCGTACGCGCCTTCAGGGGCAAAAGGATCCAGGATCGAATACTGGCGCTGTTGGATACCTGAAGACTGACGTCGAAAAAAGAGAACGTTTGTGATGAAACAAGGTAAGACCATGGAGTTGTAATAAAAATGAATATCGTCAAGAAAGTCCATTAGAAAGCATGCAGGTAGTCTACATCGACTCACGTCGAATCAGTATTACATGTTTAATGGTTGGCAACATCCTCTACTACAGGTTCCCTTTTCTTATCTTGTAGATTAGCTACTTAAGCTATGAGAGCTAATGCTGTACATTATGACAAAGAAGGTCAAAAATTCACGTCACAGCAGACGGATGTTAGCTGTATGTCCTACTGGCAGCCAATACGTCAGCTACCCCAGCTTAGGTATATTTTTCAGTGTGGTGCTGATAGTGACAGCGAGTGGACCACCAGTGTGGGAGTTTCGGAGAGACCTGCGACTCCTACGGAATATCCCGAACTGGCTACTGGAATTACACGTTCGAAACATCGGAGGACAGATGGCACATTACCATTAGTTAGTTTGCCTCAGCCTTTAAAGACTATATACCCTAACAATACACCTGTGGAGACCCGCTATAAATGGCAACATAAGGACAATTGTGATATTCTAAAGGCATAACAAATAGCAAGAAAGTGCGAAACTAGCAAAACAGACTACAGAAGAATAATACACAATAAACTTGTTAAATTAATACCAGACGTAAGTAGATTTTTCGAATAAAACATATGTGATGGGCTAAGACATCTAGTCAGCAAACCAGTTACAAGTATTGCAGAACATAACTTGATTAGATATGAAATCAATCTAAATCACTTTCAGAATCCACAATGTACGCACACACCAGTCGAATCGGCAATACCTGATTCAGAAGCAAGTGAAGTCCTACTACAAAAGCATACTGGAGAACAGTCAGGAGACAAACAGGAGATGTACCCAGAAGAAGAATCTTTGATGAAGTCTGATTTGAAGAGGAAGTTGACTTTATTTGCTGTAATAAACCAAATTCTAGACAACCCCAAACGTACACCTTAATAGAACTACATTCAAGTCCTGAATGCAATAAACAAAATTTTGAAAGAAAGAAAATTTTGAAATTTTGTAAACAGAGTTTTAAATACAGGGTACACAGAATTCTTAAACGTCAGAACATTTTTGTACGGGTTGGAGATTTTGAGAGCTGATTAGATGTATTTATCAACACTATAAAACAAACAATTACCGCTCTAGGAAAACGACTGCGTCGTTACAATATCTCAAACAAGAAGAAAGTAGAAAATAGAAAATTCACTATGAATCAGAAACAGTTTTATCAGAATTTATCTACAGATTCAACTAAAAATGAACCATCGGTACAGAAGTCAGTTGAAGAATTCTGGACCACCCACTGGTCTTATCCTGCACAGTACAACACCAAGATCCCTTGGTTGGAAAATGAATTATCTAGACCCAGTGAAGAAATGGGAGAACCCACTGGTTCTTTAGAGGATGTAAAGGAAGTTCTCAGAAAAAGGATTGGAGGAAATCGTCAGGACCAGTCGGAATACACAATTTTTGGTGGAAGTACCTAACAGTCTTGCATACTCCTTCAGTGAACACCATCAACAAAGTTATTGACAATCCAAATAAAATACCAAGATTCATGTGCCAAGCAATCACCTATCTGAAATCTAAAAATCCTGAAGCAAGTAACCCAAATAATTACAGAGAGCTGTTACATATTACCTGTCTTAGTACAATGTACAATATCCTTTCATCTATAATTGCGCGGAAAGTAACCGAAAATATACTAACAGAAGAGCAAAAAGGGTGTAGAAAAGGAGCTGAGGGAGCAAAGAACAACTGCTAATTTATATGGTTGTACCGATCTATGCAAAGAAAAATATAAGAAATTTATCTGTTAATTGGATCGACTATCAGAAAGCGTTCGATTCCTTTCCACATTCTTGGGTTTTGAAAATCTTGGTCATATACAAAATTCACCCTAAAGTGATCAATTTACTTAAAACTCTCATGAACGGTTGGTGTATACAATTAGAATTTAAGAATGGTAATAAAACAACAAGATCAATCCAAATAGTCATTCGACGTGGCATTTTCCAGAGCGATACATTCAGTCCAATTTGGTTTTACCTCGCACTCAACCCTTTGTCGAAGATGTTGAATGAATTGGGTTTGGGATTTCAACGATGGAAACAAATGGATTCTTATCATTAGCCAGTTGTTTTATATGGATGACTTAAAATTATTTGCTAGAGATAAAGATGAACTAAGTAGACTTCCGGAGATCACTGCACAATTTAGTAAATAAGAACCTGCATGAATTTTTGGATCAGACAAATGTGCTGTGTTGAATGTTAAAAGAGGTAAAACTGAAGAATTGTCAGTCCCATTTAAAGTACAAGCAAACTTGAGTGAAATAGATATTATAACCGGAATTCTCATAACAGTTATAAATATCTGGGTTTAAACCAAAGGTTGCTAATAAACAACAAACAAAGTAAACAACAACTGGAATCCTTATATAGGAAACGCCTCAACAAAATCCTGGAGACAGAATTAATTTCAAAAAACAAAATTAGAGCAATTAATTCTTGGTGCATTCCAGTTCTGACATATTCATTTGGGATAGTTCATTGGTCACAAACAAACCTTGAAAATTTAAATAGGATGGTACGTACAACTCTCACAAAATACGGAATACACTATCATAAAGTCGCAGTTGAACGCCTTTACATTTCTAGGAAAGCAGGTGGTTGTTGTTTTTTGGACCTGAAAATGTTGAGTAATCGTCAAGTAACAGGACTCAAGAAGTGCTTTTATGCAAAATCTGAAATGTCTCCACTACACAAAGCAGTAGTATCGAGTGACAAAGGTTATACTCCAATGAACCTCAGTAACAGGGAAAACTACCCTACTACCACCACATTCAAAGACAGGTTGAAGACGAAGCCTCTCCATGGCAGATTTCCCCATGCTCTAGAAAATGCCGATCACGATGCTTCAGTGCAATGGCTCAGAGATTGGAGAGACAGAGGGATTCATGCAAGTAATACAGGATCAAGTCATCGCATCCAACAACTATAAAAAGTACATTGAAAAGTAAGATGTTAACGAGATATGTACAATCTGTCACCTGTCATCAGAAACAACAGATCACTTTACCACAGATGTACAAATTTAGCTAACACACAGTATCGGCACCGGTATAACCTGACTGCTAACATTATACACCAATCTATTGCAACAAGATTCGATCTTTAAACAGAAGAAGCTGAAATGACCTCGCCCTATTGTGAATACCAAGCAAGACCTACAATAAAAAAGAAAGATTTTAAACTGTATTATGACATATCAATACACACAGATAAAACAGTCCCAGTTAATAGACCAGATAATATACCTCATAATGTCAGGCAGCGAAAGACATTCATCATTGATGTCACCCATCCAGCAGATCATAATATTGACAAAGCGGAAATGGATAAGATTTCAAAATACATTCCACTTTCAATAGAATATAAAGATATTTATAAACTCAAAATTGTAGAAATTCTATCAATCGTTGTTACAGCAAATGGACTCATAAATAAGAACCTGCAAGAAAATTTGGAGAAACTAAATTTCCATCCCAAAAATCTTATTCTCAAGATCCAAAAACTTGTTTTCTTGGAAACTTGCCGTATAGTTCTCACCGTGCTTAATTTACCAAGTCAGGAATGAGGCATGATAGATAGCCCCTCAAAACTTTAAAAGAGCCGTGTGAATAATCCCCGAGAAGAGATTTAATAATAATAATAATAATAGTAATAATAATAATGCATTTTTTAAGGCCTTCACTTCTAATGACATCTTTTAATTTTCCGTAAATTGCTTAATTCATAATGGGTTGCCTATGATAAAGAAATGAGATTTAACTGTGGATGTTGAACTAGTGTAAAGTCATCGCATGAGTTATTCTGTCACCAAAAGGAACATTTGAGAGAGATGCTGTTAATACATAAAAGATGAGTATGCATAAAAGGAGCATGCGTATTTATATTGACATTCTATTAGTATTATAACTCGCAGCTAACTTTTTATCTTATCTAGGAATTTATGCTGAATTTTTTTGAATCCGCCTCTGCCTTAGGGCCCTTGATCGGAAGTGATGGGATGGTCCCTTGCTTGCTTCCGGAGAGTAAATTAGTTTATTGTCCTCCACGTGGTCATACGCAGTTTGTACTCTTTTTTGACAATAATTTTATTATTATTATTATAAAGTTTTCTTGCCAATTAATAATATTATTTTAACTCCAGAAAAGGATTTCATTCTGTCATCGTCTTGTTATTCGTTGACCTTCACTCTTTCACGACTTTGCTTCATTAACAATTGTTGTGGTAGACATTTGAGGCACTTCCGTCCTGTGTTTCCTCAGCATCATTACCGTTAAGCACTTCGTCCATTTCCGCTTCCTTTCGGTCCTCCTCGGACGTAGCATAGCCAGAGTTACCTTGAGTAGACCAGGAGACTTACTGCTCACCTCTAGTGCTCGTATCCTCTGCCGAGGGATACTTCTATTCAGTACTCTTTTATCTATCACATTTATTTCGAAAATTTGAATTTCATTTAGTTACGATATCCATTCTTTTCATTTAAAAATATTGAAAAAAACATTTTTGAGATAAGAAATAGTAATGTATACCCGGTACATTTATCACAGTCAGGAACAAGCGATACGTCAACGATGGGTAGCGAATTCCATCATAACGTTTCATCATTCAACATGTAATCCGACCATTTGCTTACAGCAAATTTTTTTTGCGATGAACACTGCTGCGACGCTACCTCGCACTTTTGTTTTTGTTTTTATAGTACAGAAGGAAACTATAAACCGATAATATACTTCAAAATCAATGTTCTACTATGTCACAAACATGATTATTAGGATTATATATTCCTGCTCAAGATTCAAGGTATGCGATTACCAACTTTGAGAAGTATGAACGTTTCCTGGAAGGGTTCTTACCGAGATTAAAAGGCTGTGGGATTGAAACCTAGTATTTTATTGCATACCTTTATTACCAAGTAACTATATTTCAAAAGAAATGAATGGTACCCACAACACAACTCTTTAGTACTTATATGAAAATGGTAGAGTTCCCACTGATCAAAGTCAGCAGTATGTAACACGTCTCATTACACTGGAAAAGTGTTCTGAAAATAATATATTGTTTTTTTCTGTAATATAAATATTTTTTCAAAAATATTAAAATTCTTGTAGTATGTATTACTATATAAAATATTAAAAAAGATAAACTTTCTGCTTATAATTTTGTGTCTACTTTTAATATTTGTATTTATATTCGGACTTGTAAAGAGAAACTTTATAACTTTTTCTGTATTTCAGAGAAGACTCTCCGCGAAATTTTTTCTTTCAAAATTTCAGAAGTGATTGACTCCGTGACGGGTCTGAGCGCTGAGAGGCATTAACTAGCCAGAATCATTGCATTCTTCGATCTTTTTCCAGTCCTCTGCAAGGGGCCTCAACCCATCAGCTATCCCAACGCGGATTGTTCGTCAGCTGTCGATGAGGGAACGGTCTCTCGGGATGCGTAGCGTAGCTGAGAAGGAAGATGTCAAGAAGGGGTTGAAGGAAGATCCGAGAGGGGGGACGGGGTTATGGCAGGAAGAAAATAAAGAGAAATTAATAATATAGCACTCAGAACATAATGAGAGGGAAAAAAGAGGAGGGATTAGAAAGGAAAATATTACGGAAAAGGAATGAGAAATAATTATTTGTTATGAGAAAAAATAAAAGAGAGAAAAGATGAAAATATCGCGATATCGTAGACAATCTTTTGAGTAGACGAAGCTCTAATTTTAACAACGTTTCCTCTATTTCATTTTATCTTCACGCTATTTCGGTCACCGTCAGGTGTACTTACATAAATAAATACAGCGAGATATCCATTAAAGGGCTCAAATCTTTATAGTGGACATTTTTGCACTTTCTTATTTTATTCAACATTGATCTTAGTTTCCCACAAGCAGACACTTTTCAACATGAGATAAGTGTTGAGGTCCCTTGAAGTGTCCGTGATAGAGATGTATCACTGTAATAAACGTTTTGTCAATTAAAATGTCATCTGAAATATTTTAATAGTAATATAATAAAATATGGTAAAGTTGTAAATATGTTTTTGGACTCGTGGCATGATGAAAAAATCGGAAATAAGTATCGATCCAAATGGATTTCAAACATTCAAGAAAACATTGTTCAATGATTATGATAAAACGGAAATTTATTTCAAATTCAACCTAATTTCTGAGAGTATTCTAATACCACCACTCACAAATTTTCTTAATCTTGGAGTTTTAAGTCGTATCTTGCAAAATCTTTCAATAAGTTAATGATTCATCTTGGTTCTCCTCCTCGTGATGAAATAACCTTAACTACTTGCGATTCGTGAGGAAGTTTGGGAAAAGCACTTAACTATTTTTACGCGTTGAAGGCCCTCGCATCTCGAATTAAGCGAAAAGAAGAGAGGACGCTGAGCATAGCGGATGCAGTGGGTGAGATTGGCGCTCGTAACACTCGCGTAAGAATAGCCGCTGCGCCGCTCCGCCCGCACGACTCTGCTACCGACCTACTTACACGCACACACCTCAAAAGGGCGACTCTGAGTACACGAGCAAATAAAAAAGTGATGTCAGATACGATATGTAATAATTATATGAAATAATTGAAATTATTATATTCTTGTTTCCAAAATCTGAAGAAATTGGAAGTGGAGTGCGGCGTGAAAATGAAGTTGGAAGGAGCTGTCCAGAAATAAACTTTTATTCCCAAAAAAGGACTAATGACCTTTCCGTTGACGAGTCTTAAAGCCCCACGAAAAGAATATATATTTCCAATGCATTCAAAGTCTATTTTCAAGATTGGTTTCGAAGCTTTACATTGTTCGTGAGTCATTGGGGGGAAAATTCTTAACACACACACACACACGACATTGGATATCACCACAAAAAGTTTTAATAGACTCTTATGGAGACAATTCGTAAATGTCCTTAGAGATTTCGCAATTTGTTTTTCAATCTATTGCAACACTTTCCTTACATTTACTGCACAAATTAAAATTAAAACAACTCTAAAGTGAAGTCAGATATGATGGATTATGTTTCCGGGGTATGGCAACCTGAAAGTAATGTTATATTTCAAAACGTTCAGCGATTCATTGAAATCCATGAAAGTTAAAATACATGTTCCACTCTGTACAGCTAATTTAAGTTTAGCCTTGAGACGAAAACATCTTTTATATTTATAAACATTATACATCATAGTAATAAGTTGCACTAACCAAAACAGAAAGTCTTTACCCGAAAATATGTAATATAATTGTCCAAATAATTATAATAATATTGTCACTTTTTCGCATTTATCTTCTTTACTGGTCTTCACTGTGTGCTGAACGCTCACACATGTGTTTCCCGTGCATGTCGACCCGTGTCGGAGAGAATGGGAATCCTAGCGAGTTGAGGAACCATGCATACATAGAAGGATGCGTGCCAATACGCTTTCTTTGGCCCCGGCCTCTTCTAGGGCGATTGGGGGTTAACCCACCCCCGAAAAATCGGCTCGGACTAAGTCTTTGACTCAACTCCAGGGTGAGGGAGGAGCGTTGGGGGTCCTTCCCGCTGGTCGACGGCGTGGGAGCAATTCTGTTTAATAACCCTGGTGCCCCCGTTATATCCCCGTGTCAACCCTGGCACCCCAGTGGAGTGTTCCCTCGTTGAACTGCGTGGTGGGTGGGGAGCACTGTGATGAAAAAAATCCATGCGCATGGAAAATAACACGTCACCTTGCAGAGTTGGTGAACCGCGGGGTGAGCCACACACCCAAGTATCTTCAAAGCGGTCGAGGGTTCATAGTCCTCCCGCTTCAGAAACAAAAACTGATAGAAACATAAAATTTCTCACGAGAATGTTTTCGTCGTAATGTTGCGTATAGACGGGACACTTGAAAAAGTGTCCCCGTCCTAAATTTATAAAGGGTTACAGGGTTTAGTTGGAACGCTCAAGTCAATCAAGAGACTCCGTCATGGGACAATGCTGATGGAAACTAAAACCAACAAGCAAGCGTTGGCATGTTTTAAAATGTACTTTGTTGGGAGACTTCCCAGTGAAGTGCGAGATCCATGCTGCGCTTAAACGCAGCAAGGGTGTCATAAGTTGCAGGGACATTATGGATATGGCAACTTGTTCCAGAATGGGAGGATGACCACGTGGTTGAGGTCAGTCAAATCATGAGTTAATGGTATTCTGCATAAGACCAGTTCCTTCATCGTGACATTTGACTGTCCTCAGCTTCCGAAAGATCTAAAAGTTGGATGGCTTAATCTGTCGGTGTGTCCCTTCATTCCAAATCCTCTGCGGTGTTTCCAATGCCAGAGATTTGATACAACAACATCCTATAAGGGCCGGGATACATGCTGGAAGTGCGGGAAGTTGGCACACGAACCCTGCGTTTCATGCTCGGGGTCTGCAAAGTGCATTAATTGCACAGGCAGTCACCCGGTGTGAAGCAGGGAGTGCGTCGCCTTTCTGGAAGAAAAAAAAATGCAAGAAATCAAGACTACGAAGAAGATCCCGTATGGTGAAGCGCGGAAGAAATACAGGGCTTTACACTCTGTATTTTCTATCAATTACTCCACCGCAGCCAAGACTCCTCAAATGAAGAAGAACGTTTCCGTCCAAGCCAATTTCATTGACGTGTCTACGACACCATCGTGCACATGTCAGTGCAAATGCGGGAAGAAAGATGTTCAAGCTGTTCTCGTTAAGCCAAAAACTCAATCCATAACCCGTCCATCTACTTCACTGAAAACAACTAGCAGTGTGACAAATTCCTCAGCAACAGACAACGACAAAGCAGAGTTCCAAGTTTAAACCCCTAAAACTTAACAATTTTTTCAAAACTAACGCAACACCTAAGAAGACGCGGAGACGTAAAAATAACGTCTCTGTTCTTCCATCCTCCGAGACGGATTGTGCATTGTCCGACGGTGATTCCGAAATGCGCATTCAGGAGCCAGACCCAGGAGGTTCAAAATAATAATGGCTTCCATACTTCAGTGGAACCTTAATGGCTGTAGAACTCAACGTGAAGAGTTAAGCTTTTAGCGCGCCGCAATCCGATATGTATTTTCCTGCAAGAGACACTCCTACCAGAACACTCTCCCTTTCTGAGAGGATACATTAGCTTCAGATATGACGACACCACAGGAGATCTCGCAAGAGGTGGAGTTGCCGGGTTTGGTAGAAACACTATCCTCTCCTCACCCGTTCTCATACAAGCTCAAATCCAAGGCTATAGCAATCAAAATTTACAGCATACCAGCTGTCACCGTGTGTTCCATACATCTTCCTCCGACACGAGATTTCTCGGAGACTTCTCTCAGAGATTAATTCACCAGTTCCATCGACCATTCCTCCTCCTTGGAGATTTCAACGCCCACAGTGTACTGTCGGGTTCGTCGAGTTATTGCCCCAGGGGCCGACTGCTGAATTATCTCCTTGAGCGTGAAGATTGATGTCTAATGAACTGCGGGGAGATGACCCACTTTGCGTTTGCCACAGGGTCATGGACTGCTATAGGCCTGTCAATTTGTTCCCCTGATGTTGTTGATATCTTTCAATGGACGGTAGAAGATGATCTGCATGGTAGTGACATCATCATCATCTGGTTGTCCTTGGAGGATCGTGCGAATGTTCCCGAATGCATGCCTCATAAATGGATTCTCAGAATGTCTAACTGGACACTTTCTTTCTCTGACTGTCTTCAGAAAAACGGGAAGTGTCCAACAGAGGGTCGACCATATAACCCAGGGTGTTCATATCGCCGCTGATGAAGCCATCCCAAAAACATCTATGTTTCTGCGAAGACCTCATTTCCCGTGGTGGAACGACGAATGTCTGTCCGCCATTCGGGAAAGGCGAAGAGCGTTCCGGAAATTTCAAGGTAGTCCATCGTCGGAAAACCTCGCCGCATATCGGATTGCTAGATCAAAATCGCGCAGAACCATCAAAGAATCCAGATCCATCTCCTGGAAAGAGTTTCTAAATACAATTAAGAGAACAACATAGTTCACTAAAGTATGAGAGACAATCCGAAAGATAACTGGAAGGTTTTCTCGAGTCCCAATATCTGGAATCATGTATCAGGGTCCGATTCTCACCAACAACACAGAAATTGCAGCTTTGCTGATTTACCATCTATAGCATACTGCGATCCTGATTTTGCGAGGAAGCGGGATATAGCAGAGATCACCTCCTTACTTTCCGTTCCTCCAACTGGGAACCCTACAACTATCCCTTTTCTACGCGGGAACTTGATTTAACTCTAGCGACAGTCCACGACACTACTCTTGGCCCTGACTCCATTCACTATGAGATGTTCAGACAACTATGACTAGAATCGAAAGAATAACTTCTGAATGTCTTTAATCTTTCGTGGTCCGAGGGAGTATTCCCTAATTCGTGGAAGGAAGCAACGCTAATCCCCCCAATAAAACCTGGAATAGACAAGACGGCCACCATTAGTTATCGAAGCATTGCCTTGACGAGTTGCGTTGGTAAAACTCTGGAGAGAATTATGAACTGACGTCTCGTCTGGTGTCTTGAAAGGCATAATTTGCTGAGTTGATATCAATGTGGGGTCAGGACGTTCCATTCCGTTACGGACAACTTAATTCTCCTGGAAACATCTATTCAAGAAGCCTTCGTCCGAAGACAACTATTCGTCGAAATATTATTTGACATCGAGAAGGCTTATGATAATACTTGACCTAATGGCATTTTAAAACAACTCTATGCCTGGGGATTTAAAGGACATCTTACTCTAATGTTACTGTCCTTTTCGGATCGGCAGTCCTTCCGCTATAGAATTGGAAGAGACACTTTGGATCTCCTTTAAGAGAACGGTGTTCCTCAGGGTTCAGTCCTGAGTGTGACCTTATTTGTAGTGTCTATTAACAGTATTACATCAGCTGTAAAGAATTCTGTCCAACACTCTCTTTTTGTCGACGACTTTTCCATCTCGTCGCACAGTGTCACAGGTGCGGAGCGACAAATCCAACTCGCCCTCAAAATATTATACCACTGGTGAAAGACGACTGGCTTTCGTTTTTCTTCTGAGAAAACGCGCTGTGTTCTTTTCAGTAGGAGACCAAGCCTCCTGCCAGAACCTCACATCGGTCTGGGAAACAACGTTCTCAAATTCTATCCTTCTGTGTCTTCTTAGGTCTAATCTTTGATCAGAGACTGTATTGGTTTGAATATCTTACGGAACTAAGAGCGATAACATTAATGTCCCTGAATCTATTGAAGTGCCTGAGTAGCAGGGAATGGCGCGCTGATCGCTCCTCCTTGCTCCAGATTTATCAAGCAATCATAAGATCTCGGCTCGATTCTGGCTGCGTTGTATATAGCCCTGCTCGTGCAAGCTATTTAAAGAAGTTGGATAGTGTGCAGGAATCCTTCTAGTTGCGGGAGCCTACCGTACTAGTCCCATTCCGATTTAGCAGAGAGTGGCGAACCATCTCTTTACCTCCGGCGACATTTTCTCATGCTACGACACTTTTGCCACGTGCTTACTTTACCCGACAATCTGGTACACAACGCTGTATTTCATCCTTCTTTTTCCATCCGTTTCTACAACAAGTTGAGAGCAACCAAATCATTTGGATATCGTTCCTAACAAATTTTGGAAACCTTGATTATACGCACACCTAATGTCTTAAATCAAGGTTTCAGTAAGACTCCTTTTTTGACTTTGCACAAACCGAAGATTAATTTCGATCTTCTGCATGATGACAAGAAGAACACTCCAACCGCTATGTTGAGGGTGTACTTTCACCTAATCCTGGACAAAAACCGGACCTATATTCCTGTGTTTACAGACAGGTCGAAGCAGACCGATGGTGTCGGCTGCTCCGTGGTGTTCCCCCGTAAGACCTGTGGCTACCGTGTAGACGACCTATGCAGCGTTTACACTGTATAGTGC
>NNCF01127816.1:173102-199836 GCA_002313205.1 Laupala kohalensis
GGTTAGTGCAAGCTCGCTAAGCATAAAAATAGGAACCTGGTTGGTAACAGGAAATCCGTAACAGAAGAAAAAAATTCGGTGACAGAATCAAATAAATTCATAGAAAGAATACATACTTATCTGCAGGGCAAATAACGTATGCATGCATACCAACATACCCAAATAAATCTTGTTTACATATTTACCTATATATACGTACATGTACATGGACCCATATCCGTACATGTACATATCTTTAAATCAATGAAAACAGATTAAAATAGAGTACTAATATTACTATTACTATCACTAATAATAATAATATCAATAATTTAAACATATTTAAATTAAGTGTGTTCATTCTGGTCAATCTCCTTCATCAGTTCCGCCTTCCTCTTTTTTCTTACCATATTCAGAAACTTGCCAAGGAGTAAAATAACGGAGATTCTATTATCTCGCATTATTTCAAAAGCTAGAGTGTAATTTCTTGGTTTACGATTGTATTCCCCCTCAAGAAGCCACCTTTTTCTACCTGTTTCAGTGGTAACGCAATTTAGCAGAATGCGGACCCAGTCTTCTTGTTCCGTGCATAAAGGGCATTGCGAATCTTGATCCCCCTCAATTTCCTTAATTTCCATCCCCCAACTCGAAACCAAGCGTAACCTGCTCTTGCTACTTTGTTTAATTTGTCTATGTTCGGTTTTCGCCCCCAGTCTCCTGCCACAATATTCTGCACGATTAGTAATTTCTTCTTCTGTCTCTCAACCGTTATGTTTTGTTTCTCTATATCTTTGAATAATTAATTCATAATCAGATCTCGCCGGAGCTGTCTGCCACAAATGTCCTAGACCGGCAGTTTCATTTATAGTTCTAATTTTTTGACCCCACCCATTGTTACACGTTAACTCGTAGCAATCGTATATATTGTTGTTCCTCTCCCCATTTCTTCTTAAAACCCAATATTTAATGGCTCTCATCTTAATTTTTACTTCTAACGGTAAAACTCTGAATTCCCAAAGAGTACCACAGTTACTCGGAGGTACGCCAAGAGTATTTTTCAAGAATTTATTTTGAAGCGAATTAAGTGATGCGAAATCCCCAGTAACCCATATTTCAGCTCCGTACGCTACTGCAGGTACGAATGGTGACGTGTACATTGACACTACAATCCTAGGATCGATGTCAGGGATGGTAGTACCAGTACTTCTTTGGATTTCATTTAGAACATACATGCATTTTGTTTTGATTTTTGTATATGTCTTGACCAGGTTACGTTCATGCTTACTTTGACACCTAGATAAGTGTAATCTTTAACTTTCTCGAGAGGTTGACGTTTGTAATTCCAAATTTCATTTTTGCTAAACATCCTTCCGTTTTTAAATACCATGACTTTGGTTTTATGTATGTTTATACGTAGAGACATTTTATCACAGAACAGCTCTATCTTATCTAGACCTACCTGAAGTCCCGACGGCGTTGTGGAGAATAGAACAAGATCGTCCGCAAATAGCAACCCCGATATCTGTTTCTTTTTAGGAGGAGCACCTATTGCTGGGGCATCTGTTGATGCCTCCCATAAGTTTTCTATTATGTCGCTAATAAATAATATAAATAACAACGGAGAGAGAACACATCCCTGCTTCACTCCCTGCGTTACTTGAAACGTTGGAGTTAGTGTAGTATTATTTGTTTTAACGCATGCATTGTCAGAGCAATATAAAGCTTGCAAAGTACGTAGGAATTTTTTGACATTCCCTTGTCCGCTAATACAGACCAGAGGATGTCTCTGTTCACAGTGTCGAAAGCTTTCTCAAAATCTACGAACACGCTGTACAGCTTTCCGCGTTTCTTTCGAGTTTCTCTTTCGGCTAACGTGTTTAAAATAAATAGATTATCTATTGTGCTATTGTTGCTTCTAAAATCAGCGTGTAATGTCGAGAGTTTATTTTATTTCTCGGCCCAGAGTTGTGAACTCCAGTCATATCAAATCCTCTGTTGTCATGGAGCAGTTCCTATAGGTCAGCCAGGCGCGAGGAGGTCTTGTCGACCCGCCTGCGCATAGGACATTGTCCTCTCACTCATCGTACCTCTTGCTACTTGATGATGAATCCGTTTGTGAGGAGTGTAGCTCTTCTCTGACAGTGTGTCGCCAACTACCTAATTGCAGAAAATACACGAGAATACGGAGACAAATTGGTCTGACTGAAAATTTACCAACAATTCTCGGAAATGAAACGGATGATGTTAATGAACTATTGACTTTTATAAGTAGATCGGGGTTCCTCCCACAGGTTCTCGGGAGGGTTTAAATTTGCATTCTTCTTTCCTCTTCCCTTTTTTCTATCCTTATATCCTTCCTTTCCGTAATTTGAAAATTATAATTTTCATTTTTTTTTAATTTTTATGATATAATGTATTGGGCAACTGTTTCCTTTTCTTTTCTCTCATCTTTGTGTTTAGATATTTGTTGAATTCAGGAGAATTTTTTTCAGTGGGTATGGTCGAGATATTCAACGAGTCCCACACACGGGGAAGAGTCACTACGGCTCTTCTCTATGGTGCGAAACTGCATTTTTCCCCACCTGCAAAAGCTCTAATGACCTTGACGAGCCCTAAAGCCCCACAAAAAAATAAATTATTTTCTATAGGAATACTTAGTTTAATAAGTACGTTAAATGCTATTGGGACCTAGCATTAAATTCAATTAAGAATCTTTTTTGTGGAGGTAACATTTTCATATTAAATTCAATATTAAGTAGAATAGTATATCCTCCAATAGAGTACTTGCAAAATACATTTTTGTATGTTGAAAATCAAGTACACTACCGTTGCGGCAGTGACATTGCGAGAAGTTACTCGTGCATATTTTCGTGACGGAGCTCTGGACTGACAGTTTAATAAGTAAATGGAACGCATGAAGTAAAACGATAAATAATATTATAATGTTTATTGTAATTCTCAGATTATTTAATGTGACTGAAAATATTCGAATCTTCTGTTTTAAATTTTTTTTGGAAAACATAATGGCTTGCTTCGTGACTGCATATGTACTTTTAAAAAGTATCGCGGGAGGTTATAGCCCCTATGGTCCTCCCTCTAAAGCCACCCTTGAAACCTCGTCCTCTCTCCACCCCTGCATTGCCGTAACAATGATACATAACAATTGCCTAGGACATAGTTGACATCTACTTAGGTATTCAGGAGTTGTTGACGATCTAATCATGGAATCTTTTGTTATAAAAATCTTAATTTGTTACGACAGTATTTTCGTTTGATTAAACCATCTGTATGGCTCACCTGATTGAGTGAACTAGCTCATCATTCACCACAACGTTTTTGAACCGTTACTTTAACTTCCATCGTAAACCCCACTCGACCCTTTAAATTTCCAACCCTTTCATCCCCTCCACCATTGTAGTTGCCTCAGTGCATGTTAAAAATATATGCGCGAGTGATCGCGTAACCCACCCACGTCTGTTTCAATTCTCTTTCCACATCACGCGCCAGCTGCCACTTCTATATAATTCTAGAGAAAGATAGCATTATGCGTGTCTGAAACAATGCCCAAGGAATAATTTGTATGAAGCCATGGACTATTTGAATGACTTCAGAAGCCAACATACGATCCAGAAATAAAACCTACAGAAAATAAACTAAAACGTAATGATTAAAAAGGATAATGTTTTTCATTATTTCCGTAATTCAATATAAAGAAGGAAACTGTAACGACGAGACAATAAAGCCTATAAAATAAAAAGTTTAAAATTATTTCGTTTTTTAATATGAAACTAAATTCGCCTTTTATGAAGAAAATATTAAATGCAGAGAACGCTCTAATAAAAGAAATAAATCAATAATTAAAGGGTAAATATTAAAATAATCTATCTAATCAATAAAACTTCACGAAAAATATTGCATAGTACATGTTCATTAATTAATACATAAAAATAAGCGTAAAAGTAAATAAAAAAAGTTCTTTTGTTAAAACTCCAAGTAAAATAAAAGTAAGGTATAAGTGTGGAAACAGGAAGCAAAGATAGAGAAAATAAATTCCCGAAGAAAATAGAACATCTAAAAAAGCACTCATAAATCTGAATAAAAATTGTATGCAACTGAAATATTTCTACTCAGAAAATATGTTTTGTAATAAAAGAATCGTTCTTGACGTAGTATTTTGTAATAGGTCCGAAATTAAAAACTGAGTTAAAGCATTAAAAAAATTATTAATTAACTTCCAATATCCAGCTTTATTTTAATTAACTTACACTTGTATTCTCGTCTGTACGATTAATGAATAAATGAAGTAATTACTTTGTGTGTGATATGATTCAGGCCCTAATGCCTGCTCACCCAAGAGTAAATACACATTGGAATAAAAATAAATACTTGGAAATAAATCTTACACTGGATGTTCTAAAGTGAATACGAATTAATTGTTTTTACTAAAACGCTTTACATACTTAAGTACTATATAAGGATCATAATAAAATTAAACATTTAAATTTATTACGAATCGAAACACGACATTAGGAAATTAATTACACTACGTTGCAGATACATAAGCTAACTAAAAAACATTGAATATTTCTAATTAAATAATATTTCATTTAATTACTTAAATATTTTTATTATTTTATATGAAATCTTCATTACAAAAATACACTGTAGTCACTGTGAGATTTCTTTCCACATTGACGTCATAAGAGTAGTTTGTGTGAATGTACCATTAGGAATTCATTTGCGACGACATACAGTCGTTGCAATCTAAGGACAGACAATGAGCACGTGCCAATGTCATGGCTGCCGTGGACAGCCGCCAGAGCGCGGGTGGTTGGTTATTGTTGCGTGGTTGGAGGGTACTTACGAACGACGACGGCGTGTCCTCGAAAGCCTCTTGCTTCTCTTCGGCCTCTCCCCGCTTCACCTGCTCTACACCCGTCGTGTTCACCCCATTTGCCCCCGATCCAATCCCGCCTGCGCCCGAGTCGCTCTCGCGCATGGCCTTGTCGATCGTGGCATCGATCTAAGGGATGTGGTCGCGAAGGGCTTTGGCCGAGCGACGTGTGCTTGCCCTGCGTGTTCGGGTGTTCAGCACGCCGTGTCATCGACGTGTTACGAGCTACGTCTTGATACAAAATCAAAGGAACTATAAAGCAGGAAACGTTTTGTATATAAATAAAAATTAAGTGCTGTTCGTTAGTAAGCGCATCACTTGAGAACGGCTAGACCGATTTGACTAATTTTGTTAAATGTTCGTAATAATCAGAATAAGTTTTTAAGGAAAGAAAAATTGGAAAAGTTGCCCGGAAAATTGAGAAATTCTGGGAAAACTAAAAGTGCTTCTTTCTATGGGATTTTGTATGAACTCAAGACCGTATCTCACGATTCGAACGATGGATATGCATAATTCATTTTTGTTATGTTCGTTATGGCTCTGGAAAAGTTTTCAGGAAAAAAAATCGGGACAAATACAAGGGAAAGTCGGAAAATTCGGACAAACTGCAAAAATCTTAATTTTTGTATGTACTTTTGAATGTACTCCTCCTCTAATTGAATATTCATGGCCACAACCGTTAATAGATACAATGGTCACTCAGAAATACGTTTTCTTTCATTTTTACTTTGTTTACACATTTAAAAAAAGCTTTTCACAAATTCACAAAACGATCACATTGAAATTTGGACAGGACATCGTCTTTCGGGTCAGCTAGTTCCAAACAGATATGAATCACAATTATTCGTGATATCTATACCAACAGAGTCGAAAGTTTGAATTCTTTATGTTGATATTTTGAAGCGATGAAGATAGGTTAACATGATCCTTACTTCATTGTTTAGAAATATGTGAAACGGGTCACAAAACGAACCCCGAGAAATAAGGTGATAAATAAATTTCATTTATTTATTAGGCATGACTTTGATTTTTTGCGAATAAAAATACTGTGGAGTTTGAATGGAAAATATTCGATCCAAGAACTGAACTTTGTGGAATACCGATGTATAAAAATGTATGTGAGTATGCATTTCTAGAAAAAATCGACTTTGTAAGGAACCTCGTTTTGAGGATTGTTTCTATGAGTTAACGTTGAAATACTTCTCTACATGAAATTTGTTTATTCATAAAAAATTCCTCTTCTGCTCTTCCGCTTCGGTGTCCTGCTGAGGTGGATCGCCAACATTCACCCTAGGAAAAGAGTGGATGGATCGTTTCGGATGAGAAGCCGGGCGCCGTAAAATAGATTCCCCGAGTTCCTCCCCAGTTGCGGCAGTAACACAATTCCCTTGAAGATAATAGGCTCTCGGGCGGCCAGAGAGAGTGGGCTCGGTGTTAGTGTTATCAAAGCTCATACGGAGAAGTTTAGCAAATGTCTATGGAGTTCGCTTAACACGGTTTAAAAATATTTGCTTCGGGGTGAAGGCCAGTTTGCTAAGTCAATTACTTTCATCATACTGAGGATCTGCATGTAAATTCCATCAAGGTCGATGAAGAACAGAGTTTTAGAGTGATATCGGGATCGGATGAGATACTATACACCTTGATACTTTGCAAAAATTGAGTGGTTTTCATTAATGATGGGAAATAGGGGGGATTAGTGGAATTTCCTCTGTCGGTTATTAAAAATGTAAATACAAAACTTCATAATGACGAAGTAGTGCAATGAATAACAAAAAATATTCAAAATAATACTATTCACATTCCAAGACTCAATAGATTTTAGAAAAATATTGCAAGTAGTGGGAAAGAATAATTCATCTTCAAGTTATTATTTAGTAAAAAAATATATTTAATCTATGAAATTATATTTAATTATCTAAAAAGCTATTTAAAAATATGTTTTTATAATAATTGAAATATTAATTATCTTGTTTTTAGCGTACTCCTTCTGTACTTCGAACTTTTTAGGTTGTAGATTTAATATGAAGTTTCTAGTGAATCATATTAGAATTTTTCACAATAAGGTTTCCTTCACCTTCTTTCTATTCCTTATAAATGATGTTTGAATTGTTTCTTGGGAATAATCACGTTTTGCTGGGAAATGTAAAAGATATTACTAATCCTGAATACGTATCGAAAAATGAAGACTCTACAATACTTTGATATCTTTTAAGGAATTTTATTGATAATTGACTCTATTTCCCCTTTAATCGACGGAAATAAATTTACCATTCAGAGTTCTGTATGTTTTTATACTAAATTTTTGTTCAGTTATATTAAAGTAACAGGTTCACTTGACAGGTTCATATGATAAATGAGTAAAATATCTATCATTCAATGCGACTTTTTGTCATAAATTGTTCGATACCTCGCAAAAAGTTGAAGTGAACTAATAAAAATTGTAGATAAAAGTAAAAAAACTTTATTTTTACACGTCTTTACTATCACAGAAAACAGCAATGGTGAAAAAAAGTGGTGCACCCGGAATATCAAAGTCAAGCGATTACTGGAGGTTTTAATAATTACGCTGTACTCACATTTTATACATACATTTCCAAAATCCCTGGTAACACACAAAAAAATAGGAAAATCATAGAATATATTTAAGACTTATCCTACAATTTTTGCAAAGTTTGACCATTTTATTAACTCTTGATAAAAATATTTTGTCAACATTTGTAAGCCGTTTAACCCTTCCACCGTGGTGTAGCGTTTCAGCAGCTCATCTTGATGACGTGACTCCAGGTGATAAGCGTTGTCGCGTACAAATCATGAACTGTCCCCTCATGTGATTGATGTCTGTAGATTAATGCATCCCTAGATGCTTGCGTAGTGTTCTCTCGAGACAGATTCATTCATGTTTATGTTCATTGTTACACCTTTAGGAAATAGGGCAGTTTACGTTTCAGTTGTCTCATGTGTATTTTGTAGTGAGACCAAATTTTGTATCTTATATATCACTATTTTGAACTTTTTGCTACTATTGAAGGAAACATCCTACAAAATTGAAGTACGAAATTATTAAAAATGTTGACGACAATTTTGGTGGCTAAATCGACCTGGAGACTATTATTGTGAAACATTAAAATGAGATGATAAAATACTTGCAATTAAAAAATGTTTTCAAATACACTTTTTTTTTTCAATTTAAATGAATATTACTAAAAGTAAACACCAACAACATATGAGTATTTGTGTAAATAATTTTTTATACATTTCTTTTGGTCTTGATCACCAGAAAAATATTGTACAATTGAATGATAATGCAGAAAAAAGTACATTTACGTAATTTATTTGTTCATATTAAATTAATTGAATGCGTGCTTCGTCAGACTCCTTATTTTTCACTTTAGTACTTTAGTTTGAGTGTTAAATTACAAGATTTTCTGCAGAGAAGTGAAATGTAATGCCTAATTCCTTTTTAAATCTATCAAGCAAATTATTTAATAGCATTCAGATTTTTTCTTTAATTCAGAATAATACAATTGAATTGATCTTCATCACAATTTTTGATATTTTTTAGGTCTATGCAATAATTTCTTTCGGATGAAAGGAGATAAAAGTCAAATCACTTCTTCCCTCGCCTTATTTCATGACATATGAAATTCCAGCATTGTCCGAAAGAATTTGAAGATTAGCTATGACATTTCATTATTCGTAAAATAATGTATAATTGACTCTGCGACCAAGTAATCCCCACCTCCCTATCCATACTCTAAACTTCGTATACATAATTTGATCCACGTGTAACATTGCCCGCATCTGTGTGACCTTACGCTGCGAGGAAGGGTTATCAATAGAAGCCAGGGTTATTGTACCTGTCAAAACATTTACGACTTTTTGGAACTCGGATGACCTTTTAGCTTCTGAAAGGCCAATGCTAAAGTGCACGTAGAGAGTGAAGCTGCGAGCTTAAAATAACGAAATGTGGTTTATACGACCTCAAATTCGAATTGATAGTTTCTCCATGAAGGTCCTTTGTGGTAAAAGCAACGATTTTCTGCTACCATTAAGACGTCTGTTCTTCGATACGTTTGATATATTCCTTTCTTTTTTTTTATGAAATAACTATACTAAAGACGACCATGATTCTGTATGATCGCGAGCAAAGTTTAATTACTTTTTGTAATTAATTGTGTAATAAATTAATTCTAAATAAATTTTTCTAAATAAATTCATGCGGTTAAATTTCTCCTTCTCTTCACATAATTTTTTCCAAAGCTTTCTTGATATTTTGTTGCGTATTTTTTAATATTTCAACAGAAAAATCGTTTTTCTCGTAGTCCAATTTGAGATATGAGAATATCAAGAGCTCATGAATATTTTATTTAGTTTTAAATCCTTTTAATTTAAATCCTTTAGTGTTTTATGGCACTTGATACATTATGAATAAGACAGTGAATTTAATGTTTTCCTGGGAGTTATACAATCTATGGAAGGTGTAGGTGGCCATAAACATCGTAAAGCAGAGTGCAAAATTTTAATTAACAAGTAACCACTCGACAATTTGTTTTAAGTTGTTTTAAGAGTTAGTTACTATAAAAATAACACTTTGTGAGTATGTACCAATTCTCTGGTGTCAGGGAGAAATTATTAATTTTTTGAAGGGCAGTGGATATAAAGACGTGTTACAAAACGGTTCTTGCAGTATGTTATGATTCGTGATGGAATTATTTAAAAAAAAATGGATTTAAAAATTAAACTTGTAACGTTTCCAATTCAAAAACAAATTATCAACATTATTACGCTTTTAATTGGTATGGAATACGGTATTACGTATATCTTTTCCATAAAATATTATTAAGGAAAGTTGTCGAGGAAAAACCCCTCGCAGACTAAAACATTGCGTCGAGAATTTATCGCACTTGTGATGATATATTTAGTACAACTCGTAACCTGTATTAAATTTCTCAGAGGTTGTCTATTAAACATCAGTTTCGCTCACAGCTCTAGCTCTATTAATACTCAAACTTTGTTCCATCGTAACCTACGTTACCCAAGACCCAAAAACAAACGAATCAATAAATCTCGTGTTGATTCCAGTAAAACCGAAGACTGAAGCTAAGTAAATAGTCGTTGCGCGGAAACGCGCTTCTGAGTTGTGGGGGCGATGCCAGACAGGCGCCATGTGCGTCAAGAATAGAGCTCGTGCATGCGTATGGTGGAAGACAAGTAGGGAAGAGGGCAGGGGAAGCTGTAACGCGGTGTGGACGCTTCGCTATTTCAAGCGGAGGTGTTTCCCAAGTGACCATCCGCTCGCCTACGCTCTCCGCGCTGTGGATGCCGACCTCAAAGCAAAAATCTCTGTATATCTATGAATGTACTCTGTGAGGCCTTGTGAGAGGTGAATTAAATTTCTGGGATTTTATTGAACTATTCTCATAGAATAGAATGGAGGTTATAGAAAAATAGCTTACGGACATAATAAATGTATTATATTTTAATTTTGTTTTTTTTATTCGAAAAACTATGTGGGGATTGAATGAGGATTTCCAGACATGAAATAAATAAGTGATATTCGAGACGCGAGTATATTGATCCTAGTAATAGTGGAAATACGACAAACACGGAGGGGGAAAAGTATTTGAGTCTGTGTGAGTAACTGTGTGAAGTTTGATTCATGGGTTTGTATCCCAATTTCTTCGGCAACTCAATTTCTTTTATTCTCCATTCATTTTCCAAAAAATCATGGCTATGAAGTCCATAAGCAGACATCATGGCTATGAAGTCCATAAGCAGACATCATGGCCTGGTCTTGCCTCATAAAATATTGTCACGTGGATAATTCTGTGAATTTTGGGAAAATGTGACATCACTGCTATCAAAACGACGCCCCCCGCCCCCAACCAGTTCTTTTCAATTACAATGTTGGAGATTGGGAGATGGAGAAGATTGTATCTGATCTTTAGACTTGGAGAATATCGAGGAAAGTGGTACAATGAAATAAATTTGAAAAATATTCTTTCCTGAAGCACTTCTCTGAGGTGGATGATGAACACGAGCGTTGTCTTTTGCACGGCGTGATGCGGAGAATTTAGTGGGAATTAAAATAGGATAATAAATAAAACAGAGGGTCAAGTTCTGTCCATTATGACAAATGTTCCCACTTGAATACATTGGAGTTTTCAGAGGTGAAAGGTGATCACACGAACCACTCCTAATTATGAACAGCATTCATTAAATTGAACAACTGACTCCGCCTTTTGTGATTGGAGTAGAGTTACATTCTCTGCTATGTGGTTTCGTGATCGATTCTCGGAACTGTGTTAATTTATTGAGTTCTCTTATCATGATGCGCTAGAGACGTGATTGTAGATAGCCATTTTACACCGGAACGCAGAGTTATTCCATGGTTTTATTATCCATATGGCTGCCATATTACATCATTATATCTCTTACCTCACAAAAACTGAATTCGTTTTATCACGTTTCAAAGAATATTCACATTTGTAAATTGATGGAAAAATTTCGTAGTAAATAATTTTTATTCATTTTCAAATATTGCTCGAATTCTTTAATATTTTCCAACTCATTGTTTTGCATAGTTCTACGATTTTTTTGTAAAAGTATAGATATTTGTTTTACATTTTAGTATGATAAATCTTTATTAAGAATATTATTCTTTTTTCTTTTAGTTATACATATAAAAATACATATGATGATACACATACATATAAATACAAGCTATTATTTTTATTTCACCGGGAATCGATCCTGGGGGTTTCTCCATGATATGTGAGGAATGAATGGAACATGATTAAAAAAGAGCATTATTATGATTATTTATATTACCATAAATCTCTTTTCGATATTTCATTAAATGAGAAAGTTTAAGATGTCCTCTCTAGGTAGCTTCTTCAATGACACTTTTTTTTTAAATTCTAAGAAGACGAGACTGAAAGTATCGTTAAGAATTGTGAAATTGTTACAATAAAGATTCTTATTGTTTTGGTTGGATACATTGGAATTCCGTATGAATTCTTTTGGACTACCTTTGATGACTCAAAGCCTTCAAACAAGCATCCTAATAAATATCACCGTCTTCTCCTGACTTATTACTATGTCCCATGTTTGCTTTATCTTCATATTATTTATTGATATAAGTTTCTTAATTTTTTACTTTATATTTTTCTTTTTACGTTAGTATTCATTATTCTTACACTTATTAGAACGTAAATAATATTATTATTCTGGGGAAAAATTTTAGGATCATAGTTTCTCGTCCATGATACAAAATCCAAAGTCATTGTCATATCCCATCTTTCTCATCCTGTTTTCTTTTAATTGAATTTATGCCTATTCATGTCATTGGAATTTAAATTATGTATCAATTATTTTGGACTACTAATGATATTCGTGGCTTGAAATAAACTGTCNTCATATCCCATCTTTCTCATCCTGTTTTCTTTTAATTGGATTTATGCCTATTCATGTCATTGGAATTTAAATTATGTATCAATTATTTTGGACTACTAATGATATTCGTGGCTTGAAATAAACTGTCGCTAATTATCATCCCATCATATTTCACGTTTCGTCTTTTACTTACTTTCTACTATTACCGGATTTTTCTCCAACCGGATGTACGTATTTTAAGTTTGTAATGTTTTTACTTTCAAATTTCTTCGTTAGATTAGGGTTGATTATTATTACATTTATCGTGATGAAAATAATATCAATGAAGGATAATAATGTTATATGTAGAAATAATTCTGTAAAAAGAAGGATAATTGTTATATGTAGGAGATACAAATGATATTTGGTACTTGTTGGAATAGTCACTATCATCATAATCGTCATTACCATTTTTTGATGCCATCTTTAATCCTCTTTGCTTTACTCATTGTCGTTCTTCCACTTATCACTTCTGCTCCTCATCCTCCCATTTCTTCGTCCTTGCCGAGCGTCATTTCCACGGATGACGGAGCCACTTAGGTTCCCGGTGCTTTGGCTCCGTCGACAAGTGGCTGCAGCTGGCGACGAGAGCTCAGCAAGTGGAGTAACAATAGCTGAGTGGGAGGGAGAAGGTGCTATGACTGCGGGTGGCTCACAATGTTGTTTTCAATGCGCACAGTTGCGGTGGTACTTACGTAAATGAAATATGTTGACGAGTGCCATTTCTCGCGTCAAAGGTACCTGTCATCCTCAATCGCGAGCTTGATGCGACTGTCAACCGCAACTTCTACCAACATCGACGACCGCCGTCTCGCGAAACAATAACGGTAACAATGTCACTCGCTCTGGCACAGAATATGTCTGTTCTCTGGAACATTGATTCTTCTCATCGGCAAAGATAACTGTGAGTGGATGACGCACAATAGCGATGACGAATCTCGTGATGGAAGGTGCAGAACAGATGATTGGCTTCGCTTGCTCAAGGACTACCATGAGCCAATTATAAAAGGGAAATTCTTATATTTTTAACGTCCACCATTATATTTAGAATCTTTATGTGGTGACCTATTATGTAGATTTAACGTTCAATATATGTTTATGTTTTTCCCTGTTATTATTATGTAACTATTGGTCATGTAGTCTCGATCCATATTTATTGATATAGAATAGAATTTATTGCTATAGTTGAGTTCTCATTCCGTGGCAACAAACATGAAAAATATATGTAGAAATCATATAACGTATAGGTACAATCACATAACAGAAATACAAAGTTACAAATATAATACACGCAAAGCATAAAATAAACGTTACACATGAAATGAACTCAGATCATAAAATTCATATTGATGCATATGAAAATACCTAGGTCTGTTGCGGACCTAGACCGTAATCAGAGGGGGCGGGGGTCTTAGCCCCCACCATAGATCCGACACTGCCTAAGGGGGGAAGACATAGATGTAGTGAAATATATGGAAAATAAAAGAACAATAAAACTCTGGAATTCATTTTTACTTTTTAACTTGTTTGCTCCCCTTTTCCCAGTTTTTGTATTTAAGAGAGGTTGCTGAGCTTGATAGCGCTCCCACAACAACCGCAGGGAAAATATTCCAGTCTCTGAGGATAATCTGAGCGAAGTAGAAACGTTGTGTTTGTAGAATACAGAGTATTAAGTCTACATAAAATATCTTCAGATAAAGATTTTAAAAGGAAATTATTATATACGAAAATTTTGTGGAGAGAAGTTCATCCAATGAAGGAAAAAGTCCATACAAAAATTTATTCGTGCAGCCGTAAAAGTTTATTTTCCCAGAAACTTAATTTAGGAAAAAAGATATTTTTTGAGAATTTTTTTGTTAATATTGTTATGTTTTTGAAGAAAATGTCTTTGACGTTTATCGAAAATGAATTACTAAGACGTAATCGATTATCAATAATTTTGTGATACCTTTATAATACCTATACATACAAGATTGATGGCAAACTATTTGCTTCAAGTTCTCATCTTCAAATATATTTGTACCAAAATCAACAAATGACCTCAAATATAAAAATTCACGAAGCAACAAATGAGGTGAACGCATAAATTTAGATGTGCAGCATATGGTGATCGGTTTATTTGAATTTAGTCAAGTATCGGTGATACCTACTCTTCACTTTCTTAATCCAAAATGAAAACTAAAAACAGCTACCAATGCTTTTTTCTCCACAGAGCATTTATACGGTATCATAGTCAGTGTCAATTGCTACTACCTTACGAAACAATCATTGCAGAGTTCTGTAGGTTCTTAATGTTTCTTCCGTCTTCACTATTTTCTGCTGCTCTACTTTGTTACACGCCATTTTTAATTGGAGTTGTCATCTAGCATTTGCGGAAATCCCTTTCTACAATTCATAGTTCTCACGTTCTCTGTAACTACCCTTTGCATGTTGCGATTATGTCTTATCTTTAATAACTAAATTTTTCTTCCCTACTATCTTCTCCAGGCACCTTGACCTTTCAGGTCCAAGGATATCACAATCCCATAAGATACGGTCTGGTGTCTCCTCTCCTTTCATACATATGCATTTTTTATTCCATGAGCATTCCATGTTATGTACAGATATTCTTTAAAATGTCCATGAGCTATCAGAAATTCCAGGAATGATCGACTCAGGGAGAACTCATTTCTTGTCTCATTCTCTAAATGTCTTATGTTTTATAAGTTAGTATATTTCGCTCCCTCTTGCACTGTTACTCGATAACCTTTGCCAGCCGACTATACGGGAACGTTTCTAGTTATTCCAGATACAGCTAAAAATTAACATGTTAATGCAAATAGATCTTTCATTTTTTAATTGTAGTATTTGTAAATGAGGAATGTAGGGTGCTATTGAAGCTTATCTACATGGAGTGACGGGATGTAGGAGGTGGGTGTTAGGGCTATTGTAAGTAGGTGGGCCGATGAGCTGGGTTTACCAACAACTTTGCCCACGTGGAGGGGTTAGTAGGAGTTGTTAGTAATAGTAAGAGAGATACTAGGAGCAGTAGGATGTGCATAGAAAAAGGAGGGTTCGCGTCTCAGTAGTCACAGCTATATGAACTGGGACATAAATGTAAAAAGCTACAATTTTTTCTGGCCCCGCCGGGAATTGAACCCGAAGTGATTTGGTGGTGAGCAAGCATGCTAACTCCTGAGTCACTGGAGGAACAATCTTTCATGTTTCATTTGAATCTTTCATTTGTTCATATAAAGTTAGAACCAGCCAACTCAAACTATTGAAACCACCCCTGTTACGTTACAGTGTCTGGCGGACAATAGAAGGACAATGATTTCTGAGTGCAGAGAATACTATGGTAATGGAAGGGCTGGTGGTCTGAATCTCGAAAGAGGGAAGAGGACCGGCACTTATGCCTGAAGTTAAGAGGCCCAGTGCTCTGACAGCGGGGTTTTAATGTTGAATCCTCTCCTCCTCGTCCGTTCCCCATTCCATTCGTCTTCCTGTAGAAGTATATCGCCCGAAGAGTTGAAGTGGTTGAGAGCCTGCTTCATATAGCCATCCCCAAGACAACTCCAGCAAAGAGAGCAACGCTGTCTGACACTCAACTGTTTCAGAGAGCTTCTATCATCACTAATGTTGTATAGGTATCATTCTGATTACGTAATTGGATCTGTTTTGTTTTTTTTAAATTTTATTCTCGTGTCATTTATAGAATTATGCATCAGACATAGAATAATGAAATTCGTTGTACAATTGAGATTCATTTCTACTGTTATTATTAATTAATAATCCAAATGAAGGCAAATCGATGGAAAAGGTTCTTAGTGTCTGTTTTTTTTCACGTTATACTTTGTTCTTGACAACGTTGATGCTGTGGTAATTAGTCTAAGTTCCTCCTATAGATAGTTTAACTGCCACGCCAGACAAAAAGAAAAGTACGAAAGCGAACGTCACGAGGCTAAAACGCATTATGCAAATAACAATCGGGATAAACTGATATATTATTGCACATTTTTTCCTATTTTTTCTGCACTTTGTTATGACGCCTTGAAAAAATATCAGGTGTGGCACATACACGTTGGATACAAATCGTGGTAGAGATTGGAGAGATTTTTGGAAGTGGCATGTGGTTTTAAGAACATGTTCCACCTTTTAATTATTTGGCACTTAACAATTATTTCAACAACTCACAATATTTCGATACAATTTTATGTTTTAAAGTACCGTTAGTTGCAACATCAAACAAGTAATCTAAGACCATTTTTCATCATCAATTATATTTTTTAATCAGTTTTTAATGTGTGCCGTAAAAAAAAAAGGTTTTGGCACATACAGCGTTTTTACTTACAATTAAGAAATTTAATGGATTTAATAAAAATTTACAATATGTAATGTAGAAAGTTTGTTTATTTTGAGCGGATGAACGTGTAAACTGAATGAATTAATAATATTTTAAAAATTATTGGTATCAAATGCAAAGTTCCCCAGCAGTTTTACGAAAATGGAACTATTGCTTTGACAGAACTTTACAATTTTCAAAACCCTTCATAATAGACTGTATCACTGATGTTATTATGGAACCGAAGGTCTTTAATATCAATGAATTATATTACAAATTAATAATGTCTATTACGTCTTATTCAGACTTTTTATGATACTTCATAAAACAGGAACAAAATACAAATAAAAATAAATTTGTATCTATGATTCTAATTAAAAGGAAGTGAGATTGCTGATGAGGTATGTTTAAAAAATGACCCTTATAATCAGTATAGATAATATAATAGAAAAAGAGAATTATGTTTATTTAAAACATATAAATACATTCTCACATATCACCTTTTCTCTGAGTTATAAGTAATATCTCAATCTATTTTCTACCATTTTCTAAAAAAAAGGTGCCATTATCTTTATACAGTTCGAAACGAGCTGAACAGAAACAGCCATTACACTCCGAATATTAAACACAATTAAAGAAAACAAGTGGTTCCTGACACGTTTCATACACCCTCTGAAAACCGTCCCTTTAATTATATTATTACAGCCTTTTCAAATGATTTTTATTGTCATATGACTTCCTTCAATTCAATACATCAATCCTCACATATTCCCTTCTTATATTTCATGGGATTAAGCAACATGTTTCTTGTAGTCCTTTTATAAACCCTTTTGTTCTTTTCAGTTCAATCTCGTTATTTTTGGCGCATGACCCATTGAATGATCTGTGTTTCATATGAACGAGTGAAAGGCAGCTAAAGAGATTTTTGGGGCTGAATTAGCGACTCAAACTTATTTCAGCGAGTGACGCCAGTCATTTCAATAGATACGCTAAAACCAATTATTACTTTTGTTAGTATCCATTTTCTTTTACAAGTGAATTATAAAAGTCTTTTTAAATGTTTCACTAGCGGTGATATACTCGCTACTGTCGTAACGTTTCTTATGTTTACGACGGCTAGAAAAATTTAAAATTACTAGTTTTACATAACTCCTATAATATTATGCAAGTCAACTTCAAAGTGCAACTTATTTAATCTGGGTATTATTACCAGGTAAATAATTGGTTTCTTAGTGATTCATGAAATCAAGATACATTATTATTGTGCATTTGATCTTATTTTTGTAGGTGATGATTAGATAAAATATGTCTTATTAAGCACAATATCCTTCGATTCGCGGTATTTCTTAGGCGTTCCACCCTCAGCGCTTGTTAGCTTTCGTCACCCGCACATGACGTCAGCAATTTCTCCCCTTGGGGCTGAGTCGCTTGGGGGGAGTTGGATGCGACAGGATGCGATGGAAGAGAACCAGAGGCGGCCATGATGAATGAGCACGTCGAGATAAGAGTTCGGAGAGTCATCAATAAACAATATAAATGAAATAAAGTAGGAATAAAAACTGATGTACTCCCTGCGTCACAATGTCTTTGCTACTGTCATAAATGATGAATGGTTTAAGATACTTCGTCATTTTTAACTCGTTAGTTTTTCATGTTCTTGAACTGAAATTATATTTTATCTGTGCGAAATTGAGTCTAAAATATGTAGCGCCACCCCTACAATGTTCTCAGATATTTGTGAAGTATTTTTCACGTTTTATTGAGTTTCTGTGAGGTTCGTCGAGGTGTCGTAGACCATTGCTGGGGCTATGACACCTAGTTGAGATGTACGGTGGACCCGAACAATTCAGGAGTTTTTTTAGGATGGGAAGGGGGTGCTTATGATCCCGCGAATGGGAAAATGGGTGACCTGGACCAGCGTAACGAAATTCTCGCTCACCGTTACTTTTAAAGTACTTTTCGAAGAAGTACATGGTGAAGTAACAAATAATACCATATATTAAAAATTAGTAAATTAACCCATAACTACATTCATGTGATACATTTATACCCCACCTGTCACTCTTTGGTTTATAATTCCGCTTCTGTGACAATGTCACCGTTCAGCTTCTGCCGTGTAATCTTATTACCGACTGTGGTTCGCGGACGCGTTCCAAGCAACGGTCATTATTTTCGTAGGTAGGTATACACTGATGCCGAAGTCTTCCCCATGAACGTTATTTTTTATTTGTCAATATGGACCGTTTTCATTTATTTCAGACAAAATGGAGCGCTGTTTAAAAAATAGTGTTATTTATGAGATACTTATAAATATTGCATATTCATCTAGCAATGTGAGTTGGATAAATATATTCTTTTAGTTGACTCAATAGTTTAGTTTACTATATGCATAACTACAACAAACTGTCTCAGCTAAATAAGTACTTGTCTGAGTGTTGAAAATGCTTAAGCGTTGAACATTTTTCCGGAACAAAATATGAAGTCCTACATTACGCACAAATACTTTATGAGATGACTAAACGTAATTAAAATAAACACACATATTTATATGTATATGAAATATCGTACGTAAAAATTAATAATTTCTTTTTTCTTCATTTTTTAGGTAAATGTTCAGAGAACTTCTCCAAATTTTGTGAAACACTACAGTTATTTTTAGAAGGTATGTAAATTAATGTTTTCTTTTAATTCCTTATTCTGGTTTGGAATAATTGTATAAATTTCTTCTCATTCATGTTTAGTATAATTATTTAGATATAGACAATGAGAGAAATTCTTCATGAGAATGTATTTGAGTGTTGTTTATTTTGAGAGATATGAAGAAAAGAATGTTTTGGTCATACTAAAAACAGAACTGTGAGTCCAAAGAACTAATATAACATAAGGTAACAGCACGTTTTAAAGTGATTAATGTATATTACACTTACGAAGAAGTAACGATTTCGTTTCCATAGATAGACACAAGCGATCCAATGCCGAAGATGGAATCTTGATTTATTTATTTCAATTTCTTTTTACTATCGCAACCTCTTTGGTATATGATATTTCATCACCAACATGCTTTTGAAACTAATTGTCCGAAAATTTGATAACAAATTTCTAAGTTCTGGAACAATTCTGTACTTGGAAATCACTCTTCTCGTAAATGTAATTGAAATTGTTCGAACCGTTTCCAAATAGGAGGAGAAGGGAGAGGAAACATTTTGTATGGTTCATATTGTGTGGTTTTCATAAGTTTTAACTTTGAAATGCCGTTTTTTATTTTCAATTTTCATCTCTTGTCTGCCTTTGGAAAGTAGCCTGATTTCAGGGAATAATCCGTTACTGTTGTAACATACCTCGTTTGATATAATACGGATAATATAACACGGTTACCTCTGCAAAATAATTCTTTCGCAAATATATTCCTTGCGCTATCCCATTTGTCATTTTCACCAACTATACAAATAAAATACGTCGCTACAATTCGCTCAACTCAAATGATATGAATGAAATGACTGACGGCCCAATCCTGTTCTCCATGTAGCGGCTTCAACAGCTGCAGGGCAGCGTGGCAGGTACTTCACGGTTCACGCAGCATAGCATAAATGATTTACGCTTTACTCTCATGGACTCCCGTGAGGTCATCCTGCGTTACGCACTCGAGTGTACGCAGCGGCACTGAAGCAGTGGCTGTGGAAACCGCTTAGGAACTCGGCACAAGAGAATGAGAGAGGCGATTAGATGCGGATCGCTGTCGACGACGGGGAGCGACGCTCCCGAGTGTTGTGGTGTTCTCGTACGATACGAAATTATATCGATATAATAAAACAGCCTGCTCATAATTTTGTCAAGAAATTTTGGAGTATTAAATAAACTCTAAATAGAAATTGTTTCACCGGTAAGCACCTCACTGTGTGACGAAATTCTAAGGCATTAAAACACCCATCTTTTAATAAACGTTTTTTATTTACTATTTTATTTTTATTATGTACACTATACCATACCAGGTGATTTTTCACTAACGATTATTTTAGTTTACACAGTTAAGTTAAAAAATACTAACATATTCGAATATTGAAACTTCATAAACGACTGTTGGAACGTTAATTTTAACTGCATTTATTTTACTTAAAAAAAAGTGACATAAATTGTGATACGATTGACGGGCGTCTGGAACGTTTAAAATACCTTACTTGCTCCAGTAGCGAGAACCGTGTGCTTTAGGAAATTGGGCGTCTTTACCATGTACAAAGCAGAGAATATCGATTTAAAATTTCAGCGAAATTGCTGGTAACATAACGTAAGACTTATGGGAAAGAATTGCTGTGAGATTGTGTAAATTTTCCTATGCTTTTATTGGCTACACTGTGTATTAATAAATCATTCATGAAAACCACCATAAAACAAATATAACTAGATTTTCCTGTCACAATTGTATTTGTAAGCTTAGAGTTTACCACAATACGCGTGGCAATAATCATAAAAGAATGACTGTACGTAATGATTTCATATTGCAGCAATATTATAAAGATAACTCTACTAGAGTTTTCAGCAAAACTTTTTAAAATAGCTATTTATAGAAAGATGTATTTGGTTAGGTTTGGTATAAATTATCATGTATAAAAATATCCGGGAATCATCACCTTAGTTTGATTATTTATTTTAATATATTATTCCGATATGAGTAATATTATTGTAAGGGACATTTTTGCTATGAGATGATAGAATACCTTCAAAGACCATTAGAAGCGCAGGTTCAAAATTTCACTCTCATGTAATTTTTAATGGATTGTTATCTTGTATTGTATTTTATTACGTGGTTAACTTCAGACTATATCACCAGGCTATTCTTAGTAATAACTTCCTGGAAACACGATGGCAGGCGGACGGTGACGCAAGTTAATTGACACGCTTGTAAAATCTAAACTTTTTGCTCGGATTTTACGATTTAAAGACAGTTATTTATCTTTCTTAAATGCATAAATCAAAGAACCCATATCTGTAAAATTTCAGCTCGGTAGAAAACGAGTCTGATGATATATGTGGGATATAGTACTGGAAATTCCTAATGGTAAATTGTAGGATAGTCAAGTTTGTTTTTATTTGACAATTAAATAAACAAATTATAATACTAAAAAGTATAAAGAACTTTAAAAAATAAGCTTTTATATAAAAAGTACTGTACTAAAAACTAAAAAATAGTTTTCAGTAAAGCTACAATAAAAATACATTTTTTGGTCATTTACCATAGGTCCAAATACGTATTTAAAAACTTGAGGCGTCACGCGTGGTAAGTACTAATAGTAGTTTAAAATTTACGAAAAAAAATCTCAAGCTTTTAAATATAAATATTTCATATTTTAAAAATCCACGTTTATGTATCTTCTGAGTATTTGCGCCTGTGATGAGAAACCAAGCTAGGGACTTTTTTGTAGTTATTCTCTTTATTTTCAGTTTTACTGAATATTACATCTTACTGTTTAGTAGGGACAGGATTTGTATGTTAATTTTATTTTGTTCTGAATGTTGAACCCAACTTGGATTTGTGAGAATAAATTTTTTTTTCAGTATTCTTACGATGAATTTCTTATCGTGAGAATACTGAAAAACAAGAAAAAAAAATTACAAAAAAATCTAGATTCTCATAATATATAAGTGGGTGAAAATACCTTTAAAAATATTTAAATTATTCATTTAAATATTTTTAAAGATATTTTCACCCAGTTTTCAAGTCTCTTTTGTATAAGCTCGTACACCCGTAAAACAGCAGGATCTTTTTGTGGTGCACCATCTCTGTTTTAATATTGATTCACTGAACGTGTAAATTCTCTCGCCCTCCCGTGCTTCGCGTCGTCCCCGAGCATGTTACTGGCGCGTCCGTCCAGAAGGCAGCTTGGGGTGCGCTAGCAACGCTGACAGCGGGAGCAGCCACAGCAGCCCTAGCCACCACTGCTTCCCTGAGCTAATGAGAAGAGGCAGAGGCCTGCATGCCACTTGCTACTCAGCGGCGTTGTTTCCACACTGACGCCTTTGCTGTCTCCGCCTAGCGTTGCTTCTGCCACCCGTCTAACCTCCTCCTCTGACAGCGGACATCCCCTCCTCCAACCCCCTTGCCGTGCCTTTGCTTCCTCCCGCTTCCTACCCTGTGTTCTCTGACATGTCTCTTTTTCTCCAACATTATGTATAAATTTTTTTCTCCGGACCTGAACGGGCCAATCTCTATCTCAAGTGGCCAAGAAATTAATTTTTTCGTTGCTCGATCTTTTTGAAATAAATTAATATTTTCACTCTCATATATCCCGTCAAAAGCCAAAAAAAAATGAAATTTTATTTTTCATCTTAAATGACCGCCATTGTAAAACGGTGAGTTATAAAAATAATGTACAACTTAGTTTCACTTTTTGATACTGGAGATGTGTGTAATTATTAATTTATTTCAAGTCTGTGCAACCTTTGTTAGATCACTTGAGTTGGATTGACCCGTACTAATATTAATAGAATTAATAATAATAATAATAATAATTATATTAACGTCTGAAATAGGCGTAAATAAACATAGTTGTATTTGTAATTAAATTTTTAAAAATACTTAACATATATTTACCAAATAATACGATAATTTTTAAATCACGAATATGTCGCAAGTTTGGTTTACAACGGAAAATATTCGATGAAGCATTTTTGCATCACTTTATTAGTATGTCACCGTACATTTTAAAATATATTTAACTATTTTCGTAGTATGAATGAGAAACGAAAAAAAGTTGCTTAAAAAACAAAAATACATTTAAACTCTACTACTCTAGATTTGACTAAGTTGTATTGCTAGTACTATCTTCATGCAACTTATAACAGTACATGACCTCTTCTCGTTCATGGATCTAAAATTTAATTATAACCACTCTTACATAAGTACGAACTTTTTCTTTTCGTAGTTTCATCTGTTGTTTTCACTTTTGTGTGTGCGTGTAATAAGTGTAAAGAGACAGTAAACAATTATTTATTTTTATTTCTATAGTTTTTTTCTACTTTTAAGAAATGTACACTTTAATCAAATAGTTATTTATTTCATGAAATTAGGTACAACAGTGGCTACGCTTATTGACATTACCTGTGAAAATGAATTACCAAGACATGTTTATTTTTACGAAATAAACGTATCTATAAGTTGGGGTTTGATACATTTTTCTTTGTTCCTGTATCGTCCTCTCTTGCGACGTACACACACATCGTCCGTATCTACCAATACTCCTTATTGTCTCCACCATCACGCTCCACTGCGTCTGACGAAGAAACACTTCCCCTCGGAAAAAGCCCCCTCGTTTCCCTCTGGTTTATATCTTGTGTTTAGACTCGCATCCTCCCCTCAATTCCTCCCCTACTGTCACTGACCAATCCCCGCAATTCACTGTCAACCAATTCTCCCTAGCACGTGTTCTCCCATCAAATCCTCTTGACAGTGTTCTCTTTCACAATCCTATGTTTATCCATCCCTCATCTCGTACTCTATTTTCCTCTTTCACCCTCAACTCATTCTCGGACAGTTTCCCTTTCATATGTTTGTGCACACAATTATAGTCACTCGTAATCTCACTTTTTTACTTTCGCTCAAACACACATTCCTTTAATTTAGCGTGAATCAACAACTTTATGCGATTCCACAATGCTCTTTGTTATTAAGTTTTGTTTAATCTAAATGACGTATTTCATTGCAAAACAAACAACCAATTTCTATACAGGTATAAATGCTCTTTTTTATTTTACATCACAAATAAATCTAAAAATAGAATGCTTTTTTATTCTAGATCTCAAATAAATGATTTTAAAATACTGTCTACCGTGGTGTAATTGCAGCTCCTTTGCACGTTGTTGAGCGGATGAGCGTGAGTTCGATTCCCTGCTATGCCGAACTGGATGAGGTTTTCAGCTGGGACTTTTCTTACTTACTCCTAACCAATGTCATTTCGGTACCTTTAATTTCCCGGCAGTCCAAAATATTTCCTTCCCAACTCCATCACCCAAAAACATGTGGCTAGGCGGAAGAATAGGCTTACGGCTTGAACCTATCTACATTAAGAAAACATGAAATAATAATAATAANTCTCCACGCTATTTATATTTACTCTACAGAATTCGGTGAATTGTTTCAAATAAACGGGGTCATAAAAATTATATTATTTAGACAAAGCTTCCTTGAAGCTTCTCCTTCATCAACCAATGCATGTTCAAAAGTACGAGAGCATAGAAGATGTGTTCCCTAACTAATACAATTCTCACCATCTCTTTACGTTTTCGTCTCTTTATTCCAGCGCAATGCATATTCGCACTAGCTCCATTTCCTTCCCCTCTGTCCTCGTGCAGGGTTTGGTAGGGGAGGAAGTAATAATCTTTGTAATTTGTATCCTTTGTTCCGGCTGTGGTGCCGCCGCGCCGGGACACGCGTCGCTCGTGCGAATCGCGAGGGCGCCAGTCAGATGAAAGCACTCTGCGTACCTAATGGGAGACGGCACTTGTCCTGCGCTACTTTCTTTTGCTGGGTGGCTGGCGGTCCACCAACCCAAAAGAATAAGATTACCATGTAGTACAATTTACTCATGTGATACTTCTAAGTTGCGGTAGAGCAGTTGTGTCAAAATAAGGAGCACGAGAACGAAGTTGCGTTCAGTCGCTTGCTCTGAGGTTTGAATCGCACCCTGAAGTTTATTGCACTCGTTCTGAAATTTTTTGTACGACCTCTTCTATCTTGTCTGATATCGTATTTAGAGACTGCAGTCCATCTCCGCGGGTCGCACGCACGGAAAGCTCTACCTGACTAGTCGAACACTAAATACTAAAAATTAAATACCAGAATACTATTTCTTGCACTATTTATAGTCTAGTATAGAAATACTATTTCCAAATAATAGAAATTAGTAGGCCCTTTTTTTTTAGTCTTCAGCTGTTTGTTGCATTTTGTGAAGCAATAACACAAATCAAATGTTAAAATCTATTCTAATTTCGAAGAATTATTGCATCTAAAATGGAAAGTAGGGTTAATATTGATGAATTACAAGAGAAGAAAAAACAATTTAAATTGGCTGCTAATCAGTAGATGTGAATCTACACTCGCACTACTGTCGACTAATGAAGCTTACGTATGTGTCCGTCAGAGTTCAATTGGGTTACGCGAGCCGCATGATGCACTAAGCGCGTAATTTAAGTGACCGAATCTTATAAGCAAAAATATGTAAAGGCTCCGAAGAACATTATTTTAAGCACGTAACCTAAAAGTGAAACAAAAACAAAAGAATTCAGAGGTCTTAACTATCTTCGTTTCTTAAACTTTCTATGTAAATTGTGTTTTCCTTCTTCGTGGATTTAAAAGTAATTTGTAATTACATTCATATATGTAGACAATGACACTGCATGTAATTTTGTAGGTTTCCTTCGTGGTGTTTAAGTTTTGAAATACTTATCTGTATAAAATATTGTTAATTTACTATATGTTAACTAATTGCGATATCAAAGTAAAATAAACATTTGAACAGACTTGAAATATTTAAGGACAAATAGTTCCATGTTTTTGATGAAGCTATTTGAAACATCAAGATTGACGTAGAAAGTTAAAGAAGCTTTTGGTGGTAATACGATTCCTGCGAAACTAAATCGACACTGTCATTTGTCATGTTAAGTAACAGACAACTTATTTGTCAGTCGGTAATGTCACACAAAAACGCAGTAATACTGTTATATCGTTATTTTTATTTTATAATATAAAGTTTGTTTAAAAAATGTAATCTAGAAAAATATTTTGAATGACCTTGTAAGTAACCTGTTTCTTTTTTCAACGCTCCTGATGTTTCGATAGTTTACAAGATCGTTTAAAATATTGGACCAACTTAACTATGATGGTCCAACGCCGTAGAAAAATATCCAGATGAGATATCGAAAAACGGCTTTTTTTGCCATGCTTCTGGAAGGGACTTTGTTCTCGGAAATTACAAATTAAATCATTTTATGTGAAAAAAATTCCCTTTTTCGATGGCAAATTTAACATTATCGTCCTATCCTAACCTTATTTTTCGTATATCCTTCCGCGAGTGCTGCTACCTCCACCATCGCCTCCATCTTCACACTTACAA
>NNCF01127818.1:0-42884 GCA_002313205.1 Laupala kohalensis
AAAATATAGTTTTTAACAGAATTTGAATATAATTGCAAGATATCGTATGGAATTGGTATAATTCGAATCACCAATTACTTATAAATACTCCTATAATTTCTCATATTTATACAGTGAAGTAAAGAAATCAAATCTCATTGCCTACCAATGATGTGTATTGTCGAAAGTAATTTCACATAATTTGCGATTCTCTTAAGTTTTTCATATGTGTGAAAAGGAATTAAATAAATAAAGAAAACGTTTGTCTCAAATATGAACTAATAACACAAATGTTTAATTCTCGAGTTATAAATAATATAAAANACTTAAGGAACAAATAAATTACATCTTCTAGTGTCATATTTATCCAAGATATAACAATTTGGTAGTAATCGTGCAACCTAAAAAAATAATCAGATCAATAATATAAAAACCTCGTTGACGAATTTTTTTACATTTGAAATACTTTATATGTTCTACTTACTTAACTCACTCCTCATCAAAGCAGGAGTAGCGGGTTCGATTCCCGACTCGTCGCCATTTTCACCTGACCGAAAGTTATCATATATTCTCTACGTGTAGGGTACACGGAAGAAATATATGCATTTAGGAACATGTTCGCCGGAAACATATCTAATATTAACAAATTTATATTCTCGTAATTTTTTTTATAATAACCTAGTCAACATTTTGGAACAAAAGCACAGTTTTAAACTTCTTCAGGGTTTCCTTTATCGTTTGTTCCAGGGATATGGAAGTTTTACATTTACTCTGGTCCAAAATTAAAATTTTTCTTTTATATCAGCTTCTTTTCACATATATCATGAATTGTTCCATGGTATTGCAACTTATGACATTCTCTGCTGGGGTGGTACTTAAGTAAGTTGCAGAATAAAATAGTAAAATTAATAATACCGAACAACAATTCCATACCATTTCTTAATATAAGACAATCCTTCTTCTTTGAATCTGTTGCTGAGAATTGTCAGTTTTTGAGCAGTGCCTACGTTGATGAAATTAATAAAAACATAACTAGATTTACACGTATTAATTTGCCAAAGTTAAACATGGAAGTTGGTAAAAAATTCGATTTATAATACTTTGAATACTAAAATCAAGAGTGCTAGTGTACTGTTGTAAAATTTTTACATTTCAAAAGACTCTCCTTCTTGTAATTCTATCTGTTTAATTAGAAAACTGATCTTCTTTAATTACCTCTATCTAATGGCAAATTTTCTTTTTAGTTTAAATGGTTCTATAATTATTGTGTATTTTTTCTATATTTGTTATTCAATACCAATGTACGAATATTCTCAATCCCCTGCCGGTGCATGTGTTTGTAAATAGATAAAAAATAAAAATAAAATGTAGTATGATTTAAATAAATTGCGTTCCGTGACCATACACAGCGTTCACTGGGTTCCGCAGCTCACAGTTTGGCCATCAACTTTATTACAGCATTCTTATCGCGTGCTCCGTAATGGTCAGTCGCGTTTATTTGACGAGATAACAGATGTTTATTTTGAAAGCACTAAAGCTCTTCTTCTCACGAATTGTGACGTACGTCCCTGCAGCCACCAGTTAGTGTCGTGTCACTTGTGACGTCATGTGAACGATGACGTCAAGAGTTAGCAAATATCAGTCACCGGAACCCAACAAGGTCACCATTCCCAAGGGCGTTCTCATCTAGAGCTTCATGAGCGACAAAACATTTTTCACAAGTAACACCTCTAAATACATGTGTTACTTGGATTCATAAAGGTTACCCGTTCAAACCGTGTCTCGAAAAAAAAGGCGTTTAATTATTATATTGATTAGAATAGTTATTCGACGACACATGTCAAGAATATTGCTTTAGTGTGACTCTCGCTTGTTTATACAACTCAAGTGCCAGGATTAAACTAGAAATGTCCTAGAAATTTTAGAAGCACCAAGTTAGGGAAAAACTGTCATATGCTTTTTTGTCTTCTGCTTGTGCAAATCTATCTTTGCATATAGCTCGGTCAAATACAATGTAACTTTTGATACCAAGTGCATTGTGTTGTATTGTAAATGATGACCATGAAATTGCGTGCATTGCAGGGGAGAAGTGGTTCACCCATCGCAAGATGATCACTCCAACCTTCCACTTCAAGATCTTGGAGACTTTCCAAGAAGTGTTTGCTGAGAAGAGTCAAGAGCTGGTGCAGCATCTGGAGAAGGAGATTGGCAACGCAAAGGGTTTCGATGTGTATCCTTACATCACACTCTGCGCCCTTGACATCATCTGTGGTACGAAGCAAACGTATATCTTCCCTTCCTCTCCTCTTTTCTTAATCTTAAAGTTTTAAAAATTCTTTTTGTATCGTAGAGACTGCGATGGGAGTGTCAATCGACGCACAAAAGCATCGCCATTCACCTTATGTTGACGCAGTCTATGAGTGAGTATACAAGAACTCTTCTACCTAAAACGTTGTCACTGAATGCTCTCGCGTATCACGTAACAGTGAGAAACTTATTTCTAGCTACGAAGTATTGTTTTTGTAACTGAATTTGCATATATCCAAGAGATAGGTTGATGTGAAGCAGATTTTATGTCACCAGAAACTAGTTCTTGGGCAAGCCGCAACGTTTCGCTCTCGTGGCATGACAAGACATTTGAATTTATATTTAACAACTTTGAAACCGGAGTGGAAAAAGTAGAAACAGACAGTATTAATCAGAAATGTCAACTGGTAAGCAGTCTCATCCGTTCTACTCTCCTTTCAGCAAACCTAACCTCATTGTCCTCGTGTTTTACCACAAATCTACATGACACTCGACTNTAGTTTACATGACACTCGACTAAGATATACACCTTCAAATACAGATCTCTATAGAGATATAAACTTAATGTTTTCATGTATCACACGAGAATAATTGGACTAAATATGTACATTTTTAGNATGACACTCGACTAAGATATACGCCTTCAAATACAGATCTCTATAGAGATATAAACTTAATGTTTTCATGTATCACACGAGAATAATTGGACTAAATATGTACATTTTTAGGCCTAATATTGTGTTAGAAATTAGGTACTGTCTTTCTTTTGGACTGCAAAATCAATTCTAAGTTAAATATTTAGTTAAATATTACGTATGTTGTAATTAATTTATATTTTCCAATTTATTCTGACTGGATGGTGTTATATAAGGCAATAAATTTATCCCACAATAGTACGAAATACAACTGAATTTTACCGAATCGATTCATCAGGACATCGGCGATCATATTGGACAGAAGTTCTATCCTTCCTTTCAGCATCCTTAAACTTTAGATTTCTCTTACAAATTATGTGAATAGCACTCCTGCGCCACATTTAGTAGTCAAGAGAAAGCGCGCCAGGGAACGTGTATGCTTCCGTGTGCCCAGAGTTCTAAATCGCGTCAACGGCTTCTGTTATCGGATAGTAGGAAGGGGTTCAAAAATTTCTTTCCTGTTCCCTGCGACCACACTTTCCACCGGTTTCCGCAGAATAAAACTAACGAATTTGTGGTGGTAGTAAAGAAAATTTCTGGAGATAAAGATAGATACTTCAGTTTTGATTATATACAAAATCATAAGGGAAAAGCAAAAATCATAATTTACATAATAAACAAAAACAAAAATGTATAACTTTTTTATTTTTAAGATTTTTCGTGCCGTACATTATAATGCCGACAAGATCATTATTTTAAAATTCGTGAAAGTAAACAAAAACAGACGTAGGAAAATATTCGTTTCTCAGTAGATCAATCAGGAGACTGGAACAATTTACCTGCGGATGTCGTGGGAGCGCTATTGGGCTCAGCAACCTCTCTTAAATTCAAAAACGTTTTAAGAAAAGGGGTATAGCCCGACCGCGACCACGACCGTGACAAATCTACAGTAGTATCGTTTTCATTTCAAGATTATAATATATAACACGTAGATTATAAATAAATAATACGTGAATGTAGAAAGTTATAATACAAAAACATAATACTTCATTCATACAATATGTAATTATATAATTTATATCATATTTATATTATTTATAATATATATTTATATAATATAACGTACCGGTGTGTGATTTTTATTTTCACAAATTAAAGAAAACAAATGGTAGATATAAACATTGCTATCACAAACAAATGCTATTGATATCTTTCCGACCCCAGGAAAAATCATTTGTCTACTATCATTGACTTAAAGGTCTAGTGAATTTAATGTTCATTGAAAATAATTTATTTAACCGGTTTTAATAGGATAGAAAATAAAATCTTTGGGAAGAAAATACGCTTTGCATTTAATTTACCCTGTGAGAAATGGGACAAATCATAAATAAACGGGGCAATCTATTTAGACATAAAATCGGAACTCACATGTCAGACAAGAAAATCAGGAATTAAGTACATTTTCTCAAATTATATACAAATATCGCCTCTGTCCGAAGAAAATCCGGAGAAATAACGTAAAAATCTTGGTCGTGAACCGTACAATAGGAAACCGAACACGGCCAGGATTGCGATTTCTTCAATTGAAATATGGGTGTCGAAGAGGCTGTTGTCGTTGTGCACTTGTATCGTAGGTATATGAAGCGTACCGTAGATATATGACGTATATGAAAGCGATTTTGAGTTCATCCCTTGTTATCTGTTAGATCAACAAAAGGGCAGTTTGCTACGTTCTATACGACAATGTATGTAAAGAGCTTTGACGAGTTACTTTGAAACTTTCTGTATCAAATTCTGGTAACAGTGACGTGGCACTAGTTCAGTGCTCACCTGTTCAGTCACTACTCGGAGCCGGAGTCGATGGCAGCGCGCGAAGCTCCATAACTATTTGTGTATTTTCCGGCTGCAAATAAAGGCGAGTCGGACCAAAACTACCAGACTCGTGTCGGACTAAAGCTACCAGACTGACGTGCCGCACTTTGCCTATTGCGCGTTGTTCCATTTAATCCCACGTAAAAACTGGCCGTATGTGACAAGTCGTGGTCGTGGTCAGGTTAGTATGCGTTAGCCCTTAGTCGGTTAACCATGACGGAATGTTCGAAGAATGATTCGTTCCTTGGAGTGAACGAAAGTCGAATTACTAAGACTAGCAATATACGTCTACTAGAACTAGTCGGGAGCTATAAGCCGCACAACATAACTCCCGCTCTTGCCCGGCAGCTACTAGCCAATCTGCAAACTATGGCTTGGTCTGCTATTAGGGTGGGATGGTCGCTTTTACCATGAAAATGGTTGCACCGCCTCTTCGACGTACACTGCCCTTCGTCGTACTTCGGTGGTAGGTGGGGACATACGGAAAGTGTACGCCGGATTAGTAGACCCTTCACTTTGAATGACAAATGTTTTCAGAATAGTGTTATTTTTCTCCTCTTTCATCCCCGCGCCCTCACTTTCGGCTCGGCAGTCAGAGTGGGATTAATGTTGCGTCGGGAACGCTATGAGTTACGTGATTAAAATCTAGTCCTATTGATGCTCATCTTGTCGACAAGGCGCTCTTCCAAGGTTGTCAGAATCTTATCTATCTATAGCCTTGCTCACTTTGACATGCCTGCAAGGGTCTTGTGTTTGTCTTCAGTGCATCGGAGCTGACAACAATACGCACCTTCCGACCTTGGCTGTTTCCAGACTTCATCTTTTACAGAACCAGAAATGGAAAGAGATTCAAAAAGTGTCTACAAACTCTCCATGGATTCACAGGCAAGGTAAAACCAATATACAGTAGTATCGTTTTCATTTCAAGATTATAATATATAACACGTAGATTATAAATAAATAATACGTGAATGTAGAAAGTTATAATACAAAAACATAATACTTCATTCATACAATATGTAATTATATAATTTATATCATATTTATATTATTTATAATATATATTTATATAATATAACGTACCGGTGTGTGATTTTTATTTTCACAAATTAAAGAAAACAAATGGTAGATATAAACATTGCTATCACAAACAAATGCTATTGATATCTTTCCGACCCCAGGAAAAATCATTTGTCTACTATCATTGACTTAAAGGTCTAGTGAATTTAATGTTCATTGAAAATAATTTATTTAACCGGTTTTAATGAGATAGAAAATAAAATCTTTGGGAAGAAAATACGCTTTGCATTTAATTTACCCTGTGAGAAATGGGACAAATCATAAATAAACGGGGCAATCTATTTAGACATAAAATCGGAACTCACATGTCAGACAAGAAAATCAGCAATTAAGTACATTTTCTCAAATTATATACAAATATCGCCTCTGTCCGAAGAAAATCCGGAGAAATAACGTAAAAGTTCTTACAAAATTTTATGAAATGAGAAACATTGCTAAAGAACTTTAAAGTTTGACATTCTTTTCTGTATTCCACGTTTTCAATATATTTTGCAGGTGATATCGGAAAGAAAACAGAAAATGAAAAGTATTCAAGCAAACAGCATCAAGGAGACTGAGGATGCAGGTAAATACCATGACACTTTTATAAAAATGTCGCCTTATGCTATTGGTGCAGAAAATAAAAAGTATGGCGAAACAAATAACTTGAACACTGAAGGAAATCGATACAAAAGCTGGAATGCATGATTAGCCCAGTGTCATCACATGCAAAACAACTAGAACTTTTTTCTCTGCGTTCCATCAGAAGTATCTGTTTCACTAAAATTTATTACATGTTTTATTAGGTAATTCTCTTTGTCTCATGCTCTGGGACCACAACCTCTTGCAACAAGCACAAGTGCTTTTTAATACTTTGTAGCGGAGCTACATACCCTTGACCGATATTAAATGTGTATTGGGCAGAAGAATAGTTATTAATAATAAACACGGATTAGTAAGCAGAATTTATTGTACAACAATATCAGGTTCCAGAACATTCAGTGACAAAACATAAATATACTGTGCTACAATAGGACAATGTATATTTTAATAGAGACAGAAGGATAATTAACACCAACGAAGCCAATCAGAGATATGGGTAGAGAAAACAAAAGGCTATCAAAAAGACTTCTTCTTCACTTAGTGCCAGCTCCACTTAGGGATAGTCACGGCACTAGCGAGCTCCGATCTCGTGTGAATTCACGATCGGATAGTGTTTTACTAGTATCAAATTCACGTCTTAGTGTTTGCTCAACGTATTAATGACGTTGCTACCTAAATCGATCAACAATTTATATTATAAATCAAATTAATTTAGCATCGATTCAACCAGTGTGCTCCGGCGGATGACAGATGGATCTGGAACGTATCGTCAGCGATCACAAAAACTACTTACTGTGAGTCAGTTATAAACATTTGTCGAATAGATGAACATTTCAATGTTTGAGTCGAACGAATTGCTATTATTCCAAGTATAATTATTTATGATATTTTAGTTTGACAATTAACAGTTTAAATGCAATTACTGTATAGTTACTTACTTTCACAAATCACATTGACATATGTCGACTGATTGGATTTAGTGTATTTGTTTCTATTTATAAAAATTCAATTTGTGTATATATCATGTGTTTTATTACAGGTTTTATATTATGAGTTAATGTCATTTCAATAATTTCTATTGTATGTATTAAGGTGATATTTCATATAATATCCACCAACTTCAATTGAATAAAATTTGACCACTGACTTAACGTCAATTACAATTATTGCTATAATAAAGATCATGTGTTGAATTTTAAAATGATCTCAAAGTCTTTTCATTTAACGCACGCAGTTCGTAAAAGCTACATTATTTATTTTCGATGGTCGCAGTAACTACATAATAAGTTACAGTATAGAAAGAACCAGAAAAATTATCCTTCTGATATTAGAACAATTTATGGAGTCAGTAATATTATCTATTAGATAATTTCTAATTAATAATAATAAAATAATAATTACTGCGTGTAATCAATAAAAACCACGAAAAACCTCTTGCTTCTCAATAAACCATTGTTTTTATTGTTTCAAGGGAAACTGACATAAGATAATATAAACATTTAAGTGACTGTAAAAGTATTATTGTTACTGCATACTATTTCACATTTCAGGAGTACTCTCTTCAGCATTCTATCAGGATACTAAAACCCTTCATACCTATCACATAACAATTTTTTTTATCCTGATCTCAAGATAGTACTCCTGTAATATTAGTTGCACAGGAAATGTATCAATAGTTCACATTTCTCTTGCAGTCGGTGTAAAGAAGAGAGTAGCTTTCTTGGATCTACTTCTTGAAGCGAACAAAGAGAAAATGGCGCTGACAGACGAAGAGATCCGCGAGGAAGTTGATACTTTCATGTTCGAGGTGAGTAGAAGTTATTTCTTCTTCCAGAAGCTCGATTATCAAACTCAGACACTCTATCCGAAACTTCATTCAAATTGAGTAAAGACAGGTTTTAAAGGAGCCATGTTGTGATGTGCATCCATCTCCGCGGATGTACATCTATTGGCATTTTCCATTTGCTGTAACCCTGAGTTCAAAAATGTTCCATTTGACAGAAGTTGTACGAACGAGGGGATTTGGTTGTTCCATTTGTCTATCGAGGCGCACTCTCTGAGCAACTGAGAGCAACCGGTCTTACTCTAGCTATTTTCTCATTGGAAGGACTGCACTGGGCATTGAGGTAGGTTAGTCTGTGGATAACGCCTCCATGATGGATGAGTTCATGGCTATGCAAATATTGACTTTTATTTTGAAACTTCAGATCAAGATCGAGATTTGTACGTCGAATTAGTCCTTTCCAAAAGAGAAAGAATTATTAAGATGTTGGTTTTCGTTCCGTTAACTCGACTATATAATGATGAAGAGGTAATATTTGTACTACACACACATCAATACGAAAAGGCTATTTGTTGGTATATTAATAATTGTTGATATTAATTTATTGTAGTTTCGTTAACATTTAAACTATCAATGACCATGTCCGAATCGTGCATCCAGAGTGTAGCAAAGATGTTCAATTTACTTGCTGCACACTTCCGGTGGAGTGAGGAACTCGCGCGGAGTAATGACGTGTTTCTCCTATTCTAGGGGATATTCAGAGCAAATTTCGTCCCCCCCCTCCTGGCGCGAAGCAGACAGAGATTATCAATAAAGGCAATATTTTCCCGTCTGTTTTAAACATCAAGTTAAAATCTGCATTAAGGCATTACAATGCGGTTGGGAAGGTTTTTGGAAATCTCATTTAGTTATTTCCCCCTTGGTTTGATTTGCAAAATTTATATTGTTTTTAATATCACTATAGATTTGTATAAAAGAGTAATGCAAAATGGGACACTTCTTGATAAATAGTAACTACATAATCACAGTCATGTAGCAATATGTCAATAATTCGCAGTAACATTTGTTCACAAACAAATACATAAAAAGTGAGAGTTAGACATTTTTAAGCGAAGTCAGCCACTTCGAATAAGTGCGTAATTCAAAGAGGATCAGCTAATTAATGTTTCATATTAGTAGCTTTCGAAAAAATTCTTTCGAGACAAATTTCCTTAGGAGTTTATAACAGCGGAGGTCAACAGAAGGAATGAGTTACCTATAATGAATATTGCATCTTCAAGACTAGTTTTGCGATCAATGAATATGAATTAAAAGAGAATAATGAAACAAAAATGTTTCGTTTTACGACAATGCTTTTACTAATATAATGTTGCACAAAACCGATCTAAATAAAAATAAACAAATAAATAATTATTTTGTCAAAAAAGCATGATTCCTAGATGTATTAGCAATCAATTGCAATTGTCCTCGACAATCCGGTTAAATTATTAGATATTTACTCATCTAAATCATAAAATGAAGCAATTCCAACATCAAAGTTAAAGTTTAAATGAATAACATGTTTTTGAGATCCAAACAGGATATTAACAACAGCAATATATGACGATGTAATATGACTCCTACATAGCCAAGGTGAAGTGCAAAATATCCCTACCGTACAATCAAAAATGTCCAATGTGAAAGGGACCTCCGAGCTACATATAAATAATATAAGAATATTCGTTAGGTTATGTCAGATTATGTGTCTTACCTGGAACAGTTTTATCGTACACTGACCTTTCACGTCACAAGTGTTTACACCAAATTGCAACCATCCTAAAATCCAGACTCACGAGGTCGACACTCACGTCCACAAGTCATAAAAAGACTCATGGCATAACATTCACCAATCGACTAGTAATTTCGGAGTTATAATGAAATGCTCAAACTTGCTCGAACTGTTCCGCGTCTGTTGAAAGCCGGAAATGCTTCCAGACCATTCCAGACTGCTTCCAGAGAAGGGCTTCGTGCGAAGTTCGCTAAACCGCAGGTTGTCTGTGTCTTGCACAATATGAATGGAACGAATCAGAGCTCGGAAATGAATAGTATTGTCGGGTCTGAGCAAAATTCTTTTACTTTGAGGAATATAACATTAAATTAAAATCCAAATGTAAAAATTTTCAATCTTATTTCTGCAATTATATCATCACAAAGTCGCTGGCACATGAAGATCAAGTACGCCATCGTTTGTAATTCGTTTCCATTTCGCTTCACAGATGGCGCTGCAATCCCCAAGTGACGACAGCGCTTAAGGCTAACAGAGGAAGCCATAGGAATATTTTAAAAACTTATTTCAAATACAAAAGATCTCTCGAAGCGAATAAGTTGTTTCTGTTTTGAGTATAATGTGAATCAAATTAATAGTTCATTTAATAACCATGAACAACTTTCAAACATTTTTTTGGCATACATAAAGTTATTTTCATGTCGTTCTAAATTTGGTGATCGCTTCCCCTTCATAATATCACTTTCTTTAAATTAACCAAATTATCTAAATAAAATAAATTATCTGAAAAAATACGTTATGGGGTAAGCCAAAAAAAGCGGATTAAAAAGGTTCTCCTGTAATGTAACACCCAAATTACGTTAAGTGAAGTTCGGAGTAAAGACGTCACAGAGAAAATGAAAGTCCAAACAAACTTGGGTTCGAAATAATTAAATGTTTAACATAACTGTTTATTTGAGGGCATGTAGGACGATTCGAACAGGCGGATTAGTGGACTCTTTCCCAGACTTTACTTGCCGTAAAAAAGTTGTTTAATTAGTATCCTCCCTCCTAACATTCGAAAATAAATACGATTCTTAACAATGCTTGTTGATAAAGAGTGGGGGAAGAACTCTTGACGTATCTTCTTTCCAGAGAGCGAATTAGGAAATAAATTTTATGAATTCCGTACCGTATTTGAGGGAGAATAATTTGTGTGAGCAATTGTTTAATAATATTGATCACCTAGTTAATTGCATGAGTGAAAATGGAAAACAAGCAAGGGACTATCGCATCCATTCCGATAGAAGTCCCAGATTCGGAATACAAAACCTGAGAAAACCCCGGATTGAGATGGAACTACAGAGATATTAGCAACAATTTTTACTCTATCATTTTTTTGTCGGGCTGTATGGCTCTTCGACATCAAAGGTCATTGGAGCCCTAAAAACTTGTACAGGTAGGGAAAATGCAGATACGCACTAGGGAGAGCCACATGACTCTCCCCGCGTGTGGGACTCGCCGAATGATTCAACCATACCCACTAAAAACCCACCTGAATTGCAACATACTAAAACATATATCAAAACATACATCAAAACATTGAGGACAAAAAATGAGGGGAGGGCAAAAAAATGAGGATGGGACAAAAATGAGGAAAATAAAGATACCCTAGCCCTAATAACGTCGGGATCGAAAAGAACAAGAGGTGACCAAGGAAGGTCAGGAAAGAGAAAGGAAGGAGCCCGGCACAAGTAAGTGGAAGTNACTTGGCACAAGTAAGTGGAAGTAATGCCAGAGTCAGCTCGGGGCCCCGTGTTTGCCAAACACGTACTTACTAGATGTAAGTCCCCTGGGGGGTCTATTAGTTTTATATCATAAAAAATGAAATTAGTAAAGATTAATTTAATAATTCCTAATATACAAAATTCCGCATTCATAATATAATTTATTAATTCATATATGTTTATAATTTAATAATATACAGGTAACGTACGTAAATGTCAAGATAAATAAAAACATTGTTGAAAATAGTAAAAAGAATTGTGATTAGAATGTACTTGTATTAAAATAATCTTACACATATTAACTGATTGTTTACAAAATACCTTACTTCTAAAAGGTAACGTTTTTGTAAAAACAATGGTAAGAATGAAAAATCAATCCAGAGATTATTTTCTAGGCTTCAGAAGGGTAATCTCATATTACAACTTCGTACCGTTTCTAATTCTTCTATTAACGTCCATTATATACAATATAAATAAATAACATCTTACGACATTTTTACGGACAATTAAAATCACCAGACGACGACTCAAACAACGAGTCGAAACGTTGTGTATTTTAAAAAGTACATTATACACATTAATCGTCCGTAAAAAAAGGAGATAAGTTATTTATTTACTCGGACCGTTTCTTTTGTAATACATTTTAAAACACTAGTTGAATTACAATTGTGGCTGTTTTCTAATGTCCTCCCGGATGACACTTGTCACCTCTCAATGATTGTAGGAATATGGCAGTTCATTACTTTTTTCCTAGGTGATGTTCCTTCACTATAAAGTACAATGAAATCCACAGAATTTTAATTGTATTTGATAGTGAACCGAGTAAATTACGTTTCTTATGTTTAAACACCTTAAAAGTAAAAAATGGGTTAACTGTTGAACAGATCATTTGCTATTTTCGCGAAAAACTGATTAAATTTCTGTGTACAATGTTAGCACAACTTTGAAATCTTAGCATGGGTTCTCAAGTTTAAAACAGACAATGAAAGATGTGGCAAAATCTGAATTGAAATGGGTTTTTCTCCTGTTTTCTTTCGGGATGAGGCGGTTTTTATACACAGACTCGCTAGGCTCTTGCATGGCGACGGTATCTATTGAAATAATTAATCTCGAATTGAGAGTTCATTAATAGTTGCGATTTATAAACAATACTTTGTGAATAATCTACACTTTGAATAATACGTATTTCTGAAAGAACGTTTTATGTTTTATTAAATACAAATTTGTTGCTATTATGTTAATTTTATAACACGTAACGAACTATTTTTATTTCTCTTTTCTGACCTCCCTTGGTCACCTCTTGTTCTTTTCGATCCCGACGCTATTGGGGCTAGGGTATCTTTCATTTTCCTCTTCCCCCAGGGACTTACATCTAGTAAGTACGTGTTTGGCGAACACGGGGCCGCGAGCTGAGTCTGGCATTGCTCCCACTTACTTGTGCCATGCTCCTTCCTTTCTCTTTTCTGACCTACCTTGGCCACCTCTTGTTCTTTTCGATCCCGACGCTATTGGGGCTAGGGTATCTTTCATTTTCCTCTTCCCCCAGGGGACTTACATCTAGTAAGTACGTGTTTGGCGAACACGGGGCCNAATAATCTACACTTTGAATAATACGTATTTCTGAAAGAACGTTTTATGTTTTATTAAATACAAATTTGTTGCTATTATGTTAATTTTATAACACGTAACGAACTATTTTTATTGTTAGGAGTAAAGTGCCTCTGCCTAGGGCTCTTGGTCGGAATTGATGGGGCGGTCCTTCGCTTTCTTTCGGAGAGTAAATAAGTTGATTGTCCTCCGCGTGGTCGTAAGCAGTTTGTAACTGCTTTTTTTGACAATAAACTTATTATTATTATTATTATTATTATAAACCTTTCTGTTGTCTGTTTGTGAATGAACATTCCTCGTTTTCTTTCAGGGTCATGACACGACATCAGCCAGTCTCTGTTGGACTCTCTTCCTCATGGGTAACCATCCCCAAGTGCAGGTGAATGAGATTAAACATTTAATATAGGATGTAATTGGCGATCGAAATGTGACTATAGTCGAACTAAAACAGAAATAGGTTTCCGAGTTGTGGTCGTAGGGCTAGAGAATCACATCTCTGCCTGGATGAATGACAGGCCGGATATCATATCAAGCAGCCAGCGTTGCCAGAGGCAGTGTTACAGAACCCTGGCCGTAGTTCACAATACATGAACTGCCAACAACGCAATCCCACCATCCCCATTCTTTTCATAGAGCTACCTGTATCATTATTATCTTATTACATTTGAATAGGAATGGAGTATTTACAAAATAATATTTAACAAAACTACTGATAACGAAAGAAATATACGAAGCATTCCAAGATATAGTGAAGGAAATGGTGAGTATACGGCATGGAATTAAAGAATGAGGCAACTACCAGATTGATGAGATGATAGAAAGTGACTGTCTACAAGAAAGAGAGAGATAATAGACCAAATATGTAAACCCGGTTAACGTTTATGTGATAAGGTACAGACCAAAACATGTAAATAATAAAAAATTATCTTATTAAATTAAAAAAAATTACGTCATTTTATATAGGTCCTAAAATTTTATAATACATTCCTTTGGTGCAAATTTCACATTATAGAACATTCCTTTGGTGCAAATTATTAATTCTTCGCATTTTGACGAGGTATTTAGACTGTGAAGGTTCGACGACACTGAGTGATATTACCCGCTAACAAGCCAGTGAGTTTAGTAACGAGCGAGTCAGCGAGTGACGAAGACACACAACACTTCCCACTCGCTCTCTAGCCAACTAGCTAGCGAGCTTGAACCAGCATCTTTGCTCTGTATACGCCAGTCGAAGGCGGATGCGCCGCTGAAAGAAAATACTAGTAACACCAAAAAAGCGCGGGAAAAACGAAATATCTCGTAATTAATATAAAGAATATGAAGTACATATTCAAAGTTATTAAAAATCATATTGTTTGTTTAAATTGTATATTATCAATTTGAAATTATTATTTAAATTTTATACAGTATGTAGAAATCTGCGAAATTGTCTGCAGGAAATCCTTTATTACCACGATTATAGTATCTTCTTCCTTCAACTCTTTAACTGCTCGATGCACCGCATTTCTCAATATTTCTATCCATGGTCTTACCCACAATTTTCTATGCCTCAATTTCTGCTTTTCTTTCCTCTTAAACTCCTCATTGATAGCATGAGCTATAATAACGATTCACACGCAAACTACTTTCGTTGACATTTTGTCGACACTGAAACCAGGAACCAATAAGATAATGGCAGCTAGTTTACTGGCAACCACGATGACACAGAGAGTTTACTCGCTGACAAAACAACTCGCCCGCGAGTAGCGAGTAAAGTAGCAAGGTTTTCAACTTTTCTCGCAGCTTTTTTACAAGCTACTATAGTAAAATTATCAGTTATTCAAAATTGCAAGTTCATCTTTAGTTAAGAGCTCAATTAATTTTTTTAAAATTTATCGGACCATAATTGCACATTTTGTACGTGTTTTCTGCGATATAATGTAGTCAAGTCAAAGCGAGTGTCGGGTTTTTGTTCTAAAATATTGGTGGTGGCTGCCCTGAAACACTACTCGAGTCCGCCATCTTGGTGTTTTTGGTGTTCTAACTTACGGTAACTTCAGTATAGTTAGCGATGACACGATGATACTGAGTTTACTCGCCAGAGAGTAGCGAGTAAACTCGCTCAAGGTCATCGAGCCTGAAGGCCTGCTCTTCCACCGATCCGTGTTGAGGGGTGCCGAACCGATATTTGTTTGGAAGGGGTGAGGGAAATCTCAGCTCAAAACCTCATCTAGTTCAGTCGAACAGGATTGAACCCGTTTTACCGCTCAACAGTATCGTGGCAGCGAAGACTACCACTACACCTCCGCTTTCAATAATACATAATTAGTTCGAGTAGAATTTAAAACGTCCTAGTACGTGCGACATGATTCGAGGTGAGCATCACCATCCGTGGTTTTTCGTTTCAATGAGACTTAGTAAACGGAAGCAATGGATGTGAGCGATGGAAATGGTGAACTGGTAAGCAATAAAATTATACATTGAGGGAAGAATACAAAAAAAAAAGATTGATCCCTTCGATCTTTTCTTTTAATATTTCAAACTACAGGAAACGCGTTCTTTGAACAGATGTCTTAGTTTTAGTCCTCTGATACAACCCTCAAAATACCATTCAACTCCCTATCCCAAAATCTCGCACTTTCCTGCATACAAACGATGAGATATACTTCCAAAAACAACAGACTTTTTAAATTTGAAACAATTTAGATTTCTATTAAATGGTTTTGATCGTCAAAGCAGGTTATTTTATACGCTACAACATTATATAGGAACGCGCAACAACATTATAACATAGAAGTTTAAATTTAAATACATGTATATGAATCATTCTTTGTATCATCGGGGAAAGAATAGATTATCTCCAAATTGGTTGAAAATTTGTATTTTTGTTCATTTCATTTTCATTATTAACTAGAATACAGTTCATTTCTTCAATAAAGTTATTATTATTTTACATTGTCCGTTTGATCCGTAAGTTATGTCCAGGTGTGCAGAGAACGCGAAAAAAGAAAACAATGTAATCATTTGACCTTAAAATGGTGAACAAAACTAAGGAATTTTATGTCTTCTCCCTTTAAAATGGACCCTGAACATTCAAAAACTTAAGGTTGTAGAATTTGCGGTTATGAAGTGTCATTTTAGTATAGATATCTTAACAAGTTTTAAGCCAATTCGTTATATTAGATTTTTTCTGATCAAACAAAGAATGACTCATCGATTGTTTCGTCAGGAGCAAGTGTTCCAAGAGCAACAAGACATCTTTGGCGACTCCAATCGACCCGCAACGATGCAAGATCTCGCTCAGATGAAGTACTTGGAGAGGGTCATCAAGGAATCCTTGCGACTGTATCCCAGCGTTCCGTTCATCCTCAGGTCACTAACGGAGGATGTGAACGTTGGTGAGTGGATATCGAAATTCTTTTGGTTCTCGTAAAAAGGAAACATACAATCTTGATAGTTTAAAAAATTTGTTTTAAAAAGTTGTTCAGAATTACCTTAAAGTACTGGAAAATATTATTCCAAATATATTTAAGTCGTAGATATGAAGTTTTAAATTTTAATTAAAATTTACGCCGGGGTTTCTCTTATGATTACTATAACGCTACAATAAAATATACAACAGCCATGGACAAATAAGTCATTATTTTCAATTGAGAGGGCTTTACTTGTAGATAACTTTTGCTTCTGTCACACGACAGTGATTGAAGTAGCGTGTGTTTGATCACGTGATTGAATGTAAAATTCAGCTATACCATTTTTAATATTATTCATACGTTTTTTAAATTTATGTAATAAATACGGTCAGTATTTGACATTTTTGTAACAAACAGTAATTAGAAATAAACAAATTACATCCACATTCGAAGTGAAACTAGCATTATGTAATGTTTGCATGCATGATAAGTATTTTCGTATTCATTTATAATAGTCACACTCCACTGATATACCCATTAAAAATTTCCTTAATTAAACATAAGCATTTTTTAATGTATTTAGATAAATTTAGATCATTATCTTTAAAATAATCTCTCCATATTCAAAAGCAGCAACTCATTCTCCAGTTATCATCCGAAATGATCCAGGTGTTTTTTTTTTTTACATATTAATCGATTTTTTCCTTTTANTTTCGTCATTTGAAAATTCTTTATCTATTTCAAATTCTTTCACTAAAATTCACCGAAGATTTTCTGCCTAACTGACGTAGTAGGCTTATTCACTTTATCGAACCACGTTTACAGAATGTGTTAAAATACAATTATTTTCATATAAGCACTTAAGTTTATATTAAAATAAACAATAACATGACTACGATTTCGTCACGATTTATGAATCACCCAAATTCACGATTAATAAATCAACTAAATATTATAAATTGTCTTCTTCCGTTGTAGCTGGCTATGAGTTACTGGCCGGAATGCAAGCCGCCATCCACATTTACCATACACATAGGAACCCAAAGTACTTCCCCAATCCAGAGAAGTTCGACCCAGACAACTTCCTTCCAGAAAGAGTTCAAGGGCGCCATCCTTACGCTTATGTGCCCTTCAGCGCAGGCTCAAGGAATTGCATTGGTGAGTAACTACTGATGAACTGTTCTGTTTTCAGGGACTTTCTCATTTGGTTGAAAGTTTAAACGGTGGTTGACATAGTTCTATAGCATTTTTGAAACATGTGTTTTTAGAATAGAGAGAAACAATGTCGAAATTTATACGTATTTGGGAAAATACTTCCTCCAGCAAAAATATTACTTTAGGTTAGAGGAAGTTTCTCCCATATTTTGAGTACCAACGAAATGTGAATGATTGCTTTTCTGGATTCAAAATGTACCGCTTTCGGTCAACAAATGGTTTAATATTACATTTGATACCCATACGAACTTAACGATAGTCAACACAATAAATTTATTTTGTGTATTACAATACAATACAAACATATTTTGTGTATTACAATAAAGAACGACCTTTCAGGGCATATTATTATGTATTTAATCTCTATCACACAATGTTTGTCAAACACTGGATGAAGTAAGAAACCAATTGACGAAATGTTGTGTGATTGAGAGCATAACAAATTTACCACGAAAGGTTTATTATATCGAAAATAAAAATGGTGTAAGAAGTTGATTTACATGCAAATATTACAAGTTAAACTACACTATCAACTTAAACTAAATATTCAAATTATTTTTCACTGCGATTAGACCATAGAACAATTTTTTTATAAATTGATTCAAATTTGAATTTTTTAATCTTGATAAACTAATAAATTTATTTATAAATACATTAATAATTAAATGTATTTATTGTCAAAAATGCTTCATATTACCACGTGAAGGACAATAAACTAATTTACTCTCCGGAAGCAAGCCAGGCACCATCCCATCATTTCCGATCAAGGGCCCTAAAGCAGAGGCGAATTCAAAAATTTCAGCAAAAGTTCCTAGATAAGATAAAAAGTTAGCTGCGAGTATAATACATATATAATGTCAATATGTTTGTAATTTAACACAGAAAATTTACAGGTACAAATTATTAACGAACTATGGATTATTATGAGTACAGTGTTTATAAATCATAAGACATCAAATAACACTATATTCACGATTTCTTGTTTCAATAAACGTGCCACTGGACAAAAATCTAGAAAACCTGTATAAGAAATCCGCCTCTACCCGTAGGAAAACCGGAGAAAAACCCGGGCCAGGATGGGGCTAGATAATTATTGTACACAACCGTGCCAAAGTTGAGTACACACAAAACTAAATTAATATGAGCCATAAGACAACACAATCATGCAAGAAAATAGTTTTTGAAATTGTTATAAGTTATATAAATAGTACTACAGCAATGGCGTGATAAATTACAACACAGATTTAACTTTTATTAAAATCAATAAATTCTTTTACAGTGTAGAAGCACTGGTGCAGGAGGTAGTTTTTTAACCACGGATCAGAAGAGATTCAATTTCATAATATATTTTATATTTTTGGGGAGTGAATTATATAGAACGATTCCCGAGTGATATGGTCGTATTTGGCAAAGAGTGGTTAACACTCTAGGGCGATGAATATTATTAATATTGCGAGTATTGAGTTCGTGAACGAGACTGTTTCGTACGAAGCAAGGGTGGCACTTCAGTGATTCGGTCTTAACAAACACGACCGTTTCATAAATATAAATGCTGGGAAGTGTTAAGGTATTTAATTCCTTGAATAAAGGTTTACAAGAGTTTCGGGGATGAGATTAACCAATTATCCGAACTATCCTCTTCTGAATTCTGAAAGTTTGAATGCTCTGACCGGAATTGCCCCACAAGATAATGCCGTAACGTAAATGGGAGTAAACGTTTGCAAAATANTCGAAGTACACGCAACGGGAAATATGTGGAATAACTACATTAACTAAGATTCGGAATACGTTACTCTTTTTACTTAATTGGAAATTAAGATTGTCAACGTGACAATTCCATTTGAAGTTGTCAACGTGACAATTCCATATCCTTAGGCCTCGAATATGGAGACCTAAGAATTCTGTATTCGTAATAGTTTTTAATTGTGTTCCGTTTAAAGAAAGAGAAACCTGGGGTAAAGATACTATTGTGAAATGGCATAGACACTGTCATAGTTTTGTCAGTGTTTACAATGAGACGATTTGCATGGAACTAAGTCGAAAGCGTTGGCGTGTTTACATAGTAAATTAGTATCATCAGCAAAAAGAACCATTTTGCAATCTGATGTAGAGGATGATATGTATACTATAAAGAGTGTATAGGGCCGAGAATTGAACCTTGGGATACTCCGCAAGTAAGTGGTTTTGTTTCTGAAAGACAACGCTGAAGTATTTTATTCTTAGTATAGGATATTTCCATCTGTTGATATCTGTATTTTAAATAAGAAGTTAGTCATTGATGGAGAAGTCCCCGAATGCCTAAAGAATACAATTTTGAAAGGAGAATTCCGTGATCGATGACATAAAATGCTTTGGATAACACAAGAAAAACACCCTGAGGATTTTCTCCACGGTCAAGAGATATGGTAACATCGTTTAAGAAGGAAAATATGGCGCTTGTAGTGGAAAAGGATTTCCTAAATCCGTCTTGATCGTCAGAGAGAATGTTATATTTTGATAAAAAATTTAGAAGATGCTTATAGAACAATTTTTCTAGGATTTTTGAGAAAGTGGGTATTAGAGATAATGGTCGGTAATTTCCAATATTATGTTTGTTTTCTTTCTTGTATCAAGGTTTCATTTTAGCTCTCTTAAATATGTTAGGAAACACTCCTTCCGATAAAGAACTATTAAAAATATTAATGAGTGGATTTAATATAGCATGGGACGAAAATTTAACAATAAACTCGGGTATATCATCTATGCCTGTTGAAAATTTTTTTTAATGAGCTGATGATTCTCATGACTTCACTGTCGTTTGTTTCGAAAGTGAAAATAGAATTGGGTATTTTGGTGGATATTATTGGAGGACATTGATTTGGATATATTAAGTTTATTATTTTACTTACTTCTGAGAAGTAAGAATTAAACAAATTTGCGATGTCCTGAGGATTTGATACGATTTTGCCGTCGTTTAGTAGATAAATATTTTCTTCGCGATTTCCAGATGTTGACGTGTCATTTGTAACAATATTCCATATGGCTTTCATCCGGTTGTTCGATTTTAGTACCTGCCTGTCGTTTTCCATAACTTTAGCTGCATAGACTACTTTTGGAAGAATAGTCTTATATTTACGAAAATTATCATGGAATTCGGGTGGTTGGTTTTAGATTTTTGAAGGATAATATGAACGGCGTTTGTTTTTGGAGAAATCTTATCCCTTGGGTGATCCATCTATTGTATTTCTTTGTGCTAATGAACTTGCGTTTTATGGGAAAGCTAGAGTTGTAATGTTTTAGGAATATTGAGATAAGTACATTGAATTTGTCGTCGGTATTTTGGCAATTGTAAACATCTTTCCATGTTTCTTCACGCAAAATATTTATAAATATGGATTGATTTGTGTCAATAAACTCTCTTGAAAACTTGTAAAGGATTTTAAGGGGTTTTATTTTATTAAAAATGTCAATACTTAAGCAAGGTGATCGCTGTATCCGGTGGTAAACACTTCAGAGAGATATGAGATTCTATTGTTGACGATAATTTGATCTAGCAATGTTTGAGATGAACCTCAGATGAACATGATAGTTGTTGAACTCATCTAGAGTCACCTGAATTTTGAATTGAACCCCTTCTCTTCCATTCACACAATTCCACATAGTTTCATACGTAGATATCTCCTCATTAAAAGTCCTTCTACGGCAACATCTTCGCTCAATAAGCTTATATTATCTGCATGGCGCATTCATAAATCATGCGTTAATTACTGCTCGTGAGTGACGGGTAAAAAAATATGGATACCGGAGAAGTAACAATATGGATATCGGACAAGGCAAATACAGAAACATTTAGTCTCTACATAATGTATAAACAACTAATACAATAGTTGCACTGTTACCTTATTACTAATTTTATTTGTAAATAATATACATCAGTTCTATTAAAAGTATATAATTCTCCGAAAGGGTCTTGAAAAGGTTCTCATTTGTAAGAACGAAAAGGTAGATGCACCTGAAAAAGTTCGCTACGTATTTTTAGGGAAATATAAAGAACTGTTGTTAATAACTGTCGCGTTTCTTTCTTCGTGGTTCTTAACTGGTTGGCCGACTAAATCGACGAAGGATAGGAGCGACGTAGAAGGAGAAAAAGGGTGGTTTAAGTTTTTAGGCAGGAGTGAAGCGGCTAGTGAAACCCATAGCTAGTATGACACATTTATTACTACTCCGTGGTCACAGGAGGCAGCAGCCAGAGAGAAGTAGGTGGCGGTCATGACGTCACAGTGTAGATCTTGACAGACTCGGGGTCCTTCCAGCTTCCGACCTGGTTCGGAAATCAACGGTGAGAGTGCTGGAGTGTCACATAGGTTGCAACGCCAACGCGACTGTTGAGTCCTTCTGCCTCCAGTACACTAATCCCCCGATTATATACAGTTTGTCTACATACATCATTACCTACTTTCTGGTAGATAGGCTTTGCGACCTCATTCCTGGTAGCTAGGTGTCTTCACAACATAACCATTGTTTAATTCCTCTTTAACGCAATTTTAATTCACGAATTTATTGTTTGGTTTTTTTTGGCCATCCTGAAGTTTATATTTTAATTCTTCCAGGATTTGGAATAATTTCTCATCTTATTAGTCAAGAAAGAGGAAGAAAGGAAACCTTTGGTACTTTAGGAATAATTTATGCAATACATGCTATTGGACTATTAGGTTTTTATCGTTTGAGCTCATCTCGTATATTTACTGTAGGAATAGATGTAGATACTCGTGCTTACTTTACTTCAGCAACTATAATTATTCCTGTTCCTACAGGATTTAGCTACACTTCATGGATCCTAATTAAATTATAGGCCATCATTATTATAATATTTAGGATTTTTATTTTTATTTACGATTTTAGGATTAACTGGAATTTTATTAGCAAATTCATCTATTTATATTATTTTACATGATACCTATTATGTAGTACCTCATTTTCATTATGTATTATTAATAGGAGCAGTATTTGCTATTATAAGAGGAATTATTCTTTGATTTCCTTTATTTACCGCACTTTCATTAAATCCTAAATGATTACAATTGTTTATTATATTTGAGTTAATTTAACATTTTTTCCTCAACATTTTTTAGGTTTAGCTGCAATACCTCGACGATATTCAGATTATCCTGATTCATACACATCATAAAATTTAATTTCATCTTTAGGTTCAATAATTTCATTAATTTAATTTCTTATATTAATTTATATTTTTGATGTAGAATATATTCTCAACGAACTATTTTATTTCCATTAATCCTATCTTCTTCTTTAGACTGATACCATAATTTACCTCCATCAGAACATTCCGATAATGAACTCCTTATTCTTTCTCATCACTAAAATGGCAGAGCATTTAGCTTCATTTATAAAGATTAATTCTTTTTTTAGTGAATGGCAACATGATCAGATCTAAATCTTCAAAATAGATCATCTCCTCTAATAGAACAATTAGTCTTTTTTCATGATCATACTTTATTGATTATAATTACTTTAATATTTTCTTATATTATAATTTAATTACTTTTTAATAAATTTATTAATCGATTCTTATTAGAAGGACAGATAATTGAATTAATTTGAACTATTCTCCCAGCTGTTAAATTAATTTTCATTGTTTTACAATCACTTCGACTTCTTTATCTTCTTAATGATTCCTATAATCCAAGAATTACTTTCAAAACTATTGAACATCAATGATATTGATTATATGAATATATAGACTTTAAAAACATTATTGAATTTGATTCTTACATAATTTCAAATTTAGAATTAATTAATTTATTTCGGTTACTTGATGTAGATAATTGAACAATTTTTTTATAAATATTCAAATTCGAACTTTAATTACAGCAGCTGATGTAATTCATTCATGAACAATTCCTAATTTAGGAATTAATCTGATGCTACTCCAGGACGATTAAATCAAATCTTGTTTATTATTAATCGTTCTGTAGTACCATCCTCTTTTACTCCTGATATCTTAAGTGATTTGTCTGTCCGTCTGTCCGCAGGCCAGAAGTTCGCCCTGTTGGAAGAGAAGACTGTGCTGTCCAATGTAATGCGTCATTATCGCATCCGGTCTCTGGACAAACCCCAAGACGTGAAGAAACTGGGGGAGTTGGTGATGCGGCCGGAGCCAGAGAGAGGCATTCGTTTAGTGATTGAAAAGCGCTGATCACTTCACCATACCACAACATGCTGATTGACATTACTGACGACATATTTTATATGCGAATTACTCTTATAAAATACGAAATAATAAATTGTTAAAAGAATGACAGCAGTTTTTTTTGGTGAGGAGCGAGTAAAGAGACTGTGAGGTTTGACTCGATTTTTGAAGGAGGGCTACATATTCATCTTCTTAAAAGTTTCACCTGAAACCGAAGAGTCTGCTTCGAGAATATGATCTATATACGTCGAGAATATGTTCAAAAATATATCTAGAATTTGACTAAAAATTTATCTGGAACGTGGTAAAAGGTGTCCAAATTTAGGTCAATATTAGACTAATAGAGATCAAAACATTTCAAAACAGACCAAAAAAAATTAGGTCCAAAAGTTTTCCAAAGTAGGTCGAAAAAAGGTCAGAAAAAAGTTTGAAAACAGGTTGCAATTTGGTTGAAAATGCGTAGAAAAATGAAAATATGTCGAAAATTGGACGAAACTAAAACGATTGACTATATGTACGAAAATGGGAAGGAGGGTGAAATAAAGGGAAGTCCCAGAAAAACGGAATTTCAAAAATGAATCTGATAAAATGGTCGAGAACATTCGACCTAAATATTAAACACAATTTTTTTTCATGGCCACTTTTTTGCTTTTTTAGGTCTCATTGTTACTTCCAGAAATAACTAATCTAATAAATTTAATTAATTCAATAAAACTTATCTAATTCCCTTCAAAATTCCATAAATCCATTTTTTTAGTATTTTAAAATAAGACGTAGTTTAGTATTTTAACATATATCCGGATAGACCTATGATAAGATAGGGTCGCGTTTTTTTCTCTCCTAGTTTTTGTATCATGTTGGCACGAGTCGCATCCCAGCGGAGAAATGATCAACTACTGCAATTGACGTAGCTCAGAGCCTTGTCAGACATTATGTAGTATTTTGGTCAGTGCGTACGCGTTCCGGTTTGTGCTGTTCTTGCGACCCACATCCAAGACGTCACTTACGCAAACCAAGAGAGCACATGAATTACATGCAAGGTACTTTTAGGTTAAGACAACTTCAGGAACGAAGTCCTTAACGGGAGTGAAAGCTTGAGATAATGAATCACACATTCCTTACCTATTTAACGAAAATATTTTGTGATTAATATAAAACAACGATGTTGAAATGGTACAAATGAAAGTAATACGTTTCTTCATTTTCACTACCATTTTAATGCGCTCTTTTGTCACGATTTCAAAGAAACAATAGAATGATTTTATTAAGCACAATACGAGTGAACAAAACATTTTTTAATCACATATTTCGAATAGCAATGTATCCACGTTTGAATCATTGAGTTAAAAATCATTCCAATTAGTTTATATACCTAATTTAGAAAAGAATGAGTTCTCAGACGCTCAAATCCCGTTGTAGAGGTGTTAGGAAATTGTTATAATAACCATGATCTATTAAAATAACTGAGATTCCTTTGACTATTTTACTTTGTTGTTACGTAATATATTTGCGGTTTGGAGTGATGAATACATTAAATACATGATTGATTTTACCGCTGAAGGTGTCACAGAAGCATCTTCGAACGCTGGTGCGTGGACAGTTGTTTGAAGGAAGCACTGTTTACATCGTTACTATACTTAAAGTCATGTAACTATACCAAAAATAATGCGATATGTCTCTCACACGAATTGCCAACTTCTACGAATTTAAGAAATATTCGAATAAATATTAATAGTTGTCAGAAAAGAGACTATTTGTTGTAAAAATATACAAGTTAATATCGCAAACTAAGACAAGGTAATATTCGTTCCACATGCTCGATGCAGAAAGAACAGAATGTTTGCGATATATTAAATTGTAAATAAATCCCACAGTACCGCCAACATAACGAGAGGTACAGTTTTCATTATCATTATGGACGATGGCGAGTAAAAGCGTTGGCAACATTGTGTACAAGCCCAGTGGCAAAATCAAACCACTCAGATTGGCAATAAATAAATAATTTAATTATTAATTCATTGCCAAGAGAGCAGTAAAAGCAACCTATTACCACGTACAGGACAATAAACTAATTTACTGCTACTACTTTAGAATTAATTAATAAACACAGTGCGTTCCCGTTCATATTCTTTTCTTGGGTTACATTTTCACTGAGTAAGTTACATGACTTAGGCCCAATTTCACCAAGTTCGTTTAATGTCTTAAACTAGATTTTCTGTGTAGTAAATCGTGATTATCAAAATGCGATTTCCACCAACTTCAATTTACGAGAAAATCGCGATTTACTCTTATACGCTCGGGGATCCTTCGATTACCAGCACAAATGGGCAATTTTCTTCAACACTGCAAGAAATATGGCGTCCATTTTGTTTGTTTGTGGCTCGGTTTATAGGTTATGTTCAGTGGCACGAGGGAGGCCCGCGGCTGCTTCCAGTGTCCGTTGGTGGCGCTAGTAAGCAACATGATGCGTTTTCCTCCCTTCATTTGTCTTCAAATTACCCATAATGCACTGTAAAACTACTACCAACCTAGAGAATTCTTCAGAAACATTGATTAACTTAACCGACAATTAGTTTTGCTTGGTGAAACGCATAAAATTTAATCGCGATTCCATTTACCTAATCACGTTTAAGGAAATCACGATTATTCTACATTTGGTGAAATTAGACCTTAGTGTACAGGTTTAGTTCGATGTGCGAGGAGACAGCGCAACGTTCGTAGTCGTTTTTTCTTGGTTTGTTGTCACCCCAACCGAGCATCCTTTACGCAGGTAATGCAGATTTTATCACAACAACCGCGCGGTCAGTACTTACGGGTTTTGGCAATGCTATAAAATATTCTCAGAGCTAACTGGATATACCGAATAGAAAAATAATTTTTTTGGTGCTAAGACATTTTCTGGTTCACTTGGGTCAGGTATCATATATAGAATAATACAGGGAGCAAGGCATAATAGGTAGCAAAACTCCGCTATGTCTGAGTGTGTGTGTGTGTGTTAGGGAGAGGGGCAGACGTAAGGCCCGGAATCAGCAAACTTATTTCCTTTATTTATACGTGGTGAAGGCATGTGCTGTTTGTACACTTAACACACACATTTTTGTAATGCAATTATAATGGAAGTGTAGTATTTTAAACCCAATTAACACAACAGTACTGTGAGTTTTTCGGGATCCCTCTGAACTTTCCTTCCAGGAGGTCGAAAAATTTAGTTATTCTTTTGAAAGGCGCAACATGTCAAGAATTCATTTCTGAAAAATACTCGGTTGATTTTTATAAATCCATAAGAATGGGGTAATCAAGATTAAATTCGAACGTGAACAGAGGGCCATGACATTATGTTCTGCAAGAAAAGCAACTGAAAGTAAAAATCCAATTGAGACTAAATGTGTGCATACTTTACTTTATTATTAGTTACAATTACATTTTTCAAATATTGTAATTGATGTTGGAACCATTTTTTCTCTTTCAATCAACATACAATTGGGTTATCTCCGTAAAATCATTTATATTATAGTAATTAACAAATATATTAAAAGGTATTAATAATTTCTGACTAAATCGTTTTCACTGAAAACTATGATGAACTGCAAAACACGCTGTTGTAATTAACGAGCATTACACGGATGATCAGAACAGAGAAATAGCAGCTGTCAGAGAGCGCGATCTCGGAGATGATTCTGGTAATCATGAAGTATTAATAGTACGATGCAACTATACACGTATGGTTGTTGCTACCTTAACTTTGACCACGACAGTTCTGCGACAGTACATGTATAATTTTTTGGAAGAAGAGTTGTAAAGTTAATTTAAAGAAATCAATGCATAATACTCATTGCTTTTGTGTTCAAAACTGCGTAATTGAATGAAAAAAATCATGGCTGGTAAAAGTCAAATACATTTTTTAAAACTTTTAACAACGTCGCCATCTAGCGCTTCGACAGAAAAGNAAACTTTTAACAACGTCGCCATCTAGCGCTTCGACAGAAAAGAGTTTTGAACTTTAAATCCACGCAGATCTTCATTTAAAGAAGACAATCTTGAAGCTTGGCTTGCGGTTTGCTTTCAATCCAAGAGTTGCCAGGAACAACACTGATGCCATTGTGACAATTACAATTAAAATTAAAAGGAAATTAAAACAACATTATTGGAAAGAATGTTATTCTTAGGTTAGTGTAGTTTCACATTTTATGTTTACTGTAGTTTCCAATATCCTTTTGTGTCAAAGTAATTCATAGATCAATTGTTTATATTTTGAAATGTATTGCTTAGTGTGAAATTTTCTGATTGAATACTGATATCTAGAATTGTGGTGGTGACAATTTCATGTACACACAGTTTGTGTTTAATTTTCGATTCCAAAATATTGTAGAATGCAGTAAAAGTATTACTCATAAGAATTTATATGAAGTAAATAAAGCATAATATAGGAAAATTGAAAGCATAATCTTCAATCTTAAATGTGTTTTCCCCAGACATGATTGCGCTCGGTATCAATTTAAAACGAAACCGAGGCTTTTTACCTCCTCCCAACTGACGAATATTTTTGGATCCAATTACACAAGTATGTGAATGGTTTTTCCTCTCTTTTCATAGACAAAGTACCAACCGTCTATACTGTGAGATTTGAATAATTCACTAATTAAGAAGATTTTAATCATTTTGTTGCNTGGTGCTTGTGCCCTGGTGGTCCAATTTTATTCCCGTTTATCTAAAAATGATTATAGAAAAGTCGCCCTTCAAGATATTTCTTTTTCTGACATATATGTAATATGAAGAATTCGGACATGAACACGAGGCACATTTCATTACGGGAAATTCATTCCCCACCGATTCAGTCTATCATTAACACTATTCACTCATGAGCGTTACTCATATTCTGTTATGATGTTGATCTTGACCAATATATATTATATAACGGAACGATATATTCGAGGATTGGTCATCAATAAAAGATTATTTTACAACGCCAATGTTTCGACAATTTATTTTGCCTTCATCAGGACTACAAAGAACATACACAATTTACATTATTTCTAGTATAACTTTGAAATACCTTATTAACACAAAATATATCAATGATTACTCACGGAAGAGCGGGCCAGATGGACCGAGCCTTGCCACGTAATAAAGACATTATTATTATTATTATTATTATTATCTAACTATGAAATAACTGTTACAAAAACATATCCAAAAAGTCTTATTATAATACAAAACAACATACCTGTATGGCTGGAACCACACCATCATCAATTACCACCAGCCACAACCTCTTTACAACCTTCCTGGTGTTGGTCAAAAACAAAAATGGCAATTTATAAGTTCAGTCAAAAACCCTACCACAGCTGCCAATCCATTTGTCAATAATATTTATATCGGTTGGCTCTCTAGGCTCCAGCCAATCGGTGGTATTTTTTATTAATATTGTTATTTTTAATCTCGTATTTAGAGTTATTTTAATTGTAACGATTTATTAGTAATATTTTTGGAATAATTAAAAAAGTTGATAGTATATATTTGTGTTCTATTAAATACAAATTGTTGATATTCTGTAGATATTTTAACAAGTAGCTGAGTATTTTTATTCTTATTTTAGGGGGAATCAAGCAATGATTTTACCTTGGGAGGCAGAAATGATAAATCCGTCACTACCTTAGGGTCCTTAAATTGTCCTCATCCTGGTAACACATAGGTAATCGCTGCTTTTTTGACAATGAGTTTATATTGTTATGTCCCACCTTAAAAATTACTTTTGTACCGATCTAATGAATAATTACTCACCGGGTCATTTTCGGACGCGCTTGTTATGTAATACGAACACGGAAGATACGACGTTAGTGCCTCGGAGAAACGGCTGACGAAGAAAGATTATCGATGTGATAAAGAGTCAGCTTCGTGTACTGCAGGGTCCCTCGCATAGTAGTGGTATTGAGCAATACTCAGTATTTTTTGTATCCTTTAAACTCTTCTGCGAACTTCGGTGTTGCAAAATGTTACTCAACATTCTTTCGACGTACAATCCTGTAAGCTCCAGAATTAGGGAGATGACTTCGATAGTACACAATATTTAACCCTTTAAAAAATTTCTGACAAAAAATCATAATATTAAAAATTGTATGAATTTAAATAAAAATTAAATTGCTCGATTTAGCTATAAGCAATTCCAGGGTTCCATATGAAAAGGTAAATCATTCATTTTAAAATGTAGAATAGTATTCTTCATACATAATATAAACCATTTACTATACCTCCCAAAAATTTTCCAAGATCTCAAATCTCACATTTGTCTAGTTTTCATTCATAATAAATTTAAATGACATTATTCCCTCGATTAAAAGGATTCGTTAATGTTATAGCTCTCAGTTTTCCAATCTAAATTAATTCTATCCAAAAATATTCGGGATAAGCATTATGAATGAAATATTCCAAATATTGCATAATATTTTAAAATATAAAGTTTGTGTATCTAAATTTATACTACATTAGACTTCTAAACATCAAACAAAATTCTTTCCTGCTTGAACACTGATTTCGTTATTTTAAAATATATCATATTTTTATGAAAATGCACAGTTACATAAAGTTATAATTTTCCAATCTAAAATAAATTGAAAAGTTAAACATCTCTGGGGTCAATTGTCAAAAAATAAAAATATAATGTATCCCCAACTGGTTATTTACCGAGAAAGAATTGAAAATTTCTTTCTTCTTGCATGTGCTGGAAGTGAAAAGTGTACTTTATTGACGAGCGTGTTGCATTTATTGAAAGTATACAATAAAGGGGGGGGGGAATTAATAGTTTTATAAATCCGAGCAAAAATAAATAAATACATCGACAAATTCAGAATTGATAAGTCAAATAGTTCACTCTCTTATAAAACTGCGTTTTCTATTTCTCTTAAGAACAAGTTTTTCTAGGTTGAATTTTTGTAAAAGAAGAAATGTTCGATTACAAAATAATACGCTTACTTCACAGCTTTAATAAGAAAATTAACATTTTTAATAAGGTCTTCCAGTGAAAGTCAACTTTCAACAGCACTGCGGTTCCTGCACATTAGTCCTGGCTTCCTTAATCACATATCACCACATTTTGCAGGCCGACATCTCTAACGTTAGACTGGTGAAAAAAACTTTTTACTAAGATAAGTTGACAGACCTGAAACCAACACGGAGGACCATTTTGGTCTTTATAAATTTTTTGCGTTAGAATGTCAATATGTTTGTAATTCATTAGTATTATAACTCGCAGCTAACTCTTTATCTTATTTAGGAATTTTTGCTGAAATTTTTGAATCCGCCTCTGCCTTAGGGCCCTTGATCGGAATTGATGGGATGGTCCCTTGTTTACTTCCGAAGAGTAAAATTAGTTTGCTGTCCTCCACGTGGTCATATGCAGTTTGTACTGATTTTTGACAATCAATTTATTATTATTATTATTATTATTATTATTATTATTATTATTAAATAAAGGGTGACCGAGCGCAACAGGTTCGTGATTTATGCGTCTCACCTCGAAAAAAGGGGAAGTATCTTTCTCAGATGTCCGGTGACCTATAGATAAAAGTTACATAAAAAATTCTACGAAACATTTACTACAAATCAATGTAAACTTTCATCACTTCCGTGATTTAAAAGTTGGTCTTATTTTTAAATAAGCGTTTTCTTCGTAAAAAACAATGTATTTCACCATCGATTATTATTGCAATTATTTCATTTAAATGGCCGATGAGGTATGACTTTCAAGTTGAAATCATAATAAGTACATGTTACTCTGTTTATTTACGCCGATTTCAAATATTTTAGTGATTTAATTCTACCTTAATGGGCACTCAATGCCTTGCCATGCCTCCACGGAACGATGACGAGACAGAATCGATTGAGTCGTTCATGTAGGACCTTACGGCGACCGTAAACTCGCGTGGCCAATCAACAGTGTTGTTGAGCAAACGGCGACGGGCGTCGTATGCCCTTACGATCACCAACGAAGGAATCAGGTCATACCTTTTTATCAGTTTACTTTGTGAACCTCGGTTGCCGGAGAAACTAGACCATCACGACGTACGGAGGAAAACACTATTTTATGAATCTCTCCTTACAAATTAATGAAGGTTTAAAAAATGAAGACAAGTAAAACTGTGTATTCTGGGATACAAGAAAATGCCCGAAATCCTCTTGAGCCTCTTTGATCTCAGATTTTTTTCCCAGTTTAACTTGATAAATGGTGACTTTTACCACGGTCAGTTTAATTAGTAAGTGTACATCTGTAATTTCCTCGAAGTATTTTCCATCACAGATGTGAGATTTTTTAAAATTCTAGCTGTTATTACTTCGTGTCCCAACCTCATTTTTTTCTAGTCTTGGATTCTTCAATACGTCAAAGGTTCACGTTTGTCCAATCTATTTTCACATGTCATAGTGACACTTTTATTTCATTTCCCTTTATGAAGACGAGTTTCTTTAGTTGACAATAGATCGCATGTATTTTACATAAATCTACTGTTTTATTCCTAGAATGGAGTTAGTGTAATTGGAAATATCAAATATATGGTTGAATTGTCAAAAAGTATTATTCTAAGACGTAACCAACTTATTAAAGTGAATTATTCACTTTTACTATCTGATCGTTAAAAAAAATGTCACCCAGCATTTAACTTGTTACAAGCCCAAATCAATACGATTTTAGATAGATTTGTGATGTTTTAACGTAATTAAGTCTCTTTAAATTAAATGTTGAACTATAACTATATTTTACAAGATGATCTCCATCAGTTCCATCACAAAAAACCAACAAACCTGGAGTTAGAACTGCTACGGCATAATACTTTATTCAATAAAGATCCCTGTTGATATCTTTAAGTGAAATAAGGATACACATTTTTATTATATGAAAGACATGTCATAATCGTAATAAAGCTTTCAGGGTGAAACGTGATGTTCAGACAAATTACAAAATTCAGAAAAATAAAAAATCACACTGAATTACTGGATGAACCTACGCACCTTCGCTCGAGATCTTGATTTGTTTCTTTCCATCCATTTCACGCAATTTTACAGTTTCATAAATAGAATGCCAGTAAGTGGTACTTATTCTAACCACGCATTGAAAACAATTGTTTTTTTTAAATATCTCCATAGAAATAACCCTTGGCGATGCCCACGCTCATCTTTACGCGGCGAAACCGTTTTCAAAAACTTTTGCAGACATTAACTCACATATAAGTTAACAAAGGTTCAGAGATATCCCAGAATATACCACAGACTAGAGAATAAAACAGAAATAACTCCGAATCAAACAATAAACAGAAGGTACAACCTACTGACCAATTGCGATATATAACAAATATTCTTTAAATTGATTATTGGTTTTACTTGACAACCTTTAGGTGACAAGTAATATCTATCCGAAATGTTTTTCGTAAATCATTTCCAATTAAATAATAAAAGCTTATTTGTGATAAAATTATACATTTTTATCGTTCCTGTGGTCCAAAATCATACATGCAAAAATGATAACTATAAATCTCGTATCACATATATACGAATAAAAATAATCGTTCTAACATTGGTTTTTATTAAAGAATTTATGAAATATTTTATAATCCGATGAACATAAGTGTCTCTCGCTATACTGTCATTTTTGTCTCGTAAAACTGTGTTCTACAATGCAGTGACACGTTAATAATCTTGATTTTTTTCACCGTCTTTGTATCGATCGTAATACAAATCCGCGTCAAAGAGAAGAAGAACACGTTCAGCTTCGGGTTATAACCGACATTGACAGCGGAAGCAATACAAAAGACATAATCTCAAATATCTCCTAAACGAATATAATAAAAGTATATCTGCAGTTAAATCATTCGAATACGTCAAATGATTAGCCCCATGTAACGACATTACTCGATGAAAACTATTTCGATATTCTGATATTTGGAGATTTTTTGAGGTACCCACTTTTATTGACTCACTCGTAAGTATCAAATCAAACTAAGGATCAAAAATATAATCGACGTACAGAAAATTTAATTAGAGGTTGCTATCTCGAACTTCGGAAGTATTGAACTGATGTTTCGTTCCAGAAATCAAGTTCTATCTTATTAGCAAACTGTAACCCTCTGTCAGCAGCCTGCGTCCACAAACCACCATCTTCGCTTGCTTTCTTTTACGTATTTTGACCTGTTATGTATAGTCAAGTCACAAGATGTTTCTACCCGCAAAGTTTCGGAGAAGTAGTGACTTTTTGCTCCTGTATGGTTTCGAGGCTGCAGATTTCAAAATTTGTTCCCTCGAGAAAGTTCTCAAAATATGAAAAAATAAGACTGGACATTATTAAACAAATTGCGCCCTTTTTTGTTTTCGATTTCCGCAACCGTCTTCTTGCTTCTGTCACGGGGCTGACATTACACAAAGGTTTATAATATTACTCGAAACTGACATTACGCAAGAATTTTATAATATATTTCCAGGGCGGATCTTTAAATCGATAGTTTAAATAGTTAGTGTCATTTTAATCGTGACTCGCCAGTCGGGTCTCCATGGCGCCAGCCGCGAGAGATAAGAACTTTTACTGTTTGTCCCGTCTTTGTGGTGAGGTTCCCAGAGAACCTATTTTTCTCTGCGGTCAAGCCCGAGATGACACACGATCGTATGACTCGCCACGCCACTGCACTCTGTCACCCCCCTCCATGTGACACTCCTCCCTCTTTCTTCCTAATTGCATTTATATGCATAAGACAACGCCTTACCATCTCCACAAATTATCGTAGAGCCGTGTGCAACGACTCCCTTCCCAATGACTTCTCCTACCATGAAGAGCTCCTCAATACATTCAAATATCCACATGGAATCCCCCACCCTTACCAGGGCGCTTTCGGGAAGTTACAAACCAATGCCCCCGCACACCCCTCACGGTTACTTAAACTGGTGACTACCCATCCGAGGGCCTTGCCTTCTTGCCTTCTCACCTTCTTCTTGATCGTCATCTCTTCTACGGGGAACTCGCTGGAGACGATGTGACGTGCCCGAGACTGGGTGCGTCGGCGACGGGACGCAAGAGCGTCCCGCGCGGCTTCACGGGAAGCAGCCGACAACAGTTTTGATGATGGTCTGTATTGACGATAATGGGAAGCATATGGAACATTCTAAATGGACCTTGACGTCCTTACGAGTCTTTAGAACATGTTAATGCAGTATATTGATCTCCCGCTCCGATAAGGGCATTTAACACAACTATGTAATCACTTGCTTATGGGAGCATCATTATAACTTTTCAATTATAAGCTCTCTTCGAGCTTATGTGCAAATTAAATTATTAAACCTTTGTTATAGTTTATAGGTGTCAATGTTTTATTAACCAAACGCCAAAACCTGAATAAAGAATTACTCTCAACTATTGCCAAGCGAGTATTCTAATTATTTCCTCTGGGGCCTATCCTCTCCCGACGTTGGGACAAAGACAACGCTAACTATATACATAGCAACGACCAACGCGACATTGTATATTATTGTTGTATCGCTATGGACCAACTCGACATGGTGGAGTCTGCCGAGTTTTCTGGTTTTTTATTCATTCGATGTTTATTTTTTCACTTACCTCTCACTAATTAATTTATATTTTTGTTCTCTTTCATTGGTTTTGGTCTCTGGTTTTGTTATTTGTATGTGCATGCATTACTTATTACAGGTGCTCTCCTTTATTGTGTTTTTTTTGTTGCATTTTTTTCATTTTTTGGGTATTGTTATATGCCCAATGCATGTGAAACTGTCCCGGTGGCTTTAATTTTGTGTTCTTTGCTTTCATTATATTGCGTTTTTTGTTTTTATTCTGTCGGTAATGTATTCAAAGTTCTTGAACGTTTACGGTCCTATCTTGGGCGGGGAGGGGTATCGCCCCGCTTCGGGCGCGAGATACGAGACAGAACTCGTGATGGACGCTTAATGCGCTTCTAGTGCATCAGACTAAGACACTCCGCTCATTCATGTCCGGAGGAGTCCGCCCGAAATTATGCCACTAGGCTAGCGCATAGGACAAGAGAGATTTATGTTTATGTTTAGTATAAGTATATAAGGGTTTTATTTTGGTACGGATAATATCGGTAAACTGCTTCCGAAACGTACAAAATGTATATGTGACTAAGGGCCGTTCTTTATACACGGTTCAATCGGTAAATAGAGTCCGAGCTCGTGAAGCACTGAGAATTGATTACTGTTTATTGTGGCGACACTCATAGAAATCATTTTCGAAGAGGTGAAAATCGACAGCTGTTTGTAGTTTTTATAATTTTGATATTGCAATTATTGTTTACGTATGAGTAAGTATAACAAATCTTGTGACTATCTTTCAGTAGTATATTTGTATAGCATTAACCACATTTTCATTTTGAGTGCTTGTATATTAACGGATTCCTGAAGTAGAAATTGTATGATAATAATAATAAATTTAATGTCAAAAAACAGTTCAGAATGCGTATGACTACGTGGAGGACAATAAAATAATTTACTCTCCGGAAGCAAGCAAGGGACCATCCCATCAATTCCGATCAAGGGCTCTAAGGCAGAGGCGGATTCAAAAATTTCAGCAAAAGTTCCTAGATAAGATAAAACGTCAGCTACGAGTTGTAAAACTAATAGAATATCAACATATTTGTAATTTAACACAAAACATTTATTTTACATGTAATAATTATTATCGAACTATAGATTATTCAGAGTATAGTGTTCGAAAATCATAAGAGTTGAAAAAACACTAAATTCACGATTTATTGTTACAATAAACACGCCCCTAGACAAAGCCTAGGGAACCTGTATAATAAAACCGCCTCTACCCGAAGGAAAAACGGAGAAAAACCCGGGCCAGGATGAGGCTACAGAATTAATGTACACAACCGTGCCAAAGTTGAGTACATATAAAACAAAATTAATATGAGCCATACGGCAACACAACCATGCAAGAAAAGAGTTTTTGAAATTGTTATAAAATATTTAAAAAGTGCTACAGCAATGGCGTGATAAAGTACAAGACGAATTTAACTTTTATTAAAATAAATAAAATCTTTTACACTGTAGAAGCACTGGTGCAGGAGGTAGTTTTTAACCGCGGATTTGAACTGATTCAATTTCATAATGTCTTTTATATTCTTGGGCAAAGAAATATATAGAACGATTCCCGAATGATAAGGTCCTTTTTGGCAAAGAGTGGTTGACACTCTAGGCCGATGAATATTATTCCTATTGCGAGTATTGTGTTCGTGAACGAGACTGTTTCATATAAAGCAAGGGTGGTGCTTCAGTAATTCTGTCTTAACAAACACAACCGTTTCATAAATATAAATGGTGGGAAGTGTTAAGATATTTAATTCTTTAAATAAAGGTTTACAAGAGTTTCGGGGGTGCGATTTACAAATTATCCGAACTATACTCTTCTGAATTCTGAAAGTTTGAATACTATGACCGAAATTGCCCCAGAAGGTAATGCCGTATCGTAAATGGGAGTACACGTTTGCAAAATATACGCAACGGGAAATACGTGGACTATCTGCTTTAACCAAGATTCGGAATGCGTAACAAAATTTGCTTAATTTTGAATAAAGAATTGTCAACGAGACAATTCCATTTGAGGTTGTCTTGAATATGGAGACCTAAGAATTTTGTATTCGTAACAGTTTTTAATTGTGTTCCGTTTAAAGAAAGAGAAACCTGGGGTAAAGATTTTGTGATACTATTGTGAAATGACATAGACACTGTTTTGTCAGTGTTTACAATGAGACGATTTGCATGGAACCAAGTCGAAAGGTTAGACAAAACTTTTTGAGCATTGGCGTGTTTACATAGTAAATTAGTGTCATCAGCAAAAAGAACCATTTTGCAATCTGATGTGGATGATGACATGTCGTTCACATACAATAAAAAGAGTATAGGGCCGAGAATTGATCCTTGGGGTACTCCGCAAGTAAGTGGCTTTGTTTCTGAAAGACAACACTCAAGTATTTTATTTTTAGTATAGGATATTTGTATCTGTTGATATCTATCTTTTAAATAAGAAGTTAGCCATTGATGTGGAAGTCCACGAATGCCTAAAGAATGCAATTTGGAAAGGAGAATTCCGTGATCGATGACATCGAATGCTTTGGATAAGTCAAGAAAAACACCCTGAGGATTTTCTCCACNGCCCTGAAGATTTTCTCCACGGTCTAGAGATGTGATAATATCGTTTAAGAAGGAAAATATGGCACTTGTAGTGGAAAAGGATTTCTGAAAACCGTGTTGATCGTCAGAGAGAATGTTATATTTTGATAAAAAATCTAGAAGACGCTTATAGAACAATTTTTCTAGGATTTTTGAGAAAGTGGGTAGTAGAGATATTGGTCGGTAATTTCCAATATTAAGTTTGTTTCCTTTCTTGTGTAAAGGTTTCACTTTAGCTCTCTTAAATATATTGGGAAACACCCCTTCCGATAAAGAACTATTAAAAATATTTACGAGTGGATTTAATATAGCGTGGGACGAAGATTTAACAATAAACTCAGGTATATCATCTATGCCTCGTGAAAATTTGTTTTTTAAGGAGCTGATGATTCCCATGACTTCACTGGCGTTAGTTTCGGAAGTGAACATAGAATTGGGTATGTGGGTGGTAATAATTGGAGGACATTGATTTGGATATATTGAGTTCGTTATTTTACCAACTTCTGAAAAGTGGAAATTAAACAAATTTGCGATGTCCTGAGGATTTGTCACGATTTTGCCATCGTTTAGTAAAGAAACATTTTCTTCGCGATTTTCAGATGTTGACGTGTCATTTGTAACAATATTCCACATGGCTTTCATCCGGTTGTTCGATTTTAGTATATGCCTGTCGTTTTCCATAACTTTAGCTGCATAGACTACTTTTCGGAGAATAGTCTTATATTTACGAAAATAATTATGGAATTCGGGTGGCTGGTTATAGCGTTTTGAAAGATAATATAAACGGCGTTTGTTTTTTGAAGAAATTCTTATCCCTAGGGTGATCCATCTATTGTATTTTTTTGTGTTAATTAACTTGCGTTTTATGGGAAAACTAGAGTTGTAATGTTTTAGGAATGTTGAGATAAATACATTGAATTTGTCGTCGGTGTTTTGGCAATTGTAAACATCTTTCCATGTTTCTTCACGCAAATAATTTACGAATATGGATTTATTTATGTCATTAAACTCTCTTGTAAATTTGTAAAGGATTTTAAGCGGTTTTAGTGTATTATTAATAGTCAATACTTGAGCAAGGTGATCACTGTATCCGGCGATAAACACTTCAGAGAGATACGAGATTCCATTGTTGACTATAATTTGATCTAGCAATGTTTGAGATGAGCCGGAGAGGCGAGTGGGGTCATTTATCGTAGTAATAAGGTTGAAGGAGTCGATAAGATTCTTGAATCGATTAACTGGTGAATGTGCAGAGTCGGATGTACTCAAGAAATCGATATTGAAATCACCACATATAACGATAGATTTAGTAGATTTATGTGCGATATGTTCTAAAACATTTTCGAAGTTCCGAAAAAATATGTCAAGATCTGATTGAGGAGGTCTATAAATACACAAAACAACAATACCGGTGTCGGTCAGTTCAACTGCAGAAATTTCGAACACACTATCTACGCAGAAGTTCTCGTAGCCTGTCAGTGGAGAAGATAAAATATCATTACGAACGTAGATACACGTACCTCCGTGGGGATTTTTGCCTTTAAAATTTTGCCGACAGTAAGAACTTGCTAAATAATAATTAGAAATAGCAGTATCGTTGATGTTGTTAGTTGAAAGCCAATGCTCTGTGAGGCATAGCAAATCGAATCGATTTTCGTGTACCAGAATTTCAATGTCTGTCAATTTGTTTGAAAGGGATTGGACATTATGATGAAATATAATTATTTTATTTTCGCAAAGAGTTTGTGACTCACGAGAAATGGAATCGACGTTAGATTGTGGAGAGGAATTTGAAATTGGTACAGCTTCTAGTTCCGGATCAAGCCCTCACACTGCACCTGAACGCGACTGTCACCTTCGTGTACCACATCGTACTCCTGAGCGCAAGTTGTAACTGTGTATGGGGGCGGCAGGTGGAATAGATGAGGACGTGCAAGATGAGGAAGCAGTAAGTGAAAGAATGGGGAAAAGAGAAGAAATGGGTGTCGAGATAGGAAGAGGAGATGGTGATGAGGTAGGAGCAGAAGGAGGAGATGAGGTAGGAGGAGGNTGAGGTCAGATGTGAAGCTAGAAGAGAACCGAAGTGTTGTTTCCCGGACGGTCTCAGGTGTTAACCGTCCTGGGTAAAGTCCTTGGCAGTCAGGTGTGGTTGCAAATCAAAAAATGTGATTTTTGTGTCTGCCAGGTGATGTTTTAGGGAGATGTTTGGCAGGTTAATTTCGTGGTTTATTTGTGGAAAGTTGAAGCGTGGAGGCAGGCTAGAGAGCACTATGTTCATGTGCAAGGAGGCCATTTTTAGTTTTTGTTGATGTTCAGACGCGTTGAAATGACCACCCAAGTTAATATCGTTCTGTCCACCTATGATGATTACTGTGTTCCGCTCTTTGTGTTTTTTAGTGTAAGTGTCCAGTTCTCGAATAATTTCAGCCAAACGAGCGTTTGGCTTAAAAATCCGGAGACTGAGAACTGGCTAGGAAGGAATCCACGCAATACGGAGGACATCTGACGACCGTTCGAATCAGCTAGTATGAGCACGTTTGATTTCTGCGTAGAAGTGTTGGTTTCATCTCTGGATAGCACTACTTTACTTGATTTTGGGCGGCTGTTCATACCAGTGCGTGGTGTGTGAACAGGGCTGGGTACTGGACGGGAGGGAATGAGACGAGTAGGTAAGGGAGGAAACAGGGACATGTCTTCTAACACACTAAACCTATTCTGAGTGAAGTGTTGGGGTGGTGCATGTGTCGTTGGTCTAACCTGGTGGTAGCAGTTGGAAGGACGTGAATTTTTGTAACTGTAGTATAACCGCAAATCGTTTTCTTATTGACCTCTTCCAGCGCACTGATTCGTGTGTCAATATACTGTACCATGTCATTGTACGCCTTCTGAAGATTAGTTTTGAATGANTCATTGTTGTGAGAAAGTTAGCAACTTAACGACAAAAGCAAATGAGAATACATGAAAAATGACAACTAACACTGAATGAAGGTTGTTAGTATAATAATATATTTGTTACTACGAAAGTTACAAATGAGATAATAAAAAAATTAAATATACAAACAAACCGACGACAAAAATGATTGAAATAATCATTTAGGGCGACCACTGGAGATTAATTAATTCGACAATAACTGCCGTATATTGTGTTAAAATGTAAATAAATACGAAAGAATCAAGAACAACGAATTGTAAAATAATGTAATAATTCTATGAATTATGACGATAACTTTGGTGCAACAATTTGGCAGGGTTTAAATAAGTAAATAAACAAACCGACAACTAAAATGACAGAAATAATTTAGGATGACAAATGCAGATAAATTAATTCCACAATAACTAAGGCAATATTATGTTAAATTTTAATGAATAACTACAAAAAGATCACGAAAACAAATGGTAAAATGTTGGAATAATTCTATTTACGACGACGAAACTTGAGCAGTGCAACAATATAGTACGTTATTTGTAAGTTAATAATGATGTAATAGTATACGCACCAGAAAATCTAAATTCAGCAAAATAATTATTTTTAATGCACCAAGAAGTTGAATTTATGATTCCGTTTGTATTTACGTAAACTTTATCACATTTTTGAATGAAGCACTGAATGAATACAATATGAAATTGTATTTGGTCCGTTGAGTTTGAAAACCTTAGGAAATGTTTTTAGTGTTTTTTCACTTAACACTCACACAGAACAAAGAATTTTACCCTACAATGAAAGTTGGGTTCTAAATACAACTACTGATCACACAAAAAACTCGAAAAATAAAAATAATTAGAAAGATTATACTGAAAAATAGAGAGAGCTCATTTACAACCGCAGCTAACTCCAGGAGGAGGCTAGCCAATATGTGTCGTATAGTAACCAGTTTCTTTTTGAATTGGGTCTTTTCATGTCAATTTATACAAGTCACCTCAACCACCATTTCAGAATTTTATACAATTAAGCTCATTTCCTCTCGTATATAGTAAATCATTTCAAATCGAAGTTTCAACAGACTGTGTCGTAGGTCGTAAATACATGCTTATTCAATGAACGGCATTCAGCAATTAGGAAAAATAAATGAACAAAAAAAAATTGTAGTTAATACACCTTTTCTTATCTCTTATTTGTTTCATGATAATTCATAATAAGATTTGATTAAAATATTATAAGATTATTTTTATTCCAAATCACCGATCCGGAATTCAATCCCCCGCAAAGTATTTTTTATTACTGTTATACAATTAAAGTATTTGTTACGTCATTATTCTAAATGACTGACGTATTCCATTGAACAGTGGGCTAATTCATAAATGAATAATAATTAACATTGTGAATCTAGTTAATAATCGAGTTAAAAGCCGTATTTTTTTTTTCGTGGGGCTTTAGGGCTCGTCAATATCAAAGGTCATTAGAGCCCATAAAAGCCGTAAATAATGAACTATGGAAGTTATCACGTTTTCTTCGCGAGGTTGGAGTGGATAAAATGAGTAAAAACCTCATACGTTTAGGTTATTTCGTTTCATTTGAAGCTTTTCATCAT
>NNCF01127818.1:43061-54005 GCA_002313205.1 Laupala kohalensis
CGATTACTATGCACCGAGTCCGGGTTTTAGCGGACAAAACAGCTGACCGGATCTTGACGGATAAAATTTTCGACGTTAGATTGCTTAATATATTATGTTAGTTATGTTAGTTTTTAGGATTATCAGATTTTAACTTGGAGAGATGCGTAAAAAGTCGCTATTGCTTATTTGAATAATTTCGTGTTTTGACCGTATGTCTGAGAAGTATAATTAAGTACGAAGAATAACTAAAGCGTTCTGAAAAACTCATTCTTAAATGTTGGAAACGTTTCGTATGAGTGATTTTGCTTATTGATGCCTAAAGTGCGTAGCTTTGGAAAGTATGAGTTGATTTTGTTTCAAGAGACAATCGCAGTTTCTTTGTGCGTCCACATTTTAATTTAATGAAAATTACCTCCTGTGCTTTGTGTGAGAAATAGAATTGGAAGTCATATTATGGTGTTAAATGCAAAGGAAGGAGATAAATCATTCCATTCGATAGAAGGTTCGAATTAAATTTCTAAAGGGAGGATGACAGTATTTTAAAAAGTAGTCTCAAAACGAAAAGAGAAAAGTAAGTTCAGGGAAATAATCATCAAGATTTTGATTTCCGATGATTTAGATTTAAATATTTGAATTTGGAGTCTGATTGAATTTTTGTATTTTTGAATTTCGAGTTTGAATTCTGAAATCATAATTCAGTGAAATAAAGAAGTATTAATGGAATAAATGATCGTATGTCGTGGAGCAATGGAAGTAATTGAAGTAAAATCGAGTGACGATTGTAGTTCGAGTTTAATTACTTAGTGATAATGGTAATTAGCTGTAGTAGACGCCCGAGTGCGATGGACGCTGAGTCGTCAAGAGAAGTGACTTCGTCGTTGTTTTTTTGGTATTGAGATAAAATTAATTGATGATCTAGTTATTTACGAAAAAGGATTATTTTCAGTTGCAGTTTTTGTATTATAAAAATACACTAAACTCGTAGCCTTCCGTATTTAATAGTGGTTAAATACTTGCAAAATGGGGTTTGCTCGAACCTTAGATATAATCAGTTGTGAATATTTTTGGCTCGGATTATATAAGAAGTATGAGCCTTTGTGCGCAGTCGTCGATAACTAACCAGGAAAAGGATAACTAGCCAGAAGCCGGCCGGAGAATAGATTCCCCCAATCACAGGTGAACAATTTTCCCGGATTGAAACGGATCTCGTTAGCCACTTACCTAGTTCGGTTTTCAGTTTATATAAATTTTGCAACCAGATGGTATGAGGCTCAAGCCTTGGGGGCCGGGACGCCGCCCCAAATGGCTTAAGTTTTTAATAAATCGGATTTGTTAAAGGTATGGAATGCCAACAGATATAATACTAATTTTCCAACAATTTTATACCGTATGGTGTATTTTATAGATATTTGGGCGATGATTTGTTATTTAACCTCTTATTAGTGCATTATGTAAATAAATAAATAAATAAATTTATTGTCAAAAAAACAGTACAACTGCGTATGATCACGTGGAGGACAATAAACTAAAAAATATTTACATGTACAAATTATTATCGAACTACAGATTTTTCTGAGTTCTGTTTAAAAATCATAATTGAAATAACACTAAATTCACGATTTATTATTACAATAAACATGCCCCTAGGCAAAACCTAGAGAACCTGTATAAGAAATCCGCCTCTACCCGAAGGAAAAACGGAGAAAAACCCGGGCTAGGATGGGGCTACAGAATTTATGTACACAACCGTGCCAAAGTTGAGTACACATAAAACTAAATTAATATGAGCCATAAGACAACACAATCATGCAAGAAAATAGTTTTTGAAATTGTTATAAGTTGTTTAAAAAGTACTACAGCAATGGCGTGATAAAGTACAAGACGAATTTAACTTTTATTAAAATCAATAAATTATTTTACAGTGTAGAAGCACTGGTGCAGGAGGTAGTTTTCACAGAGAATTTGAAGAGATTCAATTTCATAATATCTTTTATTTTCTAGACAAAATTTACCACAACTTTCACATAGTCTTATTACCCACATGAAGTGCAAGGCAGTAGAAGGCATTGAATTTTTACTCCAGCATTTTTGTCTGAATGTTGTGGAAAAAATCTTAAACTTTTCTCCTTTATGCATTTCATGATGCTGATTACGATTTTTGACTTTTTCATTGAAAAAATTGTTATGAAGTATAAAAAACTGACGAAAAACTACAAAAAACATGTCTCGTTTTATTATTATTATGACTTTTTGCACTTATCAGCCAGGTGGCTGTGAAACATTCACCTATCCCTGTTGTCTGAGGGGGGAAGGACGGAGATAATCTCAAGTCCTCGGCCCCATTCATTGAGGGTTTTTCTGATAGTGTGGCAGGTATCAAGGATGACTGACTTTTGGATTATTATTATTATTATTATTATTGCTGGAAAGAGAGAGTTTCATCCTAATAATAGGGGGTTTTGGACTAGCATGCTTGCGTGCCATTCAGTACCTCCNAACAGTGCTTTTTTATCAATAACCCCGTTACTAATTTCAACCTTTGTCAAAAAAGTAGTTGCAAACTGTGTATGACCGCGAGCAGAGGGCAATAAACTAAGTTACTCTCAGGAAACAAAAAAGGAACCATCCCATCAATTTCAGTCAAGGACCCATGGGCAGTGCCGGATTTAATATTTATAAGGGAAATTATTTAATAATACATATTGTTATCCAATTAATATTCAAAATAAATTGTAGATATTTGTGCAGTAAAAATTCGAGATTAATAAAACAAAGGTATTGACATTCCCGCCCAAGGAAAATCCGCCATTACCTGGAGGAAATCCTACCCGTTCTACCCGTTCCTACGATAGTAAGTAAAGGGAGAGGAAAAACAATAAAAATATTACAAAAAAATTAAAAACTCATTTTTTTAAAACTCATANAAAAACAATAAAAATATTACAAAAAAATTAAAAACTCATTTTTTTAAAACTCATATTACAAAAAAATTAAAAACACATAAAAAACTAAATACCAGATTTTGGTACTTAGAGGGAACATCAAGAAAATTACATTGAACCTTACAAAAATAAATTGTAGGAATGCCCAAGTGGGGTTCGGGGACGAGCACCACGAGACAGTTGAAGAAAATAATATTAATAAGGAACGAACAATAAATGTAATTTATTTCAAAAAGTGCTAACAAATGTTGTTTTTTTTGGCAAATTACATTTTCCAACCATAACAAATGTTCTATTTTTATTGTGTTCGAAAAATTATATTTATTGCAGATTTCTAGATTTAAAATAATAGAGTAAGATTTTACTGCTTTTTTAACAGTAAATGAATTATTTATTTAACCAAATATGGCACTTAAATGTTAGTAAATAAATATACAAAAATACGTCAAAACGCAGATACGACCACATGGAGGATAATAAACTAATTTACCCTTCGGAAGCAAGCAAGGGATCAATTCCGATCAAGAATCCTCAGGCAGTGGCGGTTTTATCATTTCTGCTCCCCAAGGCAAATTTATGGAATGCATCCCCTTAAGATGTGAATAAAAATTGTGAGCTACATGCTATAATAGCAAGAGAATATCAACAAATTTATATTTAATAACAGGAACGTATTAAACAATTTAATAATACACATGTTATTATAATACATTAGCTGTGTTCCTAGAGGGAAATATTCCTCATCTTTTAAAATATTCGTGTTTCCAAAATTCCACTTTTGAAGTGACCGAGTCCCCATAGCCTTTGACCAGAGAGAAATTCAATTGGAGAGGAATCCGAATGCGTCAGACGCGAGGACATGGGTGTGTACTTTGGAATTGGAGTCCTTTAAAGTGAGATTGTCTCAGTCGGGGGCTTTAGTCATTCGTCGTAGCGCCGCGCCACCTCTGCTCGACTTTCACAGAGGAACAGGCGGGGGAGAGGGTAAAGAGTGAAGTTGGGAGCATCACACTTAAGTTACTCGTAATACGGATTTCAGACTTGCAGTTCGTCTGTTGGCTTATCCTTGATTCTGTTTCTGCGAAGCGTCGCTGCTTTACAGAAATGCGAGGTTTTGGGATTGTCTCAAAACGGGAGTCTCAATAGATTTTAAAGTACAGTGCGAGCTAGTCATTCAACATGGAGTTAATTAGTTTCCAGTATAATTATTTACTTTCATTATTATTATTATCATTGTTATTATTATTGAGTTCACGGGTCACACTTGGGATGTTGGCCAAATGTGTGGGGTTTGCTGTTATATATTTAGATGTTTCTTGACCATTCGGTACGAATAGAGGAAAACTGCTTTCTGCATTTTGTAGAGACACCCATCTTCCAACCTGAGACAACGAAGTGCTTTATTCGTTGTGTTCGGAACCACACCGGTTTCTGAGATAACTGGCACTCTCTTCACATTCTGTATACTCCACTGGGCCGCCATTAAATAGTACAGATACAAAATAATTTTGTATTTTCTCATTGTATTTTGCCGTCATATTGTGAGTGTTCGGTGTGGCAATGTCAATAAGGAAGGCTTTTCTACGAACCCGGTCGATATAGGATATAATAAAATAACAATAAAATAATTATAATAATCTCATGAAGTTATACATTTTTACGGCCTATTATTAACGATGAATCTCTGTATCACATTGCATCAGCCTTCAGCTAGAATTTGGTTTTCAGCAGTTGATTACATAAATACGATGGAACCTTTCGTTACCAAGCTGTATAATCATGTTGTTCAGGAATCCACTTTCACGTGGTACATTAAAAAAAATACTTCATTCTATTTTAATGCCTTTTTGAATTGAATTTTATTTTATTTGTGAATATGGCTCAGGCCATTAGCCCCGCTTTTCCGCCATTTCATCGAAATTTAAATACAAAATGAATTTGAAAGTAACAGTTGTAAATTAACACTGAACATGGAATACAATATCGAGAAACAGCAATTACATATCGAGAAAAAATACGAAATGCTTAATTATAATACTTAAAATCTATGACAAATAGAAATACAACGGGAAGAAAATAAATAATGGAAATGAAAGATACTCGTAATATCTAAGATACGTAAGAGAACATAAAAATATTGATATTTAAGAGTAAATATCATCTTACGGTAAGCCTTCAACAAAGTACCTAGAAACTATTTCTATTTTATCCAAAGTCATAATTAAATAAATTGATTGTAACCACTGAGATTTCTTTCCAGGAAAAGCCTCCATTTGCGTATTAACATAAGGTGAGATTTCAGTTTTGATTTAATGTATTACAAGATGTGCGGGTGGTGATTTTGTGTGGCAGACTATTCCAAATTATAAAATGTTTGTACGCGGAGCAGTGCTTGGGAAAGAGAATAAAATGAGTATTGATGATGAATAGAAAATATGGTAAATGTTGAGCATTATTTTGAAACAAGATTTTAAAGAGAATATTCTCACATATGAGTAAATTATAAGTAATTTATTTGTATTTATCAAACGAAAATAATTTTTCGGAGACATTCAAGAAGAACGGCCCCACAGAAATTCTGACCGCTCCCCTTGAATTTCCTCGATGTCTCCTCACCTTCCGATCGCCAGCAGCTTTTAGGGATGGACTGGGAAAGTTGCAATATGAAACTATCCTCTCGCTGTGTGAACATGAAGACAGGGTCCCGTGTGGACGACCTGCCAATCGGCGACGAAAGGTGACCTCTAGGCTTGCGAGGGACACAAATACTTCAACGACGAAATGGCAGCAACCCGACAGTTATTTGGGATGGGTAACCACTCAACAATTTGTCATGAGTCCTTCTCAGTGATATAAAATAAATAAAAACATTTTTAATAACATGTCTTTATTTAAGTTGTGTACATCCTGGCCCGGGTTTTGCTCCGGTTTTCCTTCGGGTAGAGGCGGATTTCTTATACAGGTTCTCTAGGGTTTTTCTACGGGCATGTTTATTGTAATAATAAATCGTTAATTTAGTGTTATTTCAATTCTTATGATTTTTAAACTCAGAATAATCTATAGTTCGATAATAATTTGTACACGTAAATTTTTTGCGTTAAATTACAAACATATTGACATTGTATTAGTATTATAACTCGCAGCTAACTTTTTGTCTTGTCTAGGAATTTTTGCTGAAATTTTTGAATCCGCCTCTGCCTTAGGGCCCTTGATCGGAATTGATGGGATGATCCCTTGCTTGCTTCCGGAGGGTAAATTAGTTTATTGTCCTCCACGTGGTCATACGCAGTTTGAACTGCTTTTTTGACAATAAATTTATAAATTTATACTTATACGAATAAAATATGTTCAAGTTTTTATTAAGGTAATGCAAAGTAAAATACTAATATCTCCATACATATTTTATATTAGTAGATTCTAATAAAAATAAACGTTCTTATTATCGTGATCCCTGAAAATGATTTAATATTTTATGTTGAATTATTTCTCTTCATAAAGCTTGTCGCGCGAATTGTAAAGAAAATACATACTTCGGCAAGTACTAACTAACCAATCAAAGTCCGATTAAATTAATTGGCATCTACTTATGATTATATCGCTTCGTAAAAATGGGCGAGTGTGAACTGGTTTAATATTCTGTTTGCAAGATTTGGTCCAAACATACTAAGTAACAGGTGAAGTGAAATAAAAGTTTGTAAGAAAAGAGATATACGCAAGTTTTGTAACTCATCGGAGACATTTGTGTCTGTGGGAGTGTGTCAAGTGTTCTTGAGTACATATCGTAGTAAAATTTGAAATGAAGTGATGAATAAGAGATGAAAACCTATGTTAAAATTAAATTTAATAATAAAATTATTACAACTATTTTTCTCTGGCAATATAACAATAAATTGTTTATTTAAAAAAATCGAAGAAGACCGTCTTTTTTTAGAAATCCAGCTACATTTATTTCCTCCACGAATCACATTTGTGAAACCAGTGCTACGCCTCTTTAGCACCGCCAAACATGAATAAAGATATCAAGTTATTCTCCGCACAAACGTCACGCTTCTGACTATCACTAAGACAAACGTATTTGTTTAGTACTACTCAAAGTAACAGTAGACAAATTTCGGAACGATGACCTCTCAGGCACAACTTACCAGTTTATGCTCTCCGCTCATTACAGATTGGCCATAAGTTAAAATAGAATGTTAGACGTGCTGCAATTTATAAAACGACGAGGAATTATTAAACCACATAGGATATTAATAATAATACCACATACCTCGTAAAGATTGCCGAGCCAAACACAAATAACACACAGAAGACAATAGAAAATTTCAAAATACACCTCTATTTCTCAGGACGTACAAAGAACTTGGAAGATGAAACAAGCACATTTAGTAATTTCTGCAACAGGAACAATTCCAAGAACTCTACATTGAAGTTTAGAGACATTAAATTTAACTAAAAACGTTTACATATCTCTTCAGAAAGTCATCTTTATTGCAACATTCCACTTAGTTAGGAAGATTTTATCTTCTTTGTGAAAAGGAATGACCACTCTGCCATTCGGCTATTGTATCAAGGAGCATTTGCCGAGAAAGAATAACTTCAACATAATAATAATAATAATAATTGATATTAATCCCAGATTAAATGAATACAAAACTTTTGTAACGCTTGAATAAGTAAAAATGTAGAACCTTTTGCATCGTGGTGAATATGAGAAGAAATTACCACGCACCATATCTTATCTACAATACGTGTTTCTGCTCAAACGCTTTTCATCCTGTTCTGAGAGAGTGAGAGAACTTAATTTACGTTAACGTTACTATTTCATGAGGAATGCGGAAAAAACTACTACAAATAACGTCCATTCTTTAATCAAATTAAATAAATAATTCCAAACATATGACCTTTTATGGACGAACAGGACCTCCTGACAACCGTAAAAGGTCGTAAGTCTTGAAATATTTACTGGAATACTGAAAAACGGATTGAATATATAATCCTCTCGTGGTACCATTGCGAGGTTAAACATTTTCTCGCCAACCTATCGAGCTGCAAAATGGACGGAGATATTTTTTCACCTCCTAGTAGAGTGACCTCGGTGCTCCATCGAGGCTTTCAAATGGGAAAATGTAACCTCATCTTTCGCTGCGTCCAACACCAACACGTCACTAAAAGTTCAGCCGTAAAGATGAAACCTAGCACCCACCACGCAACGTCCTCGCTAACGAAGGAGATTTTGCCCAAACCTTCTACGCTGTAGCACCTCATTTGTCCCATGATCGTCAGAACCAAATTCTTTAACGCGCTTCGTTACCCTCATTTCTTGTTTCCATCCTCTCCCATCGGTAGAATAGGAAAGAGAAGGACGGTGCAACCGCTCTGTGCCGAAAAGGGCCGTATCATTCAGGAATAATTTTGTACAATTCACTAAAAAATATTTAAAAAATTAATAAATTGAATCCTTTCAAATTCGCAATTAAACGTTTTGTAATGCACTATTACTTCTGTTATGTTAATTAATTTACCGATGAGAGATGCAATTTACCAAATAATATTGTTTTCCATCTGATTTCGGATGATGCAAGTGATGTTAATTTTCTTATACTTTGTCACGCCATTGTTATAGTATTCTAGATGCTGATTAAATTTCTTTTTTTCATGAATGTTGTTCTTACTTTTTAAAATTTATAATAGTTTGTTTCTAACTGTGCGCTGCCTTGGGAAGGTTGTATACATTATCTTTGTATCCCCAGATTTGTCTTCGGTTTCCCTCCGGATAGTGGCGGATTTTCCTTAGGCGCAAATATCATTTAAAATTCTGTTATTATTAGTCTCAATTTTTCACTGCACATAATATCTACGATTAATTTTGGAATAATAAATGGATGCATTTAATTAAATAAAAAAGTATTAAATCCCTGAGTCCTTGATCGGAATTGATGGGATGGTCCCTTGTTTGTTTCCGCAAAGTAACATAGTTTATTATCCCCCACGTGGTCACACGCAATTTGCAACTGCTTTTTTGAACCTTAAAGTTTATTTATTTAAAAAAATTTACGGTAATATTTAGAGGTGCTTTTTAACTGGAGGTGAGATTCTAGTTGCAGTGATTAGTGCACTCGTTTTCTACGTGTGGTAGCGGTGGTTCAAATCCAGATTGAGTGGAAAGATTGCTGTGGAGGATATTGCTAGTTTCCAGCAGGTTTACCGGGGACACGTCTGTTGCCCCTGCCTTTCAACTACAGCTATCACGTATCTTATCTTATTCGTTGTAGTGCATCTCTTAAATTAAAGGTCGTTTTTTATTTATTATTTTATTTTATGTCTTGTGATATTAACGTGAAGGACAAAAGAATTCTAAATCTCGATACTCCCATACTCTTCTTCAATGAGCGTTAGTGCATGTATTAGTACGAGAAGAGAGTGCTCTGGCTCTTCTGGCCGTGGGATGGTGTTTCGTGTATTTTTCATTACCTCACATAATATCACGTGTGTAAGTTCTCATTATTTAGAATTGTGCCGTTATAAAAATAACGCTTATCAAAGATCTAAAAAAATACGATACTTTTCTGATCTATATTAAAAAATGTTATTTTGAATGACAAATTAGTATCTGCTCAACTTCAGTTCACATTTTTGTCTGCAACTTTTTGTCAACAGTTTTCGCCTTCCACTAATTCGCGACAAGCAGAAGTCGACACGCCTTTTTGTTTCTGAGAAAACGAGGATATACTAAAGAAAAGAGGGGGAACAAGAAAATAAAAGCGTAGTATCAGGATAGTCTTTTATTGCATGAGGTAACCTATAACAAAGTCGCATGCTGCAGTATTGCTTCAATTACATCACACCANTTCAACAGTTTTCGCAGTCCACTAATTCGCGACAAGCAGAAGTCGACACGCCTTTTTGTTTCTGAGAAAACGAGGATATACTAAAGAAAAGAGGGGGAACAAGAAAATAAAAGCGTAGTATCAGGATAGTCTTTTATTGCATGAGGTAACCTATAACAAAGTCGCATGCTGCAGTATTGCTTCAATTACATCACACCATTTAGTTATGCTTAAATAAAATATTACGATACTGCTTTAGTTAAAAAGCATTTTTACACTCTAGTCATATTAAATAGCTGTATTTAATGGAAGTAAAATGAAATTATCGGACCATTATTTTAAAAATTTGTTGTCAGGGAGGCGTCGACAACAAAATATCGCGTCAGCATTGAGCTGAATATCTCTCACAGGTGTCCAGTTAATTAAATCTCTCTCTGCTTCTCTTTCACTCTCAAGGGAACATTCCTTGCTTTTATTAAGAACTGTCAACTAACTCATGAGTTTGCAGTGAAAACTAGTCTTGTTTACGCTTCCGACAAACACACAAAGGATGTAGATAAGGTATTGGACTGTGTAATTAGTTTTAAAAGCTGCATGGAAATAAAATATTTATATCATAGTAACCTGAACACGTATTTTAAAATAAAATAAGCAACTGCACTGCTGGAAGCAACATTTTGTTCTAATTTAATAATTCTAAGTCTCTACTATAATATGTGATAAAGTGAAAGTTTTAAAATTCCAAACCTAATATTCCTCCGTTAGGAATTGCTTATGTATTTATAAAAGACTGAACACAATATGATGAATTTGCTCATGATCTCTCCAACATTGTCATCAAGCTATGATAGATGTAGGGACACATTCCTACATATTACGGAAACTTCCCGCATATATGTAGGAGCATTTCTACATATTCATTATACATACCTAAATACGTATCGGTGAATCTCCCCCATGAGCCGAAAACTACGACGATGCGCCATGTTGTTTATAATGTTCGCTATGACGATCGTCAAACATTCAAGCTAGCATCAGCATACGACACCAAAGAATCCTAATATTGTACATAGTGGAAGACTCCTTGGTTAACATGCGTGCCGCGTGCAACGGAAACGTACCTCGTTTATCTCTAAATAGACGAGCCTCACACCAGTATTACGTCGTCACGATCGTCACTTGTCTTTGTTTAG
>NNCF01127818.1:64196-80277 GCA_002313205.1 Laupala kohalensis
GAGCGCGCAGAGCTCAAGGTCCCGGGTTCGAACCCCGGTCCCGTCTCCCATTTTCATTCGACGTAACATGATTAATCTGTTACCTGGCGGTGAGGTTCACCGCAATCTAAGAGATTTCTATGTTTGTGAACCAGAAATGGAAAAATACTACCCAAATAAAGTACTTCCTAAGGGAGTCGCCTCAGATGAGGAGTTTAGTCTCTATGACTATTAAATGACACTTTCCCCAGTAATTTATATGACTATTAAATGATAAATGACACTTTCCCCAGTAGCGCGGGGGCCGCTCTGTGACATTTAGATAGGGACAGTAAGCTGAGGGAGAATGTGAACAGGTTAAGGGTCATTAGAGGACAATGTTTGCAAGTTACGGCGCATGCGCAGAATGCACCATCCTTTTCAAGGCAGGAAATGGAGAGGGACATTCTCTGTACTATGAAAAAATAGTATTGGTAGACTTCAGTTATTTTTTAAAATAACTGAAGCTTCATGATTTTTTAAACGTGTGTTTTCTTCCACTAATATTAAAAAATAGAAAATAAAATCTTAATTCCTACTTCCTTAGAAAAGAAGAGCATGTTGATTTTATTACATTTCATGGATAAACATATTCAAAGGGCACATTCCGACAAATATTAGCAATCTCTAGACGAAAGAAGATAAAGAAACTTTGACATAGATCCATTCGCACTCGCGTACTTAACATTCTTTTTCGAGATAAAGATTTTAATAATAATACACCGTATTTTTCCGAATCCAATAGGGATATTTTATTCGCGATTATTCTTTTAAAATATTGGGAGACGTCTTACAATAGCAATAAAAACTGAAATGGGAGGTATTACAACTGAAGTAGTTGGGGATTGTGTGAGAACATACAGTATTTTCGCATTTATTACCTACGGCGTTTTCCATTCGCTGCTCTGAGTGTGCACTATGATTGTCCTATCTATCAAGGCATTTTCTCCACTCACTGAGTGCAACCGGACTTGCTCATACTTTCTCAGTGGAGGGACAGCATTGGGGGTCATTGGGGAAAGGTGAGTCTGTGATTACCGCATCCGTGATGAGTGCTATGAGTCTATTGCAAACATAATCTTCGCCTGAAAACTCCTCGGATGAAGAACAGTAGTTGTATGTTTAATTAGTCCTTTCAAAAGTTAAAGAATTATTAACATGATAGATTGCGTATCGTTAATCCGATTATTTGATGATGAACAGATATTTGGATTATATATACGTAATTATTGTTGTTTAGTACGGTAAACATTGGCTATGCTCGAATCTTGTGTTCCGTTTACTGGCGACACTCTCAGTTCGCGCGGAGCAATGACGTAATTGTCCGGATCTTGTGCGCACCCAGGAGAGTAAATGGAAAATACCATTAACTTAGTCACATTTTGTACGCAAATCACGAATCAAAGAACGTTTATTTTAACATTTTGGCTCTTTCAATGAGGCAAAAGAAACAATCACTTGAAAGGAAAATATTTGAAATTAAATTTTCCATTGAAGCCTTGAGAAGTCGAAGTGTAGGTTTCTTGTGAAATAGTATCGTAACACTGAAATTGTATCTACAAATTTCGCTCATTACAAGATTTTATTTAAGTTCATTGTCAGTTAAAATGTTTGAGCGAAATATGGCAACTAAATTTTAAACCAGTTCCCCCAACCAATTGAGGTAAAATTTGGCCATAACATACTGAAGTTATTTTTTTTAATTTACCATTTTATTCTGATATTATTTCCAGGAAGCGTCCCCTGAAATGCAATCCACCTCTTAACAGAAATAAGTATAACGAATTGCATAACCAATGCATTTTCGTTGTACCTGTGAACATCTTATCATTACGAACGCTTCTAAAAAGATGTTTATGCTATCGGAAGGGGTATCACACAGACGCTATTGAATGTATGATATTTATATTAATAAAAGTTTGTGATTAAAAAGTAGTTTTTAGTATTACATGCATATGAACAAGCAATTAATTTTTATTAAAAAGTAAACAAATTCTAATATTATAAAGTATGAAATATTAAAAAAAAAAATTTCTAAAAACAAGCTTTTATTTTAGCTTAGTGAATGTTTTATAGTCGTTTTAGTTTACATCGCTTAAATAAAATTTTGGTTAATAAAAAATAAAAGAAATAAAAAATGTTTTTATTTCTATTTTATGAGCTAGGATCCTCAACTGTGTTACTATTGTCTGGGTAACCGGAAAAACCCACATCCAAGTTTCGCGATGATGCCTGGAGTCGTAAATGTAAATGAACGATTTTGATTTCTCTATGACTCATCGACAAATGGATGAATTGAAAGGAAACCGAATAGTTATATTTGATAGCTTTGTATTTGAACCCTACTTCTGGACAAATTTGTTTGCATTTGATTCGTCCCTTCGGTTTAAAAATACATGGATATTCAAATTGATGTACGGTATTTTAAAATAATGGAATAAGTCATTTTTAAATGTATCTTTCCCACAAATGGTTTAAAATGAAAGGAAGGACAAAATGTATCAATCCACATCATTATGAATGTTTTATATGACTTAGTCGACTCAAGTGGACAATCTCCAGATCAAAATCTATTTTTTGTGGGGCTTTACGGCTCGTCGACATCTAGGTCATTAGAGCCCTGAAAAATTGTACAGGTAGGGAAAATGCAGTTACGCACTAGGGAGAGCCAACATGACTCTCCCCGCGTTTGGGACTCACCGAACAACTCAACCATACCCAATAAAAACCCTCCTGAATTACAACTCAAAACTCAAATATCAACATATCTCAAATCATTACAAAAATAAAAAAAAGAGTAAAATGAAAGATACCTTAGCCTCGGGATCGAAAAGAACAAGAGGTGACCAAGGAGGGTCAGGAAAGAGAAAGGAAGGAGCCTCGCACAAGTAAGTGGAAGTAATGCCAGACTCAGCTCGGGGCCACGTGTTCGCCAAACACGTACTTAATAGATGTAAGTCCCCTGGGGGGATCAAAGTCTTGTTCTTGCCTATCTCGTAGCAGTTACTAAGTTCAGATCATTCCAGTGAGGGCCGCGTGTTCGCCAAACACGTACTTACTAGATGTAAGTCCCCTGGGGGCATCAAAATCTTGTTCTTGCCAATCTCGTAGCAGTTACTAAGTTCAGATCATTCCAGTGAGGGTTTTCAGTCCCCAAAATATACGATTTACTTTCCCTCTGATGTGAAAAGTGCCTTCGGCAATGAGACGAGACGTGGTGAGAATCATTGACATTTCACATTTTTCCTGCATGTTTTCGGAGAAGTCAAATCGCTTTATGTACTTCGGAGGAATTAAAGCGAGAAGTAAATGTATTCTGTATTTCATTTTCTCAACCCACAGTTACGCAGAGTGTAGTGTTTTTTCCTCTCCAAGAATCGCTTTGTTGATTTTTCTTTTGCTGGAGGTGGGGGGTCGTTACGTTTAAGCATATATACTAATTGAACAAGAAATTATCAGATGGACACTAAAATACAACTGATGTAGTTCCCACCGTAGGACCAACAGTAGCGGTCGACCTCGCTGTGTCTTTCATTGTTGTATTTGTAAATGGGAAATGTAGCAAAGTGCTATTGAAGCTTATCTACACGGAGCGATGGGAGGTAGGAGTCGGTTGGTAAGTTATTGTTAGGAGGTGGGCCGATTAGCTGGATTTACCAACAACTTGGCCCACGTGCAGGGGTTAGTAGTAGAAGTACTTAGTAATAGAGTTAATGATGCTAGGAGGAGGTGGATTGAGGGAGGAAGGTTCGCTTTACAGTAGACACAGCTATATGAACTGGGACATTAATGTGAAAAGCTACAAATTTCAATTAGATATAACCGACATGTGACTAATGGGCACGATGGTCTGTATAGCAAGTAGCTAGAGACTCAACTCTCTTCTCGCAGTGCCGATAATATGTCTCAATAGCTGACCTGCAAAATGAAATACTCCAGAAAGTCGACTCCATCGTTACGACGTTGCGAATATTTCTACAACTGGGGTCGACATGATTGAGTAATAAAATGATACTAATAATAATAATAACAACAACAACAACGAAGTAGGAGAAGTACAGAAACCCGAGTAACAAAATTAAGAAGATTTGGAAGCTAGATAAAGATTTCAAAGTGCATATTATCGTATTAGCCATAGGGTTAATAGCAAAGTAGTTGTATGAAAGCTTTAGGATTCTAGACTTAAATAAGAGTATTTATATTATCAAGCAAATACCTGTCTTTTTAACAAACCCGACTTGTAAGGAAGTTTTTGAGGTATATTTACACGGATGTGCTTGGTTCTGTAGCCCGTACTTAGCTTTATACCAGCAACAATGCTGAGGAGAAAACATAAATAATAATAATAATAATAATAATAATTATTATTATTATTAATAGCGGGTGGCTATTCCTGCAACTCTCCGCTTGCTCATCTGTTCACAAATGCCATCAAATTTCCCGATACAATTCCTTCTTTCTTTTGTACATATATCACTTAATTAATTCCAAAGAATGTTTTCATAAGATCTCTCCAAGTACAGATCTATCATTTGCCTGCTCACTATCCATAAGATTCTCACATGTCTGATTTATAGTCACCTAAGCACAAACAATTATAGCTGATGAACAAAATGCGTGCATGAAAGACTCCCAAGGATGTAAAGAACAGCCCACCATTGTCAACATATACTACAACAGACGAAAACGCAAAAAGGAAATATCAATTCTGCTTAGGAGTATATTGATTATAAGAAAGGTTTTGATTCAATTCCTCGTGCATGACTTCTTCACATTATGCAATTTTTAAAATAAATCACTTGCTTATTAATTTCTTGTATCATTACTTACTTAACTGGAAAACAATACTTAAGCAATCTACTGAAGAAACTGAACACAGTTCTTAGTGTAAAAAAACAACACATTTTAGGGCAAAATGCAGACGAAAACTGTTTTAGATAATATGTACAGTTTGGTCGAAGATGCGACGTCTTGGAGACTCGCATTTATGAATTTTAACAATTTTTTGGCATTACTATAGTATTATTGACGACGTATTTCAAAATAGGTCAATATGGACTGCCAAGCTTCAGCCCTTTTATTATTCGGAGGTTCCAGCCCCAGCCAAGACACTTTTCTGCATACATCACTGAATGGTAGGTGTGATGGATTAGTCCTTATCCATTTACCTCAGATAAATTGTCGGGTAAACCGTACAACCTACGACTTCCTTTTGAGTGTAAATCGTCTTTTTATTCTTCGCTTTCATTGCTAAAGTCATCCACTAAAACTCTCGTNTGTAAATCGTCTTTTTATTCTTCGCTTTCATTGCTAAAGTCATCCACTAAAACTCTCGTTATGAAGTTTTTACGATTAAGTACCTTTAAGAAAAATTATACATAATAAAATACACGTAGTTTATTTGTTTGTATTATGTCGTCAGAATAATTATTTTATTATGTACATACGCCGGATTGTCAAAATAGGAGTCGTAACGCTGAGAGTGAAAATACAATTTTACGTTCACTTAAAACTTAGAGAAATTAAAAAAGAAAAAATAGTGAAATATATCATACGACTTAGTGAAATGTGCTATTTAGGTCGTATGATATATTGAACTACCCTATATATATATAAATGAATAATATTAGAAATTAAGGATTTTTTTTTTCATTTTGTGGCTGTCGTCGTGTGCTTCGGGAGTAGAGGACACGATGACTTCGGAGGTCGACTATAGAACTCGTAAATTACGGCAAAAATAGCTTCAATAAAGAACCGTGTGTGCGAGACACTTTTATTACCGCCCTTCAGAGCAGTTCTCCAATCGTATTCAGCAATGCCACACCAAGAGTTACGTTACATAGATATGAAAGGTGTGCGGGTGGCTTTAAGAACCGCCCATTGCTATCTTCCTTCGGTCCCAGTTCACATCGAATTCTTTTGCCATAAGTGGTGCAGAAATTGCGGATTCCCAAGAACCAAGTAGTATAAATGAAAAATTAAGAGTGTGAGGTAGAGAGAAAACAACTGTAAGACATTGTTCATGGTTAATTTTGAGTTTTCTATAAACAATTTGAATGTATAAATTGTTTTATTTCGATTAAATTATGGTAGGTGTCGGTTTTATAATAATAATAATTATTATTAATTATATTATTATTACAAAACCGATACCTACCAGAATTTATAATAATTATAATTTATAATACTAATAATTAAATATATTATTATAATTATATTATGAATATGGGTTGTTCTTTGTCAATTATCAGCTCTAGTCTGGATAAAGAAGGGTACGGGTCACATGCCAAGCACTCCCTTCTTTGATTGGAACTTTTTACAAGACTTTTTCCGACCAGTTCGACAGGATTCCATAATAATATCATTTTGCACACGTAGGAGAAGTTGTTGAGGGAGATTCAATTTTTCGTGGATCTTTCACAGGTCTGTGGGGGTAATGTCAGTTGTTGAGATAATGATCGCTATTATATCAAAATGTTTTCATTTCTTCTTTCATTTTGGTATACTTGTTAACTTTCTCTCCAGCCTTGGTCAGCATACCATTGATAAGAAGGTATGGCTATTACTATTATAAATAGAAACGCTAAGCATATCAATAATAACAATAATTATTATTTCTTTTGTTTAGTTTAAGAGTCTCTCGCCGTATGGTCTGCTCAATCGTCTGACCACGAAAGAAAAATAATCAAACGAAACAAGAAGTTAGGGAGAAGTAATATTTATATTTAAGTATGTTTGTATATAAAACCGATTGTGTAATTATAAACAAATTATGTTAAAGATATTTTTAAAGATTTTGTAAAGCATTATCTGTTTTTAGGTTTTCCAGGAACGGAAGACGTAAATGTTTGTTTTTAGTTGTGGTTCAATATCCAAATCCTGATTATATAAACATATTTGGACAATATAAACATATTAATATACTTTTTCACTATACGAGCACGTGACGAAGAGCGGCACAACTATTTTCATCCCAAACGTATTAATGCGCTATTGATCACTATCAATTTAACTAAAAATTACATCGCGACCTGAAATGATTACGTCCCACAGTCCCAAGTCATGATCATAGCGCCAAGAAAAGACAACAAATACATTAGTTCTCTTAGGTAAAAAAACATATGAAAATCATAATAATCATTTGCGTTAAAACTTACTTCATATTTATAATCTATGCGTTATTTTGTAATTTGATAAAAATGATGTATATAAAATAAATCGTAACATAACTATTGTAAATTTTAATTGAAATTAAAAGTAGATTATTTTGAAAACGTTACTCCTGTTCCGACTAATGTCAATGTCAGCGTCACCAATTCATCGATGGCTGCCTTCCAGTTTATTTTCCACGTCACTCTCTGAAATCCATTATCATGAAACATGAGATCGGATGAAAATAATGAAAATTTGTTGGGGACAAATTAATTACATCTTTTGTGGATTGATGTTTAATATTGCGATTCCGTCTACAATCCTACTAAGCTCGTATTTCCAATAGGATATTGATATAATAATGTAAAGAGGTTTATCATATTGGGAAATTACATATTTCCACCTAATACATTTTAATGAGCTTATATTCTATAGTGATGTATGTGGGAAATTAATTAAAATGCAATTGCTGTGAATATCAGTAGATATACATTATTAAAGGAAATGAAAAATATTTTAAATCCCTTTTTGCCCGATATTTCGATCTAATAGGCTATGCATATGACATCATGATAAAATTAATTGACAATGAAAAATTTATTTGAAATTTTCAGTTTTATTCGTAGTGTACTTGTCAATGTAAGTTATCTTTTCTTCAGACGTATTGTTAAAAACCGTTTGAGAAATCATTATTTGAGATTTCTTCTAGTAACGTTCATTCTATTCGATTACGAATGCTTTAATCACAATGACATTAAAGTATTCCTCGTTACTTTCAAAAAGAAATGAATAGGAATTTAATACATCGCCAAATAATGAGCAGCCTCTTTGGTCGCATGTTGCTCAGGGCTAGCTTGCTTGCCACTGAGTCACTGCGGATTCAATTCACGACCGGGCCAGAAAAAGATTTGTAGGCTTACACTTCAATGTCCCAGTTCATATAGCTGCGGTAATTGAAAAGCAAAGCCTCCTTGTCCTATCCACCTCCTACTACTACTAGTATCACTAAATCTTACCATTACTCCTACTAACACGTTCACTTGAACCAAGTTGTTGGTAAACCCAGCTAACCTGCCCACCTACTAACAATATCCCTACCACATACCTCCAACTTCATGTAGATAAGCTTCAAATGCACGCTACATTTCTCATTTATACATACTAAAATACTATAAAGAAATAATTAGATTTGATGTAGACGCTCCAAACACATTTCATAAGAAATTTTTACAACTTAATAAGAAATTTGATGTCTACTACACACTAAATACGAAATAACAAAAAAATAGATTAAAAAAAATTAATTTCCTTGCTTGTGAGTTTTTTGTATATATTTTGGAGGGGCTTTAGGACTCGTCAACGTCAAGGTCATTAGACCCCTTGTTTTTTGTATATCATGATATATTCGGATACTAAAACGTTGTGTTTAATATTCTAATAGTTTAAATGAATAGTGAGATATCGTTAATAGATCATCAAGAAAAATATTCACTTTAAGTGTAGAATGCTTACCGGCCACTTACGGATAAACTGAAAAATGTATCATCAGGCTCTGAAGACATCATGTAGTTAATGGCTAGTTCCCTGCAATCGTTCTGGAAACAAAAATAATTTATTAGCAACTCCTTGCTAAAAAAACAATACCTTCCACATTTCAAAGAACTGATGCAGTTGAATCTAGCAATGAATAAATATTCATAAAGAAACAAATTTTTATGAAATATAATAAAACTTGGATAAAACATCATTCTCTTGCAAATGTTTATGCGAAAAAATTCCCTCTGATTTAACTGTCAATTTAAAATAGCATTATTTAGTTTTTTCCTAAAAACTCAACTAGAGTTTAAACCATAATTACTAATCAAAATTCAGGACTTCATTTTGACAAAAGGATTTTTACATCATTGAAACTTCATTCAAAACGAAGTGTTCGAGAAAAGTAAGTTTTTTTTATTTTGAAAAACCGTAATATTGCTGAACGCNCGTATGACACGCGAACCAAAAGAAATGCTCATGTCACAATATGGAAATTCTAGTTTTATGAATCTAATTGAATATATTTACTCCATTTCAAGAAAAAATGGTTAAGAGCATAAAATCACTGTTTCAATATTTTACATATTACATATGTTGAAAAATAACTTTTTGGGACTTCAGTACAAATATGAAAAAAGTTTGGTTGTTTGTAATATTTACTATTATAAAATAAAATGTTACACATCTACACCTGTAATTCCAGCATTCCATTATCAATCTTCTTTTCGGTTTTATACGTCCTTCAAACTTTCAAAAAGTATTACCTCAGCGCTTTATTGTCACTTGTTTCCTCAATCTTAAAAAAGTTCTCTTCCCTTATAACTTTGCTGCAATGATCTGAGGAATCGCTTCATAATGAGCTTATTACGAGAACGAACAAAACTTGGGCGTACGTATCGAGGTAAACTACGAGGCTAACTCAGCTGTTGCTGCTGACTCATATTGGCACTCGAGCTCCTTGCGACAGTTAATTTCATACAAAAACTAACTTTTCCAGTGACATATCTTTTACAAATGATGTGTACTAAATTATAAATTCGGACGGTTATTCTAATAATAAAGTTACACAAAATAGAGTTTTTATCTGCGTATGTAAATAAAAAGTTCTGACCCGACTTGATGGACTCTGGGATAAGTATCTGAGGAAGAATAAATTATTTTTTAGGTATGTATAAGGAACCATCCGAACAGTCCATAACATTAGCACACGAGGTTTAAGAAATAGTTGTTGACAATTCTGTTCTCCCACTATCGTAGCTATACTTTCAATTCATTATCTAAAAAAAACGCAAGTAACAAATAAATAAAGTATTGTAAATTATTTATTTATTTCAAAAGTTTTATTTCTGTGCTAATTTTAAATTAATTAGAAAAAAATTGATTTTACGAAAGGATCAAGTTAGGTTATCTAAAATTTAATATCTTAATAGTTCTTCACTAATTATTTTAAAATATTTTTCAATAACTTGTTTTTATTGTGCAATATATTTTTATAGTTAATATAGATGTAGATTACATTATGTTTTACACATAATTAATGAACTTATTTTCTCATGTGTAATTTCGTCGGATAGTGAAGATGTATGTTCTCCACTGTGAGTGATACAGGTGATTGCATTTAAAATTTGCAACCACCTGCTCGAAACGTTGTGATTGCATAGAAAATATATGCCTACTTGAAATGTCAAATAAAAAATTATAAGTGCAATACAGAAATGGTGTACAAAAATGATATAAATGTATCACAAGTGAAATAATGGGCACTCAACGACTATATTAAAAAAGGGAGCTACTCACCGTTGTGCTAACTCGTTATAAGTAAATCATCCTTGATATCAGAATTTTCAGATGGCTATTAGAAACGAGATCTCTTAAATTGGGTCAAGATATCCCTCTCCGTTGTCCTGAAAAAGACAACTCGGCTCCTTGCTATCTTTCCAAAGTTTCTTTCTTTTTTCTTTCTCAGCCATAAATCTCCGTTACCCTCAGTTGCATTCGTAGTCTGTACAGTTACCGGTGACCTAGTTACTTGATGGCTGAACTTAATCCAAGGAACAGTGATATAGTAGACAACACAAAAGTAACAGGGAACTTTAAAAAAATTCAGGTTTTATTTGATGAAGGTGATTAAATGTATTTAAAATAAATTCAGTTTTTAAACGTTGGAAGTTGAAAATTAATAATGAGGTTATGGCTTCCGAGTTTTTGAGACTTCACTACTCAGTTAATTATCTTTTCACACATTTTCTGCTCAATTATAACTTCCAGCGAGTCCTTAATAGATCACTCGCTTATTTGAAAACTACTATCTCCGTCTTTCCTTAGCCTCTACTATTGCGTTTGTTTTATATTCTAATTACTGCGTTCATATTTTTCGTAATCTTACATACAATTATTCTTGACAATGTGAAATATAAATTGAATGTGTGAAAATAGGTCCATTCTAGAACCGAACTGTCAAAAATCTATGATTCGTATTAAAGTATGAATTGATTCATGAACTATCCAAAAATTAGATAGTTCATATCCCTCAGAGAGTTAAATAATACACAACAAACTCAGAACCGGAGACTCGTCAAAGTTGATTGTACTCAGTTTTGTCACCATTGAAAACTCAAAAAATATCAAAACCAGAATTGTATATTCATTGGTCAACAGGGTAATGCTCCTGGTCAGTAAGTTCTTTGGGACGGAAAATTTTGTGGGATAATTTCATACTCATCTTTCGGAATTCCACATGAAGACAAATCTCTTTAGCAGTGAACTCACCCTAATAAGCGATTAAACCAACCATTCATTCATTTAGTTCTGCAGACAGTTAATTAAATCTTTTAGAAGTCTATATTTTTTTAAATATCAGCGTATGCAAATATGTACGCTGATATCAATTTTGGTTGTCAGCCATTTAATCAATATGTAGTCCTGTCTATCTTAGCCCGAGGGCCATTTTCTATACACTTTCGATGGATCGGACCAGTAAGGGTCGGGGTTTTCAAAAATATTTCCGGGCGAAGAAAACTAATGGATCGAATGTATTTATTTGTGACCCGATATGTTGATTCTCATCAACAAACTTGTATTATTTCAACCTTGGAAAATTAAATAGAATATTTCTTTATTTTAAAAAAGTGTTTTTAATATTTAGTATTATAATAAAATATTTTCATATTGTAATGTATGACGGGATAATTCAGAACAGTTTTCTATTTCCTCTCACCATACTACCAAATCAAATATTAATTCTGACAGCATAAATTTATAACACAAAGTTGTGTCCTCCAACATTCGATGAAAAATTTGATATAAAACGTACTATAACTCACGGGCCATAAAAACGTTTCTAGTTGGAGAGAGCTGATATACTCTACTTGATATTTGAATGAAATACATCGTCTCTTTTGTAAAAATACTTCAATTTTGAAAACAATTTATTTTACTATTCTTTTCAATCGAAGATTTTTTAACTATAATATTATAAAATAATTTCAAATTATTTCCTTTAAATAAAGAGGTTACCGGATGCTGTAAAAAGGTATTAATTTTTTTTCATCTTTTTCGTCCTGTGTGCTTTCGCAAACTACGCCATGGGAATACTCGCTAATGGTATTCTTACTGACGAAGTCAAGCCAGTTCCGAGTTCATATAATTTTCCTCGTAAATAACCATGGTACATATTAGGATGTAGTTAAAATTAATCATAAAACTAACATACAAAGTTATTAAAAGAAAGAAATAATTATACTTTTAAATGATTGGTCAATCACAACGCGGCAGAACAACATTAATTGGATCTGAAATTTATCAGCCATTTCACATCTATTCCATTTAAATATTGATTAATCATTTTACGGTCCCCAAATTGACTTCAGGTATTAAATAAAATGAAGTGACTTATTTTTGTATTGACCCGGGACGAAAAAAAATGCTGGATATGACTATGGCAAAAATATTAAACATCCATCNTCTTAATTCAAAACATTCAGTCTTCGGAATGTTTATTCAGACATAACCACATTCATTTACGTATAATCTTTATGAATAAAAACATTTCGAGATTCTACAAGCTCGAAAACTTTTGAATGTAAGTAATTTTCCGAGTTATGGACTAGCGTTTTTGGGTCTTCCAACTTTGAATAAACATTTCTTCCTTGTTTGTTTAAAGGATTATTCTTCACATTATTTTTCATTCTGCTTCTTCATAACGTGTTTTAATTACACCTATGTTTCATTTGAAGTTCTTAAAAGTTATTTATATATTCTACTATTACAAATATACAAAAGGTGTAAACAAAAAATGAGAAATATTAAATACTTATTCTGCTTGTGTGACCTAGGGACCCATCACGGATGCACTTAGCCCTGAGTAGCGCCATACCGCTCTGTGATGTACACGTAATCGCAATTTAACTCATCACCTCCTGGTTTATGAGCTTATATGCAAAACGCCCATCAGAGTAGACGAGCGAGACAAAGCTGTATTTCCAGTGAATTGCAACAACGTTCCACCAGAGCACCCGGGTTGCCTGTTAACCTGAAAACCCATTTCTCCTTTAAATTGAGATTTGGAATTTGTCTGCAAAAAAAATGTTTCCAACGTGGGTTTCAACATAATGTTTTATCTTGATCCTGATGTAAAATGACACTTTTTTATTACTTATTTTCATTTTTCTCCATTTACTAAATATTTTATAAAATCATACGTTATCATATCATATACTCAGTATGTGAAATATTTTGTAATTTGTTTAATAATTGTTTGTAATTTTCGAGTCTTCCAAATTCTAGAAAGTAAACATTTCAGAATCCCAAAATTAAACAAAATCGATTTATGGAGTCATTTAATTATGTACGCCCTAAAAACTTCATTCAACTGCCACTCAACATAAAAGAATGTTCCACTCTTAAATCATTCTCTATGAAGTTAAAATTATGGCTTGTTTTACTTAGTGAAGTTGATTTTCTAAATGACCTACTAAGCTAAAATAAACTATTATATTCAAATTATGTAATAGACAACTGGCATAAAAGTTTATGTTGTATTTACAGCATACATGTGTATGCTGTATTGTATATTTGATTATTTTTATTTTAATACTGTGTTATTAATCCATGTATCATCGTTCATATCTTGCAACAAAATCATTTTTTTTAATTCGACTAAATTGAAATATTGTCACTTAGTCTCTATTTATGTTGAACCTACAATACAACGAAATATTTTTCTTTATTTTTGAAAATATCTCATCTTAAAAGAAATTTAGAAGTTTGTCATTATCTAATTATGATTAGGCTAAGATAAAGGTCATCAGACGGCACAGTGGAAAGCTGCTTATCATTGTCCGAAGAAAGGAATGGACTGATAGTTATTGTGATTGTAATTTTCTTTTGTCACGCTGTCATACTACTTGACACAGTCCCAGTGATTTTTCCTACATTATTAATTATCAAAATATTGTTTTTCATTAAGGAAAATAAATTCATTATTTGATTTTACTTTATTTTACTTCATTTTATTTTACTTCATTTATTCTGATTATATATTTTTTGCATATTTGGTGTGTTCTATTTTTATTATAGTCCTGATGTTATGTGTGTCAAAATGTTGGCACGTTCGAAAGAATTTTAAAATTTTTTATTTCTGGTCTAATCCCAAGAAATTGTTAATTTTTTTTCATACGCTTTTAGGAACTGAAATACCTAACAGCCTTCTTTATTATTTTTGTAACTTCATGCAATTTGTGAAGATATCGTTTAACTTCGTTGGGATACTTTAAAAAAAACAGAGTAACAAAACTGTAAATAGTACTATTTCTAATCATGAAGAGTACATTTCCATTACTGCATGGGCCCTACCAAAAGTGATTGTATCCTACAATTGATCTTAACAGACACTAAGACCATTTTTAAGGGGATATTGTGGAGTATTTTTTCTTCTGGGGACAAAGTATATCTTCTTTCTTGTTTCACATAAATGGTCTCTGTCATACCCTTTGTAATATTAGCTAACATGTTATCAAGTTGTCGTAAAGAAATGATGATATAATATCGATATAAATTGGTGGGACGCTTAACCTTAAAAATACCTCCTTCTACTATATGAACGAATGTTTGTTGGTTGCTTTATCGGTATACAAGACTTCACCGATCGGTATACCAAAATTTTTAATCAACTAATTTTAGTGGAAATTTTTCTTTTTGTTTTGAGATATTGAAGCAGTAGGAAACTCATTTCGCAAGCACGTTTCAAAGCAAAACAACATAACAATATATGTCTGATAAAAGAGGTAGAAATAAACATAATATACTTAACATGAACTCTTGTTTTACCGTTAAACTGTAGTGTAAGATCTGGACTTCTATCGGTCTATTAAAAAGATTACATATACAAATAATGATGAGAATGGAGGATGATAGCTTCATCGACATGTTATGGAAATTTGGTATACGTTGGACAGAGTATTCCCTTACAATGCATCCCTACATTGAAATTGGAAGATTATTCGAGGTACAATTCAATCAAACATTAATAAAAACATTTTGATTCCATCGTTAAAGGGTCGTTTTCCTCCACTTTTAAATACCGCGCAGCGCGGTGCGCACAACGTCAGCGCGAAATGTAATAGACTCCTCTTTGCATAATCAACGTTGCTGTTTTCCTAGAGAGCGCAACAACGCCAACGCTGGCGTGCAATGTCCAGCGCGGTAACCCGACTGCATTCGAACGACTGAATACCGCAGCGCGCGGCGCATTAGCGGAAAAAAAAATGTTTTATTTGCTTACGCTGCCTAAACGGTTCGAGATAGGTGACAACTATGAGCGGCAATATTATTCTACAAAAAAGTCCGCGACAGCAAATGTCTATCTACAAAAATTAACCTAAATTATTGAAAAAACGTTATTAAAATAAAGTGTTAAAATAGTTTAATATAAGAAGTAAAAAATCAAACATTTAATGGGTTATTTGTTTTGTGAATTTAACAAAGATAAAAAATGTCTTTAAATTGTAAAATTTCGACGAATAGTTTAGATTTTACAAGAATTTTAGTGAAATGGTGCAGCCGCGTCATGCGTCGGAAGCGAAAATTCGACCGGCGCGATTCCCACGAGATGGTGTAATATATACAATCAAGTTTAGTATTAAATTTGTATTATTATGATGTTGAAAACTTAAGATACTGAACATGTTTTTGAAAACCAGTAAGTAAAAGAATTTTGATCTTACAATACACACAGATTTTATTTTGTCCTGAGTAAAGGAAAATTAGTCTAAGAGAAATCAAGGTAAATGTGTAACTCTGTTTCAAAAATAAATTTGTTCCAAATTTCCTTCTTGTGAGATCCAGTTTGTTACCTCAATGTTCTTTCATTAAGACA
>NNCF01127818.1:92864-111017 GCA_002313205.1 Laupala kohalensis
TCTTATCTAGGAATTTTTGCTGAATTTTTTGAATCCGCCTCTGCCTTAGGGCCCTTGATCGGAATTGATGGGATGGTCCCTTGCTTGCTTCAGGAGAGTCAATTAGTTTATTGTCCTCTACGTGATCATACGCAGTTTGTACTGTTTTTTGACAATAAATTTATTTATATGGAGTCCGCTCCATTTCATTTATTTTTTTCATATTATATGGTAGAACTTCACTGACTCAAATAATAAATCAACGAAACTATAATAGATGCATTGAATGAACAAATTAAATATGAACTAATGTTACATTCAGTAGATGAACCCAGGGCAATAAAATATCAGGTATTAAACATTCCACCTTATTATGAACATCCCATCAATTCCGATTAAGGACCCTAAGGCAGAGGCGGATATATTATTTCAGCACATTCCTAGGAAAATAATAAAAATAGTTCGATAAATCTTATAATGTTAATGAAATACCAACAAATTTAAATTTAATAAAACACAAGAAACACGCATTATGATTAAACAATAGATTACTTGGAAAATATTGTTTATAAAGTTTTAAAATAATACTAAAGTCGAGATATATTATTTCATTAGACGCCGCTCTAGACAAGTGGTCATATCTTCCAGATTCTCTGCAAGCCCGGATCAACAGGGATAATACCCCACATCGGAATCGAAAAGAGACGAAATTCACATCAGAGACCACGTACTCTGGCCAAGGATATTTGTTGTTTTCCCATTTATTCACAATGTCGTGAACCAAGCAGCGCGGCGGTTTGAGTAGGCAATGGCGGACGGGGGGATTCGCTGAGTAGACTCGAATGGGAATTAATAAAGACGGCGAAGTTGCTCTGGGGTAGACTGCGTCGTAGCGCTTCATCACCCTTTCTCATCTGGAGGGCCTCCGCCTCTCCCTGCGCTCTACACAGTAGGCCTCCCACAAGGACTTATTTGTAGATATTCCTACCACCCCAACTATGTTTTATTTATTTAAAATCATCGCGAGACATTATACGACATATCTATCATTACATGACATAATTTCATTATGTCATGTAATCATTACATGATTTCATTTCTGCAAAATACTGCCTTCGTTCAGTTCCATGTAACTCGCATTTCCAAACATGATCCACAGTTATATCTCCTAGCAAACAACCTCATGTCCCGTCATCCCTCCTTTTAACCCTTTTTAAGTAATTATTGAAACTACCATGGTCTGCATGTATTTCTGCCACCCCAAGTACACCTTCCTCTCCCGCACCTAACACAAAGATGATCTCCATCAAGCATCTGGAATCGAACTCACGTTGTCTCCGAAGAAACTCACTATTTAGTCATGAAGAACTCACTCACAACATTTAGTCATCACACTCATTCCCTCTCACATTCCGCTCGATTGCTAGGAATAAAGTAGGTCTCATTACCGCCCTTATCCTATACCTGTCGCTCCCCACCCCCCTACAACAACTATATTCCCCATCCAATATTGAAAAACCTCAACTTAGAGACATATTTTTTCGTTCAGGAGGGAATCTGAGGTGCAATAACGTTACCGTCTATCCTTTTAATGTTTCTCGTGTGTGTTATTAAGAAAAAGGATTTGTGCCCAATAATCGCGATTTTCTCAAACGTTATTCGGAAATTGGAATCGCGATTACATTTTATGCGTTTCACCAAGCTAAACTAATCGTCGATTATGTTAATCAATGTCTCTTAAGAATTCTCTAGTTTGATAGTAATTTGCAGTACATTATGGGTAACTTATGGACAAATGACGGGAGGAAAAAGTATCTTGTTGCTCACCAGCGCCATCAGCGGACAACGGGCACCTCCCTCGTGTCACTTAACATAACCTATAAATTGAGGAAACAAACAAAATGGAGGCCATATTTTTCGCATCATTATAGAAAATAGCAATTTGCGCTTTTAATTGAAGGATCCTCGAACGTTTAAGTGTAAATCGCGATTTTTTCGTGAATCGAAGTTGGTGGAACGCGCATTTCGATAACAAAGATTTACTGCACAGAAAATATCGTTTAAGACATTAAACAACGTGGTGAAATTGGGTCTTAGATGTTTGTACCATGTCATATCAGTAAGTGTTTAGGTTTAAGAGCGTAGGCTTCCGCAGCCGGAGTCAGATGAATCTTGGCTGCCGGGATTCGACGCGTCGAGGTGTCGACGATTCGGTCATTTTACTGTGGCCTTCTTCAGGGTTCTAATTACGTTAGGTACAAGGTTCATTATTAGTACCCTGAAGAAGGTCACAGCAATGTGGCAGTAACCTCAATTTTCAACACCTTCCGGACAGCCAAAACTCGAGTGTGTAGGTTTGTTAATACGATTGAAACAGCACGGATCAAGTGAAAAGTTTTCATAAGTTTAGTTATGAATTAAATTTCGTAATTTTTAAAAGTATTATTATTTTTATACAGGTTCTCTATGCTCTTGTCTAGGGGTGGTGTCTACTGAAACAATAAATATTGAATTTAATGTTATTTTATTACTTACTATTTATAAACACTATTTTACGAATAATCTATAGTTCGATAATAATACGTACTTGTGAAATAAATTTTTGTGTTAAATTACAAATTTCTTTATATTCTATTAGTATTACAACACGTAGCTAACTTTTTATCTTGTGTAGGATTTGGTGACATTTTTCAGTCCACCTCTACCTCAGTACCCTTGATCAGAATTGATGGGACGGTCCCTAGCTTGCTTCCGGAGAGTAAATTAGTTTATTGTCCTCCACGTGGTCGTATGCAGTTTGTACTGCTTTCTTGACAGTAAATTTATTATTTAAAAATTTATTTAGAACACTCAAATATTCTCATTTTGTATTTTTCTTCCAAACTAATGTATCTAATTTCCCTTTCTGAAGTTGTTTCACAATGAAGGGAGTTTCGTTTACCCAACGCAGTTGCGGCCATTTATTTTCATTACAATTAGACTTTCGAAATGCTCCTGAAAGACTTATTGACTTTCCATTAGTGCACGTCACTGAATCAAGGGATCTCTGGGAACGAGAGTCCTAGTTTCCTTTGAGAGCTATTTAAAAATAATAGCTTTCTTGATTAAGAACAAAGTTTATTTAAATAATACTTCTACCTTATACAACTACCTTTACGTTAATTTTCTTTGAAGAAATTCGCTTTATCACAAAGTTTATGTATATAGAATATATAGAAATAATAGACGTACTCACAATATTGTGATGTTCTTATGTATTTCCTATATGACCATAGCGTGTAATATTTCTTGAATAATTTGACTGAGCACGAATCAAAACTTAAATATCGTTCAAGAATTAATCTTTGTAAATAAAAAGAATAATGACAAAAAGCAAATAAATTTACAAAATTGAGGAATGATTAACCTTGTGTTAGTGAGAGAGCTATTACTACTCTGTAATAATACGTAAATCTCACCCCCGCAATTCATGTGAAACTTTATTTAGGGAATTAAATATACCGCTTCCTTACATTTACATTTATGAAGCAGTCATTGTAAGATCAGAATTCTTAAAGTCCCATCCATGCTTTAGAAGAAAGAGTCTAATTCACTAACAGAACACTCGAAATAAGCTTGTCAATTATTTTTTGCCAAAACGATTCGTATCATTCAGGAATAATTATGTATCATTCCCTTGCAAAAAATGTAAAAGATACAAATAAATTCAGTCTTCATATCAAGGGTTTCAAGCTTCCTAATGCGTATTGTTTTATAATATTAAAGAATTTACTGACTTTAATAAAAAAAGTTAATAAGAGTTTCAATTTTCCAATAAATATTGTTTTTATGTGGTGTAAATGTAAAGTAATGGTAATACCTCTTGTATTTATACAGCGCCATTGCTTTGCACAGTTGCACACAATATGTACTTTGAAGTCCTATCCGAGATTTTTACGAATACTAATAATAATATTAATACTAATATTTGTATGAATGCTGTGTTTGTTCCTTTGTAATTATTTTAGTTTATTTCTAACTGTTACGCAACATTGGTACAGTTCTATACAATGTGCACTCTGTAGTCCTATCCTAGTCTGGGATTTTTCTGCTTTTCCTACGAGTAGATGAGTATTTTTACGCAGGCGGGAATTTATTTAGATTTTTATTGCATATAATAGCTACAATTATTATTTTGAAAATAATAAATGGATAACAGCACGCATTTGTTAAATAACTTCTTTTATATTCTCTAGGCTTTGTCTAGGGGCGTGTTTATTGTAATAATAAATCGTGAATTTAGTGTTATTTCAATTCTTATGATTTTTAAACACTACACTCAGAATAATCTATAGTTCGATATTAACTTGTACATGTAATTTTTTGCTTAAAATTACAAACATATTGACATTCTATTAGTATTATAACTCGCAGCTAACTTTTTATCTTATCTAGGAATTTTTGCTGAATTTTTTGAATCCGCCTCTGCCTTAGGGCCCTTGATCGGAATTGATGGGATGGTCCCTTGCTTGCTTCCGGAGAGTAAATTAGTTTTTTTCCCTCCACGTGGTCATACGCAGTTTGTACTGTTTCTTGACAATAAATTTATTATTATTATTATTATTATAAATATTAGATTCGTTACTGCTCTTGGTTGGAATTGATGGAATGTTCTCTTGCTTGCTTCCGGAGTAAGTTAGTTTAAAGTCCGCCTCCACGTGGCCATACGCAGTTTATAACTGCTTTAAAATCTGACAGTAAAATTTCTTTCTTTACAATACTAAGAAGAAACGCAAAATTAATAAGTTCCCTAAACCCGACGCACACGGAAGTGATTTTGCTGCTAGTTTCCTTGCTAGGTTGACCTTGCTTGGAACTAGGCATCCTGCCCTGGTCAGAGCTAGGCACAGAGCATTGCAAGGTGGGCCTCACCCCAAACCTTCTGCCGTGCACTATTTGTTGCGTTCGCCACCCGCGTGATTACTACGTGGTAACAAATATGGATGCCGGTGTCTATTTCAACTTAAGTGTATCCATGAATGGGTGCCAGATTATAGGATGCCTTGTTGACTCCACTGACTGTCCAACAACGAGGCGAAATACTTGCATCCTATTGACTACTTTCTCCAGCGAGTAGAGAATTGTGCAAGGAAAATAGAACTGGGTCTAGCACAGAAATCTGACTTTGCCAGCGCGCAGCAGTGACGTACCTATAGCACTACCCGACAGCGTGTCCAGCTCTGAGCAAGCTATCTAGCAGCGAATTTAGCTTCCTGTGCGTCAGGCTTGTTTAAGGATTGAGTTGAAATTTTCAATCTGTCTCTGCCTTAGGGTCCTTGATCGGGAGTGATGGGATGGTCCCTTGCCTGATTGCTTCCTGAGAGTAAATTAGTTTATTGTCTTTCACGTGGTCATACGCGGTTCGTAACTGCTTATATTTACAATAAATTTATTTATTTTCGCCTTCCGTTCACATTTGGTAATAAAAACGGTATTTTTCCACAGAGAAAGTTGAGGTACAGACGTTCCACGTAGATAATTACCCCGTGGTGTACCGCTACTCTCTTGTGTCTACCTGTTCACTACGTGGAAAATAAGGAGCAGAATTTGCAAGTTTCATTGCCTGACTGTTGCGCATAGGGAAAACTCGGGTTCACAGTGCAATACCCTTGGGGAAGCGTTCCGTGTTTCCGGAAGTAGACCTCGGTGTAATGAACGCGCTTCCTGTCACGTGATTAATTCCGCCCCGCACACGCATATTACTTTTCATATTTCACGTACGTGCCAGGTTGTTGGAGGCAAGTTCTCACGGAAAGCAAGATGTGCGTTCGAATGAAACAGTTTTTTTTCCGTCACTGAGTTTTCTCCAAGGATGATACAAAACACTGTTAATAGATTATTACTGAATTCTAAGAATAATGTCCCTTGATAGCAACCTAGTCCACGAAATGTTTCCAGCTTTAGGGATATAGTAATATAAGTAAACACGTCTTGAACTCCTACTCAACTGAATATTAAATGGCAACACATTATACAATATCTTTTCAACTACATAAAATACGTAGATACTGCGTTAATTCATTTCTGGATGTTTCCTAATTGTTTACTAACTGCCTTATGAAGACGTATATTACTCACGCTGTATGTAACAGTGATATATTTTACTTAAATATTTAGTATTCAGAATGTTTTATACAATAAATCAAATTTCCTTCGCAAACAATGTAATTCAGACAGTGAATTTATAAATAATAACGCTATGCTTCAATAAGAAGTTGCATTATCAGACAACACATTTTAATTTTTTATTACCCGGACACTACGAATATTGCAACCACTCGATACATTAAATTGGGACCCCGTGTTTTAAATTTATTCGTCATATAATATTAAGATACTACCTGATGAGAACTATGAGTTAATTTTTAAAGAAAACTTGGTATCCCGGTGTGAAAGGTTTCATTGCAAATTTATTCAACTCATTTTCAGTCATCTGGCAAGTTAAAACTCGCATATATCTGATTATGATACACCTACTCAATACTTAACTCATATTTTGAGAGAGTTAAATTTCAAGGTTTGATTCGAATTCACTGGACTAATATTACGACTGGGAGAGAATGATTCTCAAAAACATAGAGCATTCACACCATTGGCAGAATGATCAATGTATATGATACGCTTCTCTAGAAATGCAATCAACATTTTTAGTCTCAAGGAACTATTCCGGCTTTTTAATTAATTTCACATACGCGACATAGCACAGGATGCACATAATGACTACAGCTTCAAATCGCTTTGCGTAAGTGGCATTCATTCCCTGAAATAAATCGAGTGACATCCATACCGAGGGGGATAAAAATGGTGAGATTTAAGTAACATGTTTGCATTTATCTGAAATTTTATTCAAGTTCCTGAATGTAGACCATCAAATTACCCCCATTTTTTCCTTCCACGAGGCAGCGCAGTTTAAAGTATTATATCCATTGAATTGGCTTAAGTACCCTCTAAAAATGTTTCAAATGATAGTTGGAACCATTCCCTATTCAGTGGCGATGAAATTTCATACCTTACGGCGCAAAATTGAGATTTTTTTACTTTAAATTACTATGGGTTTTCTCCATATAAGCGCGCTTATGTTTTCTTGACAACCGGCTTAACATAGCGAAACATAGGAAATGGAAATAGGAAAGCAATGACGTTAAGATTTTCATAGCTTACGGGGCATTTACAAGAACAATTCTCCAAAAACTGAAAAATAGTGTTCGAACGGAAATGGCAGCCACAACACGTGACTTAAAAAATGCAACCTTTGTTAAAGAAAGAGTAAAATATAATCTAAATGTATTATCATGTTTTAATATCACAAATTAATAGTCCTCGTCCAATAATAGAAATCAGTAGAATTAATTATTAATTAATTGGAACTACTTTGATAAATATTTTCATGTTTCGTGAATGATTGCCATCAATACGAATATAATACCTTAATCACCTGAACTTTCTCCGATTTCTCTTCATTTTAAATACCAGTTTTCCTTGAAAATTTACTATTCACAGACAGCGAATTGTGTGCATTTTAACCCTCCGACTCCCAGAAAATTTTTGTAGCACTGACTACTAGTGGGGCCTATTTGAACCCCAAGGTTCCTAAACCTTTGTTATTATTTTTTTCGCAAGAAAAAAAAACTTACTTTTGCAGGAAACTAAACCACTTTTCTTGGAAATTAATTTTTAATACATATTTTGCATTTCCTGACTCATTTTTAATGTTTATGTATGATCATGAAAGAAAACATCTCATCTCGCACATATGTCTACTTGTTAACTTCCTGTTGTCTTTGGACTTATCTCACATCTTCCTCTCTTCTTCTATCTTTTGTTTTCTTGTAATTTGAATATTTACCAAACTTGGTGAAACTGTGTGAAGCGGTCTCGACGAGACAGTACGCTATTTGAGGTTTCTACCATCACTTATACCATCAGTTTGGCGCCAGTTTCTACAGTATACCGAATATTTTTTATTAAATAGTGAATTAATATTAATTTTTCGTATGACTTTCACTTGCTCAGCACCTACAGTATCAGCGAAGAAAAAACTACTTCTAAAACATCCGCGATTTAAAAGACTGTTCAGTATTTATTTTTCGCCCTTCAAATTCCCAAATAACATTGTTTGTTACAAACAAACAAAACGTTAAAAATAGGGTGACTAGGTGTTTGGAGAGACTTTTCTGCCATTAAAGGGGATGTGAAGCTAAACATTACTTCTCTTTTGAGGAAGCGCTGCACAGAATCCGTTGCTTCTAACTTGTAAACGATTGCCATTGATGATTGAAATATTGCATGATAGTTTATTTACTTGTTAAATATTTTTAACGTACTTAAAAACAAATAAATATCACGTTGCAAGATAAAAAATTGTATCAAACACGCAATAAAATTTTAGATACCCTTAAATATATGAATTACATAAAATGTGACTAAAGAGAAAACAAAAGATTGCCATTGATGATTGAAATATTGCATGATAGTTTATTTACTTGTTAAATATTTTTAACGTACTTAAAAACAAATAAATATCACGTTGCAAGATAAAAAATTGTATCAAACACGCAATAAAATTTTAGATACCCTTAAATATATGAATTACATAAAATGTGACTAAAGAGAAAACAAAAGATTGCCATTGATGATTGAAATATTGCATGATAGTTTATTTACTTGTTAAATATTTTTAACGTACTTAAAAACAAATAAATATCACGTTGCAAGATAAAAAATTGTATCAAACACGCAATAAAATTTTAGATACCCTTAAATATATGAATTACATAAAATGTGACTAAAGAGAAAACAAAAGATTGCCATTGATGATTGAAATATTGCATGATAGTTTATTTACTTGTTAAATATTTTTAACGTACTTAAAAACAAATAAATATCACGTTGCAAGATAAAAAATTGTATCAAACACGCAATAAAATTTTAGATACCCTTAAATATATGAATTACATAAAATGTGACTAAAGAGAAAACAAAAGATTGCCATTGATGATTGAAATATTGCATGATAGTTTATTTACTTGTTAAATATTTTTAACGTACTTAAAAACAAATAAATATCACGTTGCAAGATAAAAAAATGTATCAAACACGCAATAAAATTTTAGATACCCTTAAATATATGAATTACATAAAATGTGACTAAAGAGAAAACAAAAGATTAAATTCTACATGTTAACCAACTCATCAAATTCAAATAAAATACTCGTGGAAAAATCTAAAAATGCCAGAACTATTTTTACAAAATGGGGTGGCAGAGACTGCAAATTTTTTATTTATCATTTTCTCAATTTTTCAACAACTTTGATGGTAAAAGTGATTATGTTACAAAGTTATCCACAAAAAATTACTGAAACATTTAGTTTCCTGTTTTAATGAAATCAAACGTTTGCAGGGATTTTGAAGTCCGTGTTGACGTCAAATGTGAGCTAAGTTTCAATTAGATATAGACGTTTTATGTCTATGCAAGAGAACATTTGTGATTTTAAAGGTACTTAACATTAAAGGGGATCTTAAATATTTTAATAGCACGGCATCTCAAATTCCTCTATGGTTAACATAATTCTCAAAATACTTTAAATTTTTTGAATAGCATCAAAACATTAAAATCACTGCATATACAACTTACATGAATATTACCGATGATTTTCACTTGAAACTAGTATTGTCAAAATTTAAATAAAACTGCAAAAAAATGAACAAATTACACGTCAACATTTCTGTAAGCGATTACATTACTTTGTTCACTGCGGGAAAATTAGTCGTTTGAATTGTCAATATATTACTTCCTAATGAAATTACGCTAAATGTGGAGAGCTGCAGAAGCTCACGAAGACGACAAACTGTAAAACCCACCCACAAACGAGAACGAATAAAAACGACCCTCTTTTTAACGGACAACCTTTAATTACAACACTTAAAACCACTTCATTAAATTTCATATTCACTCATTAAAATATTATAACAACGTTTCGGCATTGTTTCCTGACGATAACCCGAAACAAGAGTCGAAACATAGCTAAAATATTTTAAAGAGAAATTATATAATTCAATGGAGTGGTTTTAAAGTGTTGTGATTAAAGGTTGTCCGCTAACAAGAGGGTCGTTTTTATTGATTAATGAACTTTATACAGACGATTGAAATGTGTTGAGCAACCCACACAAACTCTTTAATGCTTTCCCTTTTTCCCCCTTCGCTGTTCGTTGTTCTCATATTAAAGAGGGCTGACGAAAAAGTCGGGTTCCGAACCCCCCGAGAACCTCCCTCCGACGCAGCGATCATGTCCGTCGCTTTTCATCGTGCCTCGACGCAAAACGTCTTTTGTGTGCGACGACTCTTCTTCTCATTCGCTAATTGCAGCATCGAATCGTCGCCGTTATCGAATTCCTCGCCATCCCGGGCAGATGCATGCTCTGAAAGCCTGTTCTGCCGTCTTCGTCAGCGACGACGGCTCTACTTGTTCTTCGTTCTGCGCAAGTCACAAGAACATGGATGGCATTCGTAGGAAGCGAGAGCTTGTTGTCGAACGGGATAGCGAGAGTAGTTGCGGCACGGGTTTTTCTCCGGTTTTCCTTCGGGTGGAAGCGGATTTTTTAAATATAGGATCTCTAGGCTGTTCTCTATGGGTGGTGTCTATTGAAATAATACATCTCGAATTTAGAGTTATTTTAACACCTTAGCTTCTGGAATACATTTTTTGTGTTTAATTAAATACAAATCTGTTGGTATTAATATTATAACACATATATAACATAATATAACCGAACTACTTTTATTCTTATCTTAGGAATAAAGTGCTGAAATGTTAAATTCACCTTTTCCTTGGGGTCTTCGATCGGAATTGATGGGATGGTCCCTTGCTTGCTTCCGGAAAGTAAATTAGTTTATCGTCCTCCAAGTGGTCATACTCAGTGTATACTGCTTTTTGACAATAAATTTATTTATTTATTTATTTATACAATATTTGAATCACACCATTTCATATTTTGATATTAAGGTTCTACGATAGTAGAATTAAATCACTGATATATCTGAAATCAGAATAAATAATCACAGTAACATGTACTTATTGTGATTTCAACTTGAAAAACATACCTTACCGGCCATTTAAATGAAATGCTTGCAATTTTAATTGGTGGTATAATACATTGCGCCGTATAGAGAAGACACTAATTAATCACGATGAACTTTTAAATCACGAGAGTGATGGAAATTCCCTTTGATTTGTAAAAAAAAATTTCAAAGTATTTTTCCGTGTCTTTTATCTCTATGTCACCTGATATTTCACTTTTTCCGAAGTGTGATGTATAAAACAAAGGAAACCGCCGGGCTCGGCTGCCACGTTCTTTCATGCTCTTGGGCATTTTAAACGAGTCAAGGAAGTTCTAGAAAATTGTTTATGCTATAAATTAACTGATATATAGAAATTAAATCGTTTTTTACCATTATAATTTTTTTAAATAAAATAATTACAATAAAAATAAAGAAAATTATACTTCTCCGTCTTTAACTTAGCAGAGTGTACAATGACTTTCTCGTATTAACCCCTATGGTTACTTGTTGCGGGAATCAGAACACCGATCCACTTTCACTACTCGATCAAATAAAAAAAAATTGAAATTCATTAATCAAAACGAATAAAGAGTTGGAAGAAAGTGGGGGGGAAAATTCCACAAAAAGTACACTTTCCGTTAGAAAAAGAATTTCCACACAAGATAGCGTTGATTAGACCCTGAAACAAACGCATGGACATTTCCAAGGAGACGGCTTCTGTCTTTTTCATAATAGACGTAGCCAATATCGGAGCGAAGCTCTAGGTTGCGTTTAACCCCACGGGCTAATACCCCATGCACATGCACATAAACTTCTATTTATACCAGTCGTACAGATTTAAAAATGTTGAAACTCATCACCAAAAAGGGTGAAATCAAAAAAAGTATTCCAAAAACAACAACATAAAGGTCTCTTTTTTGTGAAGAAAATTTCGTTATAAGATAGCGCTAATGATTTGTTGATGAGACCTACGATGCAAACACACTAACGTTACCGAGGAGAAACCCTCTGCGGTTTCCATAATAGACATAGAAATATGTCTGAGGTGAAGCTCTACGCTGGACTAAACCCCCACAGGTGAGATAGCAAGGTCGCACCACTAAATGCGGTCTGGGGGTATAAACCCCTGCGAGCGAGGAGTGTCTCACAATATAAGGGGTGTTGTCATGAGTGACACATTTAACTCATTTACTCATCCACTTATTCATCAACGCAGAGAGAAATAAAGAACTTGAAATTTTGATGGGATGTTGCGTCTGTGTTGAGCAGACTCACTAAATCGTACACTAAATTGCCATCCTTATGTTCATATTCATCTCTCAACTCGTGTTAAGTACATTTTACGTAGAGGATATGTTTCATACAAGGAGATAATGGTTGATGGAAATGCACTTGATAAGAAGTATGAATAGATATAACTGAAACATTGGAAAGTTAGCGTATTACGATTATACATAAATTTTGAAGATTTTCTACTAGTTTTATGATCGAAACGTGTAGGTGAACTCAATTTTGTTTACTTACGTAATCATTATTCAAAATATTAATACCTTTAATAAAAAATTTAATGTGTTTATGTAGAAAATATTTTAAATCATTAAGCAGGAATTAAGTTACTTTCGAAGCAATCTTAATTCTTAAATATAATTTGAAACATATCCATCTTTCACTGATCTATAGTAGTTTTTTGTGTATAATATTTTTTTAAGAAAACAGGAAAATGTTCTTTAAATTTCTCTGAACTGTAACAAGATAATATCGTTCCGATGAAATAATAATGCAACTGTGGAAAATATTATTTTACAGGAGATACATAAAAACAGATATTTCACAACTTTTAACCGATATTCAGGACTCAGTAATATTCACATGTAAATTATGCATTAGTCAAAGGTTACAACTACTATCCAATTCTGCCGATGTATTAAGCTACTGAAATACCTCTAATTCTCTATCTTTCCTTTTTGCCATTACATACGGAGTTCCAAAGGTTGACCGATATACAAATTTTACTTGATGTACTTGACTAAGAATACAACAAAAAAGGTTGTTTGATTGAAAATGTTACGTGTCCTTTTTTATTAATCTAAATGTAGAAATGGGAAACAGAAAATATTGATCATGACATATTCTCATCCTTCAGAAATATGTCAGTAATATTTTCTTAACAATTAGAAGCTGTATTTCTTAAACTATTAGGTTTTGTTTTTGTTTATTTCAATGATTCACACAAAACTTCCATAACCTTCATACGGTATGACATGGAATACATACTATATATACTATCATTGTTTTAGAGATTTCCTTGTATTATACTCTCAGTAATATTAATTTTCTTGGTAGTTAAAAAGTAGAAGTTATATCTTTGAACAAGAAGCAAATTATATAATTTATATTTACTCATAAAAAATCATTGTAGTAAGAACTTGATATCTATTTGTATACTCCTTGAAAATGGAGAATGGATGTACTACCAAAACAAAAACATTTCTGCACAATAGAAGCAGAAGAATGTATAATGTCGCAAGGAGAAAGGAAGGAGAAAGAAAGATTTTTCTTTTGTGATATTATTACGCAACGACTCCCGAAAATCAATGGAATTCTTCCAAGCCCCAGTAACATTGCGGGGTTATTTTACGTGAGTATGGAGATTCACTGTTACGCAATCGTAGAAGAAGAAAAAAATAATGAAGGAGAAATGAATTAAAAGGATTGCGAGCGCTTTTCATACAGGATCTCTCAAGTTTCTTTTTCTTTTTTTCAACTTCTCTCTAGTTTCTTTTTCTCTTTTTGCAGTAATGATACGGAAACGTGATGGAAGTGTGGCTTGCTTCTACGATTCGCTGAAGCAGAATTTGCAGGCTTTCATGACGCAAGTCAAAGAAAATAAATTCAAATATGAAACACATTGATTACTCGGACTTCAATTAGATATCTCGTTTAAATTAATAGACATTTCGATTATATAAAAGTATATTCATACAATCAAAATCCACGTATAGATTAATTATAGTAAGTAGAATTTTTTATAATCGTATTGAATTAACACTAATATAAAATTATCGACGTATCTCGTAATGAGTTTAGTAATGTTTTTTTAAATATTGAAACCTGAAGGAATCATCCTATATTACATAAACGAACAACCATTTCTATTTTTCTCGAGCACGACTAACGAATGATAAAGTTCACATAATATAGAAGTTTTGGAATAAAGAAGTTTTATTTATTGTCTAGTCGAGTTCCCGCGACTTACCTCACGTAGGGTTCTGAATCTTTTAAGTAAGCAATCGTTCTTAAATCTCTTTTGAAAAGGTTAGTCATATTCAACTATCGAAAAAATTGTAAATTTAACCAAGCATTTGATATAATAAAAACAAGTTAAACATTGAGAGAAGTTTAATGCGTAGGAAAATAAAGAAAGACATCTGACAATATATTCGCCGATGGTCTATGCTAATTTAATGCTAATTTAATATATCTTTTTAAAAGAATCTAATGGATGTTTCGTTATTAAATTACAGACATTAAAAACCTTATTCAATATTTCCTCCAATCATTTTTACTGTTTGTTTGTTTGTTTCGGTGCTGAAGATTTACTGTTACCTCAGAACAAAATTCAGATTTCTCTTTTACATATCTACTTCCGCCTAAATTCAAGGAGAGAAACTGATAAATCCTTGAATCGTTAATTTTCATGTGACATAACATAATAAAGCAATAATTACGTAGATGGAATTGTTTCCTCCAAAATAGCTCTGACCGATTTAAGGACAGATGGTACGTTTTTCCTTCAAATTCACACAATTTTTTACACTAACTCAATATTTAATATATTTTGATTATTTTTACTTATAAAGCAAAAAGGTTTTGTGTGCCCTAATTAATATTTTTTAGTACTTGTGTTAAAATTTAGAAGATTTTACGTGACTTTACAAAATTTGTCATTAATAAATTATTTTTAGACCATGACAAAATTATTTATATATGTCAGTGAGATTTTCGAAAAAAGCATTTAACAAACGAGTTTGTTTAGTATATCTTCACATTAACTTAACAGTAAGTGCTATAAATATTTCAAGGAAAGGTCACCTTTTTTTAGGAACGTTTTATATGACTGTCTTGAAGTCTTAATTTTGTGCACATTTGTATATTTATTTTTCCAATAAACGCAAAATACTGAAATTTGTTTTTGTTTTTATTAACACAAGTAGTGAAGAGGAATTCTGATTGAATGACTGAGACACTATGAGGAAGGAATTTTCCTTACGGGTCCAAAATAAGAAGTGTATTTTCATCCTGTGTAGTGAAAGATATGACATCCCATTCAAAGCTCAAGAACTAGAATAATAGGCTTGATAATCTAACATCTACGTCATCCTCTACGCTATTATAAGGGTATAGCAGCAGTAGTTAAGATCACGAAACTTTCATGTGGCAAAAGAAGAAATATAACATTGGACCCTGAGATTTTGCAAATGGACCGGAAATCCAACTGTGACCTTCTGCATCATGAACGTCTGTGAAACAGCAAACTGAGTAGAAGATTTGGTACTCGATTCCCAACTATTCTCACGTGAACAAATTTTATTCTTAAAAGTTTTCTTTGGGATAAAAATCTTATTAAATGTAATAGATGCCAATCACTGAATAGTCTAATAGAAGTCTCTAACGAATGTAGGAATTATTAGCACCAAACTATCAATTCCATTGAGAATGTATTGGCTAAAAACGTGGGAAAATTGTTACTGAGCACATGGAGAATAATCAGCTAATTTACTTTCCTTCCCAGGGATTGAAAGGACTATCCCTTCAAATCCGATTAAAAAGTAACCGAAGGAAAACCGGAGAAAAATACGGATCGGAATGGGGCTACAGAGATGTGAAAAGATAAAATTTTTAAAAACTATTAGTAAGTAGTAAAAATTACGAGTAAAAATGTTGTTTGATAAGTACTGGTAGCTGATGACTAGTGTTATCACTTGCTAAGGAGGAACAGAGTTCGATTTCCAGTGGATCCAGAAAAAGTTTGTAGCTTTTCTCTTGAGTATAACTCAGATTATTATGGCTGTGATGGTGGTTAAGTAAACCCTACGTGGCTTAGAAACATTGTTGAAAATAGGTTACAGCAATCTGGATTATACTGTCACTGTCTTTTAAGTAAACCCATGTAGAAATGGGCATCAGTAGAGCTCGCTATCGTGGTAGAAAGGAAATATGGATTAATTGATTTCGAAACTAGTTAGTCCAAAGGAACGTTTTCCCCTTCATTTCCTTGCTGCCTCTACCCCAGTTCCTTAACTCTAAACATTACTCTGGTTATGGTTAACTTAATGCTATATCTTTTCTCATTTAGGTCTAGCCTTTTACTAAGTATGTTCGAAGTATATTTTAAATTATCTATACCTCTTCTTTTATTACTTCTCGAATAAACAAAATTCCAGTAAATTGTTGCTTTGTTTCTTCGAAACTTACATGTTCTGTAAGTACTTTCCTGTTATTAATATGTAAATTCACTTTCCTTTTAATATCTTTTTCTACGCTCAGCATCATTGTATTAACACTTCGAAAGTTGTTCTACATTCACATTTCCCACCACCACAAGCACATGTTCTTAATTATTGGTAGATCCGAAGGAAATACAATAATAATTTTAAAAATATTAATGTATTTCTTCTTTAATTTTTTCTCTTTTTTGTATACTTTAGCATTCAGGTTGGCGGCCACGTTGTCGAAGATATGCTGATACATCAGATGATTTATCTGATAAGTCTGTTTTGACACAGCATCATGTTTTTCCTGTGTTTTTTGCTCCTCTCACTCTCAGACGCCATTGCCACGAGCAGCGAATTGCCAGGTCAGGCTCCAAGGCGGTAAATCGCTTAAAGTAGCGGATATCCGACGATGAAAACAAAGGAGGAGAGTGTGGAAAATCAGGAAAACGTGCAACTCAATTAAAGAGGAACACGCCCTGCGCGTGCAGGCTTAGATCAACAAGTTATAAGAACGATGGAAAGGCACAGCCGTATAAAAAATTAATTTCCATTTTCAAAACCACAGCACGGCAGAGCACAGCTCAGCACGTGTCTGCACCGCGTCTCTCTGTGACAAAGCGCTATCTCGTTTTCGCAATGAAAGAGAAGGAGGCCGTGACCGCATCGCGTCGTAGTCGTCCTCACAAAAGCGAGCGAAGGAGAGAGGGAGGGGAGATTCGCTGGAGAGCTTTATGGACTGCTTCACTCAGCTGAGAGATGAACGCACCATCAACAGCCAGCGCCTTCATCGTCCTTCCTCAACCCTTTCAATTTTGCTTTGCCCTTGCGACGCGCCACTCGCTTGACGTGTCCTCGAGGTTTCTTGCTGCTCTGAGAGCCTGCACAAACGCACGTCCGTCGACATCATGTGTTGAAATCACAGTGGTGTATACAGAATTCCAAGTAAAGAATTGGAGGAACGATAGTTTCAGGAGGTTAAACTGCAATATTTTTTTAAAGAGGAGAGTAAACCCTTGACTTCACCCTTTCGCACCGACATCGGATCAAAATATTAATGCCGTTTATTATAAACTATTTTAAACGCGAGATAATATGAGACAAAGACAGTAAGATCACAATACAACAAGTTATATAAAGCGCTATATTAGGGGAATTAAGAAGTGATATAGTTGTTTAAAGTTCAATAACAAATTACAATTGATATTCGAAGTCCTGCCCATTAACAGATCTCGCACCGACGTTGCGTGAATTGGCGAGTAAGTTCTACCTCAATAGATGCCCATTACAATAGATGCTCAAATTTCGGTGCATTGGTGGAGATATAANTAACAAATTACAATTGATATTCGAAGTCCTGCCCATTAACAGATCTCGCACCGACGTTGCGTGAATTGGCGAGTAAGTTCTACCTCAATAGATGCCCATTACAATATATGCTCAAATTTCGGTGCATTGGTGGAGATTTAAACCTCGCACCGACGTTGCGTGAATTGGCGAGTAAGTTCTACCTCAATAGATGCCCATTACAATAGATGCTCAAATTTCGGTGCATTGGTGGAGATATAAACCTCGCACCGACGT
>NNCF01127818.1:111067-124845 GCA_002313205.1 Laupala kohalensis
CTCGCACCGACGTTGCGTGAATTGGCGAGTAAGTTCTACCTCAATAGATGCCCATTACAATAGATGCTCAAATTTCGGTGCATTGGTGGAGATATAAGCCTCGCACCGACGTCGCGAGGATTCTGACTCCAGGTAGAACGTACCCAGCAATTCACGCAACGTGAGTGCGAGACCTGCATTGCTGTTAATGGACTGGACTTTGAATATCAATTGTAATTTGTTTTTTGAACTTGGAACACCCATATACATCATCGTTCTCTTTTGGGAAAAAATTAAATATTTATTCCAGTTTAGCCTACTAAACTAGTGGTACAAAATCATTGCACATACTTTCTCATATACATTTCTCAGTCTTCACTAAATAGTGACATTAAAGAATTCTATTAGGAGATATTTATAACATGGCTATATATTCTGGTCGTGTATAAATTGCCCCATTATAGAAATACATTTACTAACATTTACATAAAAGAATCTCTTATTAACAAATTCTGTCCTTTGGTTTTTGGGGAAGATTAGATAGGTTTATATTTCATATCAAAAGATATATGTATAAATAAATATAAAGATATAGACGATATTATTAACACTAGAAACAAGCGAGTAGACCCTCTATTTTCTTACATAATTTACTGAAAAGTAAAAAATTAATAAGTTTGCAATATGAAATTGTAAATTTATGTTAAATAAGCATTATAATATAACTATGATCAATTTCGGTTAAATAAGTGATACAGCCTGCTTTTAATTATTTCCTCTCATATTTCGTAACGCTCCTTATCTACCTTGTCTAAAACTTCGATGAGTGTTAAAATATTTTATTTAAAATAATTTACTTATAACCATTGAAACAGAAATATAGCACTGAATTAGAAAAGAATCAGGAAAAATAAACAAAAAGAGTTTTTATTGTGCCAAAATACAAGAAGAAGAAAAAAACAAATTGCCTACTCAGCTCGCGATAGATCAACTGTATGCATACAGAATAATCTACTCTTATCGTATTAAATAATTTACACGAACGTATAAATATTACACAGAGCATCCGTAAGTTAACAACAACATGCGGCAAAAGAAGCAGTGGATACATTGATACGTAAGCTAACGCAAAAATGTATACAAACGAAATATTTCATATTTCTGCAAAAATATCGTTTTCCAATTATTTCACGATTATAATACTTTCTATATACTACGTATATGTGAAAGTAAAAAATTCATACATCTTCGTACCATTTCCAATTTCAATTTTTTCAAGTAATTATGAATTCGAGTATTTACTCTAGAATAAGTCTGCGCCATTCCAATACCTCTTGATATCACTGTTTCAGAAAATCGCGATCATCTCAGACTTTTAAATCTAACCTAGTCTGCGAATCGAAAGTTTAGTCATCTGAGTTTAAAGGCGAATGGAAACTAAACTAAGACATCGTCAGAATTTTTTTTTCTCTAAAATTGCCTCATTTTATCCTGTTTAATTCATCATGTATTTGGATACTTTTTATTTCTGAGAGGAAGTACTGGTTTTTACGCACATTAAAAAACTTTAAAAATTGCCACATTAAAACTATTTTTTGAAACGCGTTGAATATTTTTTAGAAAGATAGGCCAGTATATTGGCTGTATTATACTAGGTTTCAGATGAGTATATATTTATATCTCGCCCATGTGACCGTTGTGGAAGTCTGTCGACGAGCGTCATAAGGTCTCGTAGTTGCCGTGTCATATGCCACCCAGCTGAACTTACTTGCTCTGATAAATAAAATTCCATAACAAATCAAGGAGCATAATTGACTTATATTTCGATGTGGTTGTAACATTGTTTAGAATGAGTTCACACACGAAATTAACAAGCACCCTGTTACGAAAGCAAGTTGTTTTAAATAACCAGAAGAGTTTTTATGCCAGTAAAGATAAAAAGCTGAATCTTTTGTGTAATTTTTGGAGTAATTTTGTCCAAATCTTCGTCGTAACATCCACCTCTAAACTCAGTGCACTATATGTTTGAGTCGGACCGAAGACTGTTATATACTATCATTTCTCTTTTTAAAGCGACGTCAAAATACCTTTTATTTTGAAGCTGGAGTTACTGCACGGAAAGCGTGAAAAATAAAAATAATTTTCATATATTTAAAACATTTTGTCTCATTGTCTCTTCAGTATAGCAAGGAGTTAACAAAATGTTTACTCTATAAATTTTCTGTTCACGATGAGCGAAATTTATTGGTAAAACTTCACAAGTTTGGGGGCAAACTTTGGATGGAGCAGCAATCCGATGTTTAACTTGTCTTTTAGAAGAATATTATAGTAATATGGTTCATGAATCGGAATGACATATTCTGGAGGAAGTACACCCAGGAAATGTGATAAATTATTGATGTGTTGAACAAGATTTCCAAGATGAGAACTGAGAAGTAACAAATTCCCTGTTGAATTTTTATGCAAGTCTCTGACATACGAGTTTCTATCACAAGGTATCACAAGTTTGTTGCAGATTTCAATACACACTAAGAAAATATTTCAGCTCAAAATTTTCTCGTTGAATGCTTATATAGATTATGAAATAAATAGATAAAATTTAACTCCTTGAGTTCCGTGTCCTGGTGGCGTACGGGCATCATAGTCATGAGATGTATGGTTCGAATATATGCGAAAAGTTTTTTTACTTATTCCTGACAACCTGACGATTTTTACGACCATCTGCGGATTATTTTCCTTTACATCTATATATTTTTACCAGTTCATATATCAATATATTTCGTCTCTCTAATCTTAGCTCAGATTTGTCTTAGTATCGCTGCGTCGTGGTATGAAGAATCAACGTTTCGGTCCTTTAGGGTACTAATGAATATTAGTATGAGTAAGCCTAAGCTCTCATTTGCAGTTTTTTTGGTCAATATATCCATTTTATTTTTATCAGAGTACCAAATAGTGAAGAAGTGATAGATTTCCCCCGATAAAATGGTGAAGAGCAGAAATCGAAACAATAAATACTGCAACGCACTCAGAGCTCTTCGCTATACGTTGACCTTTTTACCTTGTGTTCCATTCCCACTGAGAGCTTTAAACGAGTAAGACCTAAGTCCTTCCCAGACTTAAGGGACCAGCAAAACTCAGATGGCACCAATGCTTGCTCCACTTTTAGATCCGACTTTGCACGAGGTACGTGTTAAGGCATGTTGTTCACATGTCGATTCCTAGAACTTCACACGTACGCTTGAAATGCTCCAACATTCCGTTGCTACGTGTTGGGTATCACGAAGAAAAGATTTGTAGTGGTCAAAGCGGAATGTCAGGAACAAAAACCAATCTTACTTTTTTTTGTTCTAAATTAAATAAAAGTATTTCCATTGTTTACTCTCTTGTCGACCAGCTTTATTTGAGCTGTAGATGGAATAATTCAGAATTACAACACACTTAACATTCTCTAAACTATATAATTCACTTCATAGCATTCAACTAGAAAATTGAAACACCTGGATTGTAACTAATATACCTCTCGACCATTATATGCCAAATGTATGGTGTCTGCGGTTTGGAATTTTTCCTCGCCTCATGTTTAGATTTTTGAGGTATTACCCGGATAGTTTTGGGTTCCTGTTCAAAAAAATATAAAAATAAATGAAAATACAAGAAACTTTCTCTTCTTATTTTTTCGTGTTAATTCTTAAGTGATTTTTTAAAATAAAAAGGATCAAAACAATATTTTCTACAAGTCAATGATGTAAGGTTCGTCCGATACAATGCGTTTAATTCATACTCCAGCAATTTTGAGGATTTTCTTTCAAGACTTTTGTGAACTTCTGGCATAAAGCTCATATTTGATTCTGGGGTGCTGATAACGTATTTCCATTTTCCCAAATATAGAATTTTGGAAAATATGAAAAATTATATATAACGAAGAATTATTACCGTATTTTTAAGTCTCACTTATAACCTTAACTACGGTCGCTTAAAAGAAAAAAACAATTCATTCAAACTAACCATGAATATCTCTATCTCTTTTAGATGCTAATTATGAACGTCAACCACTCACAAAAATAAAGTGAATATAAAAACACAAGAAACAACAACCAATACGCATCGTCAACAGCCAGGTGAAAATTGCGACGGACCGGGACTCGAACCCGGGAACTCTGCTCCGGCCGCAGTTCCACTGCACCACCCACCTCGACTCCGAAATCCGTACGCAACACCCACCCGACCTGCGACCAGAGCAGGTGGTTTCGGGTTCGAGTCCCGGTCCGTCGCAAGCAATTTTCACCTGGCTGTTGGCGATGCAAACACTCCTCCTCGAGTAGGTACTCGGACGTTGTGAGTTAACAACCAACATGTTTTCACGAAATCGACATGCGTAGCTATTTAAATATGAATGGTTTTTATTTCATACTAGCTGATGACCCTGCGTTGCCTGGAAATTTTTTTACTCGTTAGACCAAAGAACCCACTCACCGGAAGCCTCGCAAGTGGAATTTTTACTTCCGATGCAAAATACAACTGCGGCAGCGCGGTTGCACCATTTCATTAAAACGCTTATAAAATCTAAACCATTTGTTCAAATTTTACGACTTTGAAATGTTTTTCATCTTTATTGAATGCACAAAACATCAAAAAACTATTGAATTTGACGATTTTTTTCTTTCCTATAGTATTATCTTTAATTGAAGTATTTTAACACTCCTAATATTATTAAAGTTTTCTCGATAATGTAGGTAAGCCTTCGTAGATAGACATATGCTGTCGCGGACTTTTTTGTAGAACTCTTTGAGGCAAACAATATTGTCATTCAATAGTTGTCACCTAACTCTAACCGTTTAGACGGTGTAAGCGAATATACCTCTTTTTTCCCCGATTTCATCGACATTTGTGGTCAAAATATTTTTCTATCTTTCTTTTCAAACATTTAAAAAATTTAGCCTATGTTCATCCTGAGCATCTTAACTATATCCTTGTCAAGTTTCATCGCGATCGGTTTAGTGGTTCAGTTGTGATTAAGTAACAAACAGACAGACACACTTTCGCGTTACGCATTTCTATTTTAGTAAGGGTTATAGATGAAGAACCACCATAATCTTATACGATAAAAGGATTCACAACAATTACTTCATAAATTAGTGTACATGTTCAATGTCCTTTTATAATTTATTTGTTGTAGACAGTGTCAGTACAAATTAATTATTTTTTTTTCATTTTCGGGGATTAACTTTTTAAATAACGTTGTTTTTGTGGAGAAAATGGAATTGAGAAACCTCGTTTAAAATCTATTAGCTTCACGCATTTTACAACACTTTAATAAATCCTTAAATGATATTTGGCAATACTTAATAAAAATGCGATGCAAAAATTTAGGGAAAATTGTATACTTTTATACAGAACCTTACAATGAACCCAAAGTTGACCGAAGCTGTAAGGTACGAGTAGTATTAGCATGCCAAGCGCTTGTCAAACATATAATAATTTATGAAACTATGAATAATTATTTCTACTCTGTTTATTGTAAAAGTAGTCTTTACAGCACTAACTCCTAAATTACGTTGGATAAAAAAAGCGAATCATTATTTATACCATTTAAATTGAAAGAATATACTTGATTTCTCTTGTTTTGCTACACTCCGATGAATATCTTTTGTAATTGTCCGGGAAGAGAAAACAAATTGCGTATCGTTCTTTTCTATGTGATTCGTATGATAGATTTTTAAATCGATTCCATAAGAATTTTTTTAACCGTTTCATTAGAAACTAAATTACAATATTTACGAAAATATTGTTCCATTAGAAATTATATAAAATATTTATTTAAATACTCTTCTGTTAGAAATAATATAGAAATATTAACTCAAAAACCGTTCCATCAGAAGTCTTATTCATAAAAGCCTCTACATTGTACAATTTCGAAAAAAATAATTTTAATACCAGCCCTACACGATTAAAATTATATTTGAAGAGTTGATAGATAATAGTTTCATCTTTCATTTAAAAAGAAATGAGGGCATTCGTCGGCAGGTCGCTCACCCTACTGTGAGATCCCCAATTTCTGTATGGGAGACATTTTAGATGGGAAAGCTCCCTCATTTGAGAGGAATCTGTGCAACATTTAGTTCATTGAGGATCCTTCGTCGATAGCCATTAGTGGAATCGGTGGCGAATCAATGATTGGGTTCGTCCGTTCCTTGAGACAGCTTCACTGAGGCGGCAGCCACTGCTGGGGATTCAATTTCCCACTGATTAAATTTGTTCGCCACCCATCTCTCAGCTCGTGCACTTTCTCACGACAAACGCGCGCGACGAAATTCGAGATTGCCACGTGAAAGTCGGTGCATTCACAGTAGTGATTTATTTTAATTCATGTTTTACACTTAATTAACAGTAATACACTGGCTTTCGTAGACTTCAGTTACCGTCTGTTTCTATTTTCGTTGATATTTTCGCGAAAACTTGTTCTCGGTTTTAGTCTTCTCGGTTTTAGTCGGTAACCTCGATTTTTTCGTGATCTCGTCGCATATTTTGCAGAAATAATATTTGCAAATTCGTTTCATGATAATGCCTTATCTAATTTTTCGAAAATATTAAAGCCGAATCTCAAACAGACCCCTTTAGATAGCTTTCTTGAGCAGTGCAGATCCACAGAAACTGAAGTTTGAAAAGGAAGTGACCACAAATAATGCCTTAATATAAGGCAACCGAGCTACGCTCAAATGTATCCATTATATAAAACAAATTGAAGTAAATTTTTAATAAATGAATTTATAGACAATTTTTCATATCAAATTTTATGAGTTAATTTAATTTGTTTTCTAGTGAAATTTATGTTAAAATATATTTAAAAACATAAATTTATAAATATTTGTTTTCTTAATTTTACCGATACCGATGATCATCCAGGTGTCACGGAGCAGCTAGAGGGAAATGTGTTATTTATCATTTCATAGTCATCGGTAGCGAGTGTTGTGCATTGCTTCAGCATATAATATTCCACAGAACTTTCAAAAGTCATGATCTGTACGTGAGAGCCTAGTGGAAGTAACACAGACACAAGGGAAAAAACTGTGTTTCGTTCAGACGAAAGCTGGTTTAAATTTACAATTATTGCCCTACAATAATTTTGTAAAACGAATTTTCACAAGATTATGCCATTTTATTCCTGAAATTAAAAACCCCCTATATATCGTCTCGGCAAAATCACACCATAAGATTAAGAGATAGTCGATTTAAACTTGCCATTATTGCTCGTATAATGAGAGTAAGATGTAAAACGATTTGTTCCCAAAATATTAAATAGATAGTAATTCATAATTATCATATTATATCAGCTATATATTAGGACATATATATTGTGATTTAGAAGGCTAGTTTAAAATAATTTCGAAAGAAATCTGTAAGTAGACGTACACGGGTCGAGTTTTCTGTCTATTATCCTAGTGAAAACGGAGTAGTCCGCACATTGTTTAGGCATTGAAATAATTCTTGTAGGACGTGTTTAGAGAAAGGTGTATTTATAAGTCAATTGAAATCACACCATAACGATCAAATTTAACTAAATAAGTGAATCAGTCTGATGATGGTAACCTTGATGTCGCCGAAAACACACTAAGTAAGTGTTTACTTTTATGGTTAACTATGATCGTGCGTGTCAGTGACTTGAATTAATTGTAGAAATATTAAATATTATTATGTCAATCACGCTTCAGTTCAGTTTTAAATGAATCCAAGAGACACTTAGCTTCATTTTCAGCATAAATTCATTCTTGGTGAAGAACCCTTTACTCCAAGGAGGTTTCGCGGAAGTCTCATTAAAAGGGATGAAGGGAAATGTCGACGTTGGCGTCCATTCTTGAACGATGAGACAGCTCTTTCAAGCGCAAATTCACAAAACAGACAGTTTAACGATAATGTCGAAAATGAGATCTCATTGCATTCACTGTAATGCCTGTTTATCCAATACCACGACGAGGCAAAGAAACGTTCAACCACGGCAAAGAACTGGAACATAACCCCCGAATAACTTTCCGATTGTAAACGTAGGCTTCTTCAATCAATTTAACCTTGTTTGTCTGGAACAAATTGCGTCACAATAGACGAAAGTACCAACGTTTCGGGCATCTTGCTGTGACCATCCTCAGATCAACATCAGAGTCGTACAGACCTAAGTCGATGTCGTACTCTGCCGGTAGTTCTATTGTGACGCGGTTTGTCCGGACAAACAAGTTTATATTATTCCGATTAATTATATGATAGGAAAATCCAATCACATGTGCTCAGTGACTTGTTCGTGTTAGTTATAATTTAATATATTTTGACTTTATAATCTTGGGGTTTGAATCGGTAACATGGCAAGTGACTTCACCGTGTGCGAAGTTCTGTTCTTATTTGATCCATGAATTTTTGCTTTTAATTGAGCGGTAGCACCAATTAATTAATAATTTTGATCCAAATGTAATCTACGTTTGACTATTTATTTACAACCAATTACGAGATATACAAGTGGGAAAATGTTCCGATAAAATCTTCAATAAAAAATGCTTAAATTTCAAAGAAGATAAAAATGTTTGTCTAAAATTCTCGAAAAACGTTTTATGACATTGGAAGTTAAGATCTACAATGACGATACTGAGTTGTCCATTTATGGGAGGATAACTATGCAAAAACCAAATTTTGAAGATTATGAATTCAAATCCTTCAAAACCATTGTATCACCATATAAACCTAACTCTAATAATGAGGAAAAGGCACAGAAATTTAAAGACTAACCAAAGTAAACAACTATCAGAAATGTTTATGATTCATTAGAGCGAAATGAACTGAGGGAAGGGAAAAAGAAATACAAATACTACGACCCTCCTTTAAAACAATGTGTATTACTTATTTTTATTGAATTTAATTTATCACGCCATTGATGTAGTACTTTTAAAATAACAGATAACAATTTCAAAAACTATTTTCTTGTATGCTTGTGTCGAGTGTTATGATTCACATTAATTTAGTTTCATAAGTACTCAACCTTGGCACGGTTGTGTACATTAATTATGTTGCCCCATCCTGACACGCGTTTTTCCTTGGTTTTCCTTCGGGTAGAGGCGGATTTTTTTATAGAGATTGTCTAGGCTTTTGTCCAGGGGCGCGACTATTGAAACAAATCTTGAATTAAGTGTTATTTCAATTCTTACGATTTATAAACACTATATTAAGAATAACCTATAATTCGATAATAATTTGTACTTGTGAAATAAATTGTGTTAAATTACAAACTTGTTGATATTCTATTAGTATTTTAACACGTAGCTAACTTTTTATCTTATGTAGGATTTGGTGAGATTTTTCAATCTGCCTCTTCCTTAGGGCCCTTGATCGGAATTAATGGGATGGTCCCTTGCTTGCTTCCGGAGAGTAAATTGGCTTACTGTTCTCCACGTGGTCATACGCAGTTTGTACTGCTTTTTTGACAATAAATTTATATTTATATATTTATATACATTTATTTATTTTAAACTTGGGCACATTTAAAATTCACGCGCAGCTGAAAATCTTTGGTTAAGGTCGTATCTATGGAAATGTTTTATATAACATTTTAAATGACAATGTATGAAAATATTCACCTCCATTCCAATTTTTCTGAGTGTAATGTTATTTTAAAAAGGTAATGTCTGTGCCAATACAGATTAAACCGGATAGTGTGAAATGGGCCTTAAATTTCGTATTTTTTACAGAAAGCGTTTTTCACTTAAAACAAATATTTCCCTTGCGATTTGATATTGGTGATCGTAAACACCCTGATGCTTCCTAGAACTAGAATTACAATGGGCGTCTCACACGTGTCTGATTCACCGTCGGAAGGATGCGATGTGGGCCAATCAATACACATTTCAGGGAATCGGGGATGGCTGGCACAGGTCTAGGTACTGCTCGAGCAAACAAACCTATCTGGGTTTCGAAGGTAGAGAGACACTAGTGTCTGAGCTCTGTATTGAGTAGTACCTATTAGCATGTTATTTTAGATGATAGTCTTTCCATTGCAATGAACTTGGTCCTTAATGAACTTAACAACTTTTTTAGATCTTTACTTTTTATTTTATTAAAGAAAAAAAACAACAGTAATTTTAAACGTTTTACTAAACCGTCTCAAATGTTCTCAAAAAGTTGTGATTTTCAATTGTACTTGAAGATCCAAATAGGGGTTGAAACGTTATACTAAAAGTAAAGTAAAAAGTTAATTTGAAAAAATGTTCAACAACATTAGTTTATCTCTTACTTTTTTGGGTTTCATTGTATTAATATGGTTATGTGTTTTTTTATTTGATCATGGAAATAATATAATGGTTGTTACCACTATCTAGCGACTCCAAAGAATTACTTTGTCGGTACCTCTTGCGCTCACAGTCAAATACGATGCTCAAAATGGCAATGAAACTGACAATACATTTCCCTGAACAAATTATAAATGATGTAAACAAAAATTGAAACAGTTTAGAAGGAGTCTAAGCTATCTAAGTTCTCCGTGTATACTGGATAATTTTACCTTTCGAAGTAATAAATAAATTTATTGTCAAAAAACAGTACAAACTGCGTATGACCACGTGGAGGGAAAAAAACTAATTTACTCTCCGGAAGCAAGCAAGGGACCATCCCATCAATTCCGATCAAAGCTTGATTTTTCAAATAAACGTTTCAGTATAAATTTGACGAGTGTGTGTTTCATCATAATTAATTCAGACAATATTTGTCCATAATAAAATACATGTTCTAATAATTTTTATTAATTTCACAAATCCACGAACGAATTATTGAGTCGTGAGGCGACGTTGTTCTTTGATCTAGTCACCCCACTAAAGGAGGGGCACTATAGCTTGAGGAGCAATTACCTTATTCCCTTAAAGGCCTATGGAAGGATGAGAGGGAGCAAATGAAAATAGGGAATGACCCCAGTCATGGCAAACAGTGGTTTTATTGTCTTTGAAGCAGCACTTACATGGTGAATCCGGAGCGGCGCCCTTTTGTCCCCGAAGGAACGGTTCTCCCGAGGAGCGACTCGACCAGGACCATCACAGACGACGGAGACTGCGTAAGGGTGCGGGGGATGGGAAGAGTAGACCGGGCATGTTCGGAAGATAGTTCGGCGGAACAGCGGAAGGGAATGTTGGCGGGACCTGTTAGGTCTATCCGAACCAACGAGGGGCTAGGGAATGTTGGCGGGACCTGTTAGGTCTATCCGAACCAACGAGGGGCTAGGGAATGTTGGCGGGACCTGTTAGGTCTATCCGAACCAACGAGGGGCTAGGGAATGTTGGCGGGACCTGTTAGGTCTATCCGAACCAACGAGGGAGAGAGGAACGTACACTCGGCAACTGGCGCAAAGAGTTGCAGTAGTTCCCCCCTGGATGCGACGAGCAGTGGCGTTATATAGGCTCTTAGTGCTGAGTGACTCTTTAGGAGACGGTTACGTCACTCACTTGGCTACACAGACGCCCGCTGTCTGCGACTACGAGACAATTGCCTTAGTCGTTCAATTGAGTATAATTTTCTGAAGTGATTTAATCACAGTCATGAATTTTCAATTTGGACCGTTCATTTGTAACTGAATTTCCTAGGAATATATTATCCCACTCACTCACATCTCTTTCTTTCTCTCTCTATCTCCAAGCACCACTCACTCCCCCCTCTCCCTTTAATCGACGTGTTTTGATTTATAAACCTCAATCGAACCATGATATATCTCTTCTTTTACGAAATCATTACAATGTGAAGTTATACGAAATCAAAACAATGTGAAGAGTAGATTATGGTACCTGTAATTCTTTATGTAATTTGCAGTGCTTTCAAATAACAGAATGACTTTAAAATCTACGTAAACATTGCCAATATGTACTTTCAATACGGTGTTAATAGAATAACTCTTCAGAATTAGGAACCATTAATTGAAGGTCTTGTAAAATAATTCTCTCAAATAGTAATGAACAAATGTTTTATAAAATTTCAAATTCCTCTATCTTAGCGCTTTTTATAGTTTATGGAGTATTTCGGTTTTAGGACCGTCATAACATTTCTATTTTCTTACAATATTTGCACTCGGTCACTAAGATTTCTGTTAAAATTAACTTTAACTCAATCTTCATTAAGTTAAAGTTTATCTTAAAATGTAGTATATTGTTCGTAATTTTTTTGTGATATATTGCATAACGTTGAATATATAACGCAAGAATGGTTACAGTTGGAAATATTATCTAATATAATTCGATTTAATTAATTGAATATACATTTTCTCTTATTTTTATTTCTCCTACATTATTTCCTCATTTGTTACTTATTCTTGTTTCCATATCACTTTTGCGATAGTTTTGTATTCTATTCTCTGATATGTTATATTGTAAAATATGAAAATATCTTAATATGATTTGCAGTACTAATATTTACATGATTTTATTAATAATAATATTAGTTTCATCAAATTAAGGCCTATAGCGTGTTACAGTCAAATACTCGTCAAATTATTTGAAATGTTTAACCTCTCAAAGTAATATTGATATATATTAAAATAGAAAGAATCGCAAGAATTCATTGTATTTGGCGGTAATCAATTTTGTAATGTTAAATTTATTTCAATTATCATAAATAGTAGTCATTCATCCCCTCAGGGAACTTACATCTAGTAAGTACGTGTTTGGCAAACACGGGGCCCCAAGCTGAGTCTGTCATTACTTCCAATTGTGTGAGGCTCTTTCCTGACCTTCCTTGGTAACCTCTTGTTCTTTTCGATCCCGACGCTATTAGGGCTAGGGTATCTTTCCTTTTCCTCATTCCCCCCCCCTTCATTTTTTGTCCTACCCCTCATTCTTTATCCCCCCCTCATTCTTTTGTCCTCATTGTTTTGATGTATCTTTTGGTATGTTGTAATTCAGCAGAGATTTTAGTGGGTATGGTTGAGTCATTTGGCGAGTCTCACATGCGGAGAGAGTCATGTTGGCTCTCCCTAGTGCGTAACTGCATTTTCCCTATCTGTACAAATTTTTAGGGCTCCAATGATCTTTGATGTCGACGAGCTGTAAATCCCCACAAAAAAAAGTAGTCATGTATATTACAACAAAATTATAAATGTGGCATTCATATTAACATAAAATTATAAATCTGTCATTAATATTAACACAAAATATTAAATAAAAATTAAAAAAATTAAAAAATTATAAATGGTTTGTTTCTTTAATAATTGTTAAAAATTCAGTAACCAACTTTTCTTGATCTTTTGATTGTAATGTCTTTACAATCAAAACAAACTCGCCCCATTAAGTTCAATGAGAACCATCAATAAACATTTTGTGGACAAGGCACGTAGATCAAGATTAATACACTGGCATATTAATTTTACGAAAACACATGTATTATTTCGTTTAAAATATTTTCATCGTATTTATTATATGCATATACCCATATGCTACACACAGATATATATATTGCAAGACAATCATGCAAGAAAATAGTTTTTTAAATTGTTATAAGTTATTTAAAAAGTACTACAGCAATGGCGTGATAAAGTACAAGACGGATTTACTTTTATTAAAATCAATAAATTCTTTTACAGTGTAGAAGCACTGGTGCAGGAGGTAGTTTTTAACCGCGGATTTGAAGATATTCAATTTCAAATTTTTTTTTATATTCTTGGGCCGAGAATTATATAGAACGATTCCCGAATGATAAGGTCCTTTTTGGCAAAGAGTGGTTGACTCTCTAGGGCGATGAATATTACTACTATTGCGAGTATTGTGTTCGTGAACGAGACTGTTTCGTATGAA
>NNCF01127818.1:128993-151543 GCA_002313205.1 Laupala kohalensis
AAATAATTTAGGATGACAACTGCAGATAAATTAATTCGACAATAACTAAGGCAATATTATGTTAGATTGTAATGAATAACTACAAAAAGATCACGAAAACAAATGGTAAAATGTTGGAATAATTCTATTTACGACAACGAAACTTGAGCAGTGCAAAAATAGAGTACGTTATTTGTAAGTGAATAATGATGTAATAGTATACGCACCAGAAAATCTAAATACAATAAAATAATTAATTTTAATGCACCAAGAAGATAAATTTATGATTCCGTTTGTACTTACGTAAACTTTATCACACCTTTGAATGAAGCACTTGAATGAAAACAATATGAAGTTGTATTTGGTCCGTTGGGTTTGAAAACCTTAGGAAATGTTTTTAGTGTTTTTTCACTTAACACTCACACAGAACAAAGAATTTTACACTACAATGAAAGTTAGAATCTAAATACAATTACTGAATCCAAAAAAACTCGAAAAAATAAACTAATTAGAAAAAACTGAAAAACAGAGAGAGCTTATTCACAACCGCAGCCTGACCGCAGCTAACGCCAGGAGCAGGCTAGCCAATTTATTATAATATGAAGATACGTGAATAATAGTTGGATTTGTTACGTATGTTATAAAATTCACAATCCGACATAAAATTCAGATATGAATGCAAGAGTTTCCTGTTAGACCCTAACATTAAATCATTTTTGAACAAAAATTTAGAAAACAATATAGATTTCTGTCTCTCAAAATATATTAATACACAGACAAGAAGATACGATAAGAATTACATGACTGTTCTGTCTGATGTATTACATGAGCTAATTAATGTCTTTAAGGCCCAATTTCACCAAGTTCGTTTAATGTCTTAAACGAGATTTTCTGTGCAGTAAATCGTGATTATCAAAATGCGCGTTCCACCATCTTCAATTTACGAGAAAATCGCGATTAACGCTTAAACGTTCGGGGACCCTTCGATTACGAGCGCAAATCGCGATTTTCTTCAGAACTGCGAGAAATATGGCGTCCATTTTGTTTGTTTGCTCGTAGCTCGGTTTATAGGTTATGTTCAGTGGCACGAGGGAGGCCCGCTGCTGCCTATGGTGTCCTTAGGTGGCGGTAGTGAGCAACATGATGCGTTTTCCTCCCGTCATTTGTCTTCAAATTACCCATAATGCACTGTAAAACTACTACCAACCCAGAGATTCTTCAGAAACATTGAGCAACTTAATCGACGATTAGTTTTGCTTGGTGAAACGCATAAAATGTAATCGCGATTCCATTTACCTAATCACGTTTAAGGAAATCGCGATTATTCTACATTTGGTGAAATTGGGCCTAAGACATTTCCGTAATCTTGAATTTTATACTGAGAAATTCAACAATCCAAACGGAGTAATTTGAATGGAGCATATTTTTCCTAAACTAAAGCATTTGCAAATCCATCAACCCAATATCAGATACTAATTTTAAAAATATATCTTTTAATCCTTGTGATTCATGACATTTCATCTCGAATTTCAATTGTGTGTTTTATATCCTGTATTTCAATTATTTCAATCACATCCATGCACGTATATTCCATTTAAAAACCCTAAAAATGCTTCACATGGAATTAAAGTACACATCGCATGAAGGGAAGCAATAGCCCGAAATGAGAGAAAACATTTTACTAAGGATTTGAATGGAATATTTCGAACTGCACTCCAAAAATTAAATTTATATGGTCTCAAGCCCTTCTTATTTTGTAGCAGTGATGCGACGGTAAGAGAATTTATGTGGTGAGTTGTTTTCATTTATATTTTCCTGAATATTGAGATTAGTTCAGCGTAAAAATGGTTAGAGTAAAGGAATTGGAAATATTCTCTATATTCCGAATGTACATTTTGATAATAATACGTACTTTTGAAGTAATTTTTTATTTCCTTAAATTCAAATTGCTTGGCATNTTTGATAATAATACGTACTTTTGAAGTAATTTTTTATTTCCTTAAATTCAAATTGCTTGGCATTGTTGATATTATTACACGTAGCTAATTATTTTTATTGTTTTCAGGAGTATGGTGAAATTTTCTATCTGCCTCAGGGGCCTTGATCGAAATTGATGGGATGGTCCCTTGTTTGCTTCCGGAGAGTAATTAGTTTATTTTCCTACACTTAAGAACATAACAAATGAATTATGTTTATGTTTCTCATTCATCTGTTACTTCCTCATAACTTTATGGATGGTTTTGAACACACAGAAGTACATAGAAATAGCGATTATTTAACATGTTGCCTACACGACATTGAAGTTTAAACTAAAAAGATTACTCATCATAAATGAAGTCATGTTGAATCCATCGATTCAAAAAGTCTTCTATGCTAAGCTCCGAATAAATTTCGACTTTAAAAAAAAAAACTGAAATACTGTTACTGCTCAAATTATAGTATAAGATATCTTCAAAATGAAAGGAAAATATTGTGATAAATTGGGGGAAATATTGATGTCTTTTTCTTTTCCTTTCGATCACTCACTGCCAATTACATATCATTGTATTCATACCCGTTAAACTTCCCAACAACTAGCCTTCAAAAATTTACGCCACAAAAAAGAAAGAATTTAAGAACTTCTTATTCCTCACAAATATGTCGAATTTTACGGGAGATATTTCTGGTATTGTCGACCAGTTATTTGAACATGAATTTGTTTATATTCTATTCATATATTATTTACGATTTGTTATTTCTCAAACATTTTGTATATACTTCGATCTCTTTTTTTTTTTTTTTTTTTTTTNAGGTCATTAGAGCCCTTAAAACTTGTACAGGTAGGGAAAATGCACTTCGATATCAACCCCTTTTCTCCGCCCATAAAAAATAACTCGAGAGGGTTTCTACAGGCGTCATAAATTTTGTTTCTTTTCTGTCCGAGTATTGTCTAACAGTATCCTCTACCGTGTTCAATGTAAAATGCATAAGTAACACTCCATTCTTTCCAGCAAATTTCTTCTCTTTGCATACATTCTTAAAAAGTAATCTTATTGGAAAAGATGAACGTTCCATCGTGATCCTTTTTCTATCTCCAAGAACAGTTTTATTTCTATTATTCAAAAGTATGTATGACTCACTAACTTGGAATAGTCTCCTTGTTTATATTTTTATGTTAATGTTATATTCTTTTCTCTTTTGTTTTAACTTCATTTTAGGTTTAATTTTCAAAATTTATACGTCTTTTTAATTCTGTAATAATTTATAACATCAGTACTAAATTCAAACATGTCTTTAACTTTTTAGACAGTTCTACGAGAATCTTGACATTTCCATGATGTTCGATAAACCAAACTCCCATAACACCTCATTCCGTACATCAAAGATTTTAATAACGTCCTAATAATAACTAATTTATTTTCCAGCTGAAATTTCGGGTTTTTATTATATGAATAATTGTATTTATTCCACGATAGTTCCCTTCTGCATTATTAGTTGGTCTAGTAGTTTCTCGTTTGTTATATATCATTGATTCTCATGAAGTGCATGTATTCTACAATCCACAGTTTTTTCATATCTTTTTTCCTCTATAAACCAAGAGAAAGCTACCAAAATTTATAAGTGACCACCACCAATTTTTCAAATCCCTTTCAGACAAATAAAGTACAAATCGCAAGCACGGTAAGTAGTCAGAGCAAAATCGAATGATTTGAGTGAAATTTTAGTCATATTTCCGATGTAAAATGATAGGAATGTAAATATATAGATAACCGGTTGAAGCCTATATTTATAAAAATTAATTAAAAATCAGCAATAACGTTTGTCATTTAATGCGATTTTAATTTCAAAAGCTTATATTTAATTTTTCAAATGTTGAAAACATCTGGTAACTAGATGTTAATTAAAAAGTTCACTTATTCAAAAAAATTATTTACATATCACGACTAGCCACGTCATTTCAATGGGTATTTATAGCTACCGTATGGTAATACACATGTGAATCGTCCCCACAATCGCCGCGCAAACAAATTGACATATATGTAATTATTCACATAGTACCAAACAGAAGGACTTCTGACAGATTCCCGAGTGGCTACATATCAAAGCTAAATTGCAGGTTCTATCTTCCTGCTCAATAGAAAGATTCATGTGGTCGGGTAGATGAAATAGTTATAGGAGTCTTGTTGCCTATCAGACACCCCCGGCATCCCTACGTTTCTTGTCTTGCAGCGGTAACATCCATCATTTTCCCTTCCTTTCTACTACTTCCTCAACACCTCGTAAGATTATACTTCACGAATGTGCAAATGGAGAATGGACAAGTGAATAAAAACATCAGAAGCGAGACTCACGAAAATAACGAGAAGCGAACTCCATTAAATGTACTATATGATCATACATAAGCATAATAATTCAATTGTATTACCAATACGAAGCTCAACCTTTATTTTTCTTGTAAGAATATTTTTCTTGTAAGAATACCAACAATCTGCGCAGAGAATATGGTGGTCTTTATATTTTTTAATTTCTTTCTATATAAAAATACGACGAAATAGAAACAGAAATAAAAGATACGAAACAATTTAATACGTAAAATAACATATCATCCGAGAAGATTGTCTCTTTAACACCTGATACGACGGAAATAAAGAAATTACGGGGTTAGGGAATGTAAGGTCTAGAAAAAAAAATTTCATACAAAACTGCAAAGTGCTGTAAGTGATCAGGACCGATTTGAACATTGCATTACTTAATAATATGTAAGAGAAAAAGAAGAAACATTTTGTGGTAAAGATGTGCCATGGATGGACGTCCCTATCATGAATCAATACCATCATTTGCTACTTCACATTTCATCTAACTTTAAATGTTATTCATGCAACTGACCACATGTCGAACGTTATTATTAAAGCATGATGCTGAAACTGGAATTGTATGGGATAATTTAATTAATCCATATTCATAGTAAACGGAATTACCTGTAATGAACAATGCCTCAGAGAGCGAGTAACAAATATAATATTAACGTAGACTGTCTCAATGTGTTTACCACATAAGCGGTAATTGAAGCTATTAGTTTATACGCCATTAAATTGATTATTTACAGTGTCCAACGTGAATTAGTGGCCACGAGCCAAAAATAGAAAAGCCTGCAAAGTACAGAGGATTACAGTTTATGAATCGCAATTTATGTGTGAAACACAGTCATTCTGGTGGAGAAGTTCCATAACTTGATTCAGGGCAATAAGAACTCTTGATCAGTCGTCTAGACTCGTATCTTTGTGTTCTTGAACCATTTGAGACGTCTGCCGTGGAGTTTTATGTTCTTCTGTAGATACATAAGAGATATGACTAAGATCGTTTCAAAATTTAAAAACTACTGGCAAAGGAAATGTCAGTTATACGAACATTGTGGCGATGTTATGCCCCCTTTCCGATGCATACTAATGTAATTAACGCTAAGACAAAACTTTTAAATCTGATTTTCCATGACTTATTGGTTTGAGCCAAGCACTTCCTTGATTACCTGTAATTGGTAGATATATATTTTTTATCAAAAGATGTTTAACGGTTAACGTACTGGTTTAAAGTGTTTATGTACCTGAAATATCAAAAATAAAATTAAGTCATGCATAGATACAACCACGGGTAGACAAACTTGATGTCAAAATCTTCACCAGTATCTAATAAAGTAATGAGGCTCATGGCCAATGTATGATAGGTATGTTACCATCATAACATCTGGAGTACAGTAAAATATAGTTAACAAAGAAGATAGAAGAAAGAAAGACTCTCCAAGTAACAAGACATCAGTCATTGGACGACACTTTGGTGACTTCTCGTTACAAAAGAAATCTTGTGAATCTTCTAATATTAAACAATTAACAATGTACGTACTACGCTCATCGTGTAAATGTCTCATAGACATTGAAATTTTTCCTTGTCAAATAATGTTTCACGTTTTTATTAGACTTATTCCTTCATTTCCATTTGATGCAATATTGTTGATTTGTAACCGTAAACGATGTTGTCATTAGTGGATGTCATCTTACTTCATAATGATAAATTTACAAATGATAAAGAATTTGTATGATTTTAATTGGATCCTTGAATTTTCAGTGATTATCTGGATATTGATAATGAAAAATGTAAAGCAATCCAGTGTTTTACAATAATTTTTAGTGTTAAAAACTATTTTAAGTTTCTCAACGAGATTTGACAATGTTGTAGCAGGTCCAATTGTGGGAGTTAATGATGTGACAATTACAGGTAATTAATAGATTGATGTAGAGTACAACTTCAAAGAATTTTTAATTCGAAAATGAAAAATAAGGTAATTGTATTAATGTACTCGAAGCTGTTCCGTGCAACCGCCTTAATAAATAATTGATTAATCATAACCACACATATAGGTACCAACATTGTGGTATCTCATTTCATAGTTTTTTGAACCACTATACCGTCACGTATGAGCATAAAAAGCCTTAAGGAGACTCTCGTCTACTGCCTAATTTCAACGCAGAAATGGTTCGGCGTGTTCTAGACGATATCGTGTGCTAGGTGAAACATAAGAAACTACATGTTGAGAGGATCCCAGTTATTACTCCATCATATGTATACAAGATCCCACGCCCGTAGTCCCTTCTAAGGGATGAAGGGAGCAATAATAAATCATGATCACGCCTTGTAACCATTCCTTGCTCCTGTAATTACACCCTCTACCTCTCACTTAATTACTCTACCAATTTATCCATTCTCTGGGGAGTCTGGTAATGCGTGTTATATCGAGGGGACTCAGTGTAATATCTCCGTAATATAGACTCCGCGTAATATCGAGAGGATGTTTATGTTGGCATCACTGAGTTGTCATTCTGCTTCAGTTTATTTCAAAGTTAAATTTGTGTGTCTTTAACGTTCAGATTTCGAATAGTTCGTAATTAATCCTCTGATAAGGTCCTCTTTTACGACATCCTCTTTTCTCTTAATCCTCTTTTACGACATCAGTTCCATTGAAATAATAAATATTTATTGCGCCATTCACGTTAACGAATGATATGCAAAAATTCTTCTGGGGCAAATAGTCGAAATAAATTTTATTCATAAAGTTTATTTCATAGCTGATGAAATAATTAAAAAGTTACGGGATATAACACAAATTGCAACAGACACTTTTATATTTATTGCCGCCCCCCATACCTAATAACACAGACCCCCCCCCTCTCGTAAGCAGTACCTGATAAAATACTGATGTACACTTAACACAAAAGTTGGAAGCGATTAATACATTTTTCTCATCATTAAATATTAATCCGTTTAAAATCAGGTTACGCTGATAAAAGTATAAAATTTGATGCGAGTGGTAATTTGAACAAGATCCTTTGTACGATACCAATCTTGATATTTTACGACCATCCATCAACGAGAAAATATTGTTCATGACTTTGCGCAATTCAATTAAAACAAAAGTCAATAAGAACTTTGATGAAAAATGTCGTCGAGGAAGGTCGTAAAACTGTTGGTTTTTTTGGTGCACCTTCTGGAAAAGTAAAAAATCAGTCATCTATAACAAAATTTTTGTTCCTTATCTATAAAACAAAAAAATCAAATATTTTGATATATCTAGAGTTCAGGGTTACATTTCATTTAAGCTCTATCTAGAGTGACCGTCAGTTCTGTTCCGACAATACCTCAACAAAAACCCCGAAAGTTGCAATTTTTGAAGGTTCTCTTTTCCTTGCTTCTGTTAATTTATACCCCAAGTATTTCTTATTGTTCTTGTTTTGTCTTTTTTGGTACTTTTATTTTAAAAAATTCTCGATCTTAATACTCCACATACTTATTTGTTGGTTTAGTTAAAGTGCAGTTGAACTCAACGCATTCCCAGTTGCACAAAAAACAAACAAACAAATAAATTTCAATATAAAACATTTGTATGTTCACGAAAGCGCGTCGAACGCCTACAACGAAATCAGCCCACAATGCAGAATGTTTTCCAAACCATATTAGCACCACGCAAAAAGAAGCTCGGCGAATGCTTAGCCCCTGAAGAGCCATCTGCACCACAGCTGTTGCTTCTTTGAGCAGCTGAGCTGAATTGAGTACAATTTAGACGAGTAGTACATCGTCGACGGCCAGGTGAAACTTGCGACGGACCGGGACTCGAACCCGGGACCGCCTGCTTTAGCCGCGGGTGTGCTACCACTTCATCGACCAACTCGACTCGTAAAACCGGTACACAACATCTTCCTGGCCGGTCCGGTGAACATGGGTCACAACCCATACAAGTACGGGTTTTAGGAATCGAGGCGGGTGGTCCAGTGGTAGCACACCTGTGGCTAAAGCAGGAAGTTCTGGGTTCGAGTTCCGGTCGCTCGCAAGTTTTACCTGGCCGTAAACAATGCAAACTTCCCTCCCCGAGTAGGTACTCGGAGAGTTGTGAGTTCAAAATCACAGGAGTAGTGTGTGATTTGAACGGTAAAGAAATACCAACAATATACGACAACTTATACAGAATTATTAAAACAATGTCCCTCAAAGAGAATTCTGCGATGAACTACGATGCCATCAGCGAAATGAGGTCAAATATTCCCATCTCCATTTTCTTTTTAATGAAACATAAAAAAATCTGAGGGTGAATGGCATCAATAAAGATGAAGTTATTAAATAGAACATAACTTTCTTAATGTCCTTTCTAAAGAAATGTACTTCCATTATCCTTCAACTATCGTGCACTTTTTCGGAAAATATTTTGCCCTGAATCGCAATTACAAAGTCGCACGGCCGACCCTCGTGGAACAAGAATAAGCACTTCGAGCTGGTTAACACAAGAGTAGTAATTAAGTCCACTGGCGAGTAGTTTAGAAACTAAGAGAGTTTGGGCTAGTGTATGTAAACGAGTCGTAAAATTGTTTGCAGTGTGGTAACATTATGATGCGGGTACTATCCAGTGGAATGGAAAATAGAGAGTGAAGTAACATCCATTACACCAAAAACATATAAGAAAGTGGAAAATGAGGAAGAAAGATAAACTAATGGAACATTTGTTTGGTTTTTTTGTGGGGCCCTGCTTCTTTAATCTCCGCCAGGTGAGCCAGAAATGAAATTACGGGAGATTAAAACTCGTGAAATTGCACTGAAGTAAAATTACTAACACAATGAGAATTTGACGCCATTTCATCATCGCGGTTACATTTTCTTTCTTGAAATTAATTTCGTTTTTCATGTTCGTAAATATTAAGCGTGGAGATTTAATAGCTATGCATTAAAACAATTAAAATAATGAAAATGAATTTTATGGATGAAGACATAAGAACAAAAAAGGCGTTTTGTTAATAGACTAACGAACGTCCAAATTGTAATAACTTTGTCTGGTGGAAATGGCGACGAGTCACGAATAGAACCCGGGACTTCTACTTAGATCGCAGGAGTGTACAGGCTGGTGTAGTGGTTAACACCCCTCCGATCAAAGCAGAAATCCCAGGTTTGATTTCCAGCTCGTCGACAGTTTTACCTGACTGAAAGTTATCGCTTATCTTCTCCATGTGGTTACACGGAAGAAATATATGCATCGAAATTATTCTCAACTCCCAAGAAAAAAATCAAAATTATATTAAAACTTCGGAAACTTTTTGAGACATTTGAATAAAGTTTAATCTACTTATATTAGTGACCAAAACATATTCGTGCTCAGCTAGTGTTAATTACAAAGATTTTTATATTCGAATAGAATAACAATTGAACCACAAAAAAATGAGTAAGTTTCAGATACGATTTAGGTTTTTACATCATACTAGCAGAGTTCCCGCGACTTCACTCACACTAGGCTATTTGTGCGTATGTAATGGTTCTTGAATCCCTACTGATATTTATTTTTAAGAATGTCATAATGAATTGACAAAGCACTTGAGAATCAAACTTAACATGACAAAGAAAACAAAGAACTTGAACACTGAAACAAGATGACCAAATCTCAATGGAAGAGAGAATCTGGAAAAATGAAGAAAAACAATCGGCAAAATGTTTTCAAGATTCTACACAATGCTGATTTAATGCTATTTTCATACGCTTTTATCATTATCTAGAAAATATTTCATATGAAATTCGATAATAAACATTATCCAGTGTTTCATCCAAACATATGTATTGTTCTGTGATAACTATCGGCCAGATGAAAATGTCGACGAACCGGGGATTGAACCAGGGATTCCTATATTTCATCTCAGAGGTGTTAACCACTACACCAACCGTCCGCTTTTCACAACTGTACACCATTTCCGTCCTGACGAATCCCCGAAAACATCCCTGCTGTCAAAGCAGGAGTCCCTGGTTTGATTCTCAGCTCGTAGTCATTTTCTCCTGGCCGAAAGTTATCTTCTGCGCGTGTAGGGTACTCGGAAGAAATATATGCATATGCACTGTTAGTTTGTTACTGCGTACTGGAGTTTTGACGTTTACCCCTCTCAAAAATTATAATTCTCCTTTATATAGTCGTATGATTAAATAACATAGAAAATAATGACACCTGATGAATTGTAGTAAAAAGCTTCGAATTTCATTTGAGAGAAGGACGACGTTTTCTTAACTGGCGAACGGTGAGCGTATGTGGACGAAACAAAAACAAAGACTGGAAACGATAACTTAGAAAATCTCTGTGTTTGAAAAGGTCGACTCCCTGCTACGGAAGCGAAGCAGAGGATATTGTGTTTACTTTCTCCCTGTCTTCTCCCGTCGATTGATTCCCCAAGGGTGGTATCGGACGGTCGTCTTTCATAGAAGGAGAAGAGATGACCTCGTTGATCTTCTCTCCTACAGGGATCATGATTTCGTCTGAAAGTATTTGTTGATCGGACCCACTCAGATGTCTAGATTGTGTAAACATTAGGTGTCTAAAAAATCAATTGTTATCGTTAGAATAAGACGAGTTAACATATTTCAATAACTGGTGTTTCAATTTTTTCTGGGGTCATTATCTTCGTTCATAAAATATATAATAATAATAATAATAATAATAACAATAAAATTAAAAAATACAATTTAATTCACCGTTCGTGCTTCATATGATATTCTGAAATAAATGATAACTGTGGCAGGCAATATTTCATGTCACAGAACATGGGGTAATGACTGACTATTATTCTGAAATACTTTTCTCTATCAATTAATCCTTTTCTATCCTGCTTTCTGAATATACTATCGAGTGAAAAACTGTGCTAGTTATAAATGACGGCTTCTTTGCATTTTTCTGAAAACAGTTCACAACATCTTCATTCAGATCTCATTGATTTTTTTATAATACTAATGAATGTTATAATTTTTACCTCTATTCCAGTATTTATCATATATCTTACTTCTTCAGATATTTAGTGACACGAAACATTTAGGTCAATTATTTCTGTAAATATTTCTACTGTATTTTCAAGAAAAGAATTGTTTATCTAAATCACTTTAAAAATCCATTGTGCAAGAAGAGAAGATCTTTCATGGAATTTCACAGTATATTGATGAGCAATTTAGTTACCTTTCAATGGAGGTGAAATGGACACTCTTCGTCTAAAGTTTTCGTAGCCCGTGTAAATATCCTCCGACATTTCTTCGGGTGGTATTGCATTTAAAATGAGCAGAGATATCCTCTAGTCTCTGGAACAGAGAAATCAAATAGAAAACTATTAGAATATTCAGGGAATTAGTATTATTTTTTGGAGGGGAGAGCGGGGTGATGATATCTGTGGAGATGGCGTCGATAGAATTAGCGTCACGCGTTGAGAAGTAGATGACGGAGCAAGTTCTATTGACTACACCAAGATCGTAGAGACACAGTAAAGCAGATGTTTTCAACAGCCATATGTTCCTATCGCGTGCTTCCTTCAAAGTGTTCCCAGTAAAGAAGTTACGTAAACGTAGATAAAAGGACAGAAAAATGAAAAGATGAATACCACGGAGAATTTTAGGACCCCAAGAAAAGCGATCGTGGCGATTTAAATAAAAAAATATATTTTCAAAAAAGCATTTAAAAACTACGAGTATGTCCACGTGGAGGAAAAACTAATTTACTCTCTGGAAGCAAGTAAGTGTTCATCCCACCAATTCCGATGAATGAGCTTGTATAAATAATTTTTATTCTTGAACAAATGGGTATACATGAAAGAATATATCTGGTTCAGAGGACCCAAAAATGTGCAGACAATTTACTGACTTTACCTGCACATGGGATGATTAGGTTCGATGAAGTTTGTAACAGTAATGAATTAGGAAAGGATGAGGTATATATTAGTAGTGATTGCCAACAAAAACAGTTTAATAAAACATGTAATATGAAGGTAATGGAGAAGACTGATACAATACTGAGTGCTCATGATACATCGCGATGAGATGATCCTGGAAATTCAGCCGAAATGACGTCGTAGTTGAATTCGAATTGAAGTGATGCGTTGATGTTCAGTTTAAATGAATTGAAGACCCATGAATAGCAGAGATGACCTTCAAGTAGTTAATAGTGCCTCCATCAGTGTGTTAATGCAGGATGAAGGTAGAAAAAAGACGGCTAGCGTGCCGACTGACGAGTGTAGCGAAGAGAAGGTTTCTCCGCCGACAAGGTTGAACATCATCTTGTTCACTATAATGGTTCGTGTTTAACACGAGTCCGGTCCCTTAGTTCGCTTGAATGGAACTACTTACCAGACTGTGGTCGCACTACTAGTTATATAAAGATCGTACCTTTGTAATTATGGACGTACACTTTGATATTTATTTGGACATTCCTGTGCGTCTATATCTCGGGACCAGAGTTTGATTCCGAGAGCACCCACCAGGTCCGTCACGTGTCGGAGACTGCCGACTCAGTCGGCCACCTTACCCGCCCGGGCTGGGCTGGATTTTGGGTTACAGGTGACCTACCAGTATGCGTACTGGTAGACGGGGACATGTCTAGCTATCGCATCCCTACTACTTTATGCACAGGCAGTAGCCGAGTAGCGATCCTGCTCACCGATCGGAAGTGAACGCCAAGCCAATGGGATTCAAGCTTCGTTCCCGTGCCACGGGTAGGGAAACCACTACCCGGCAGAGACCAACCCATTTAAGGGGCGTCAGGTTGTTCATAACCTGAGGGCTCAATGCCCCTAACCTGCCTACTCGGTTTAAAGTGCTGAGTGACACCCGAGACCATAATCATGACCACTCAAGGACGTGATTTGCTCTCTATCACTTCGAGAAATTCCCAGCATCCGATCCGTTACTCGTGTGGTATCAAGATTGGTACGTGATTGGTACGGGATTGGTGGGACTTGTCCGTTCGTTCAATGGCCCACCGAACGGATGCTAACTTAATCCGGGTAGAACCAGTTTAGGGGGTATTGGGTCTATCCTTTAGACACTTAACAGTGTTCGAGGGCAAGTCCTCTCCCCGTGTGTCGGGATCCAGAAGCCTTACTGGACCCCAAGCTGATGACGGGTAACTGCTCGAGGCGCAACTAGTTTGCCTCTTCCACCTGTCCGAGACATCCGTTCCATTTGCCCAGGGTATCTAGGATCTGGGCGGGGTTCGTGTCCCGGTAGTAGTACACTCAAGGTGGTGGAACAGTGTACCCCCCGCTTTCAGAAAGGTTACCCTCTCTACGCCGGGTCCATCGAGGCCCCTTGCGGGGTTCACTGCTCGTTGTTAGACAGGTTTTCCTGTCAGCCAGGGTTTCCGCAACGAGTAACGGCCGATGTCCCTTGCGGTAACATCTCCCCCCTTCACCCTCGGACCGATCCGTTGCCCGTGAGGTCGGGATTGGGTACGGCACCCGACAGGCACCCCAGCCGACCGGGGGTCGAACCGACTGGTAGTGACAAGGTTGGACATGTTCTTGTGCTCTATAATGTTTCGTGATAAACACACGGGTCCGGCACCTTAGTTCTCAGAACGGAACTATTTATCCAGACTGTGGTCGCACTACTAATTTATATAAAGATCATGGTCTCTTTTTGTAGGTCGCTTCTCTTTCATATCGTTAGACTTCTCTGTGTGTCTAGTGGTGACATCTTGGGACCACAATGTGATTCCAAGAGCACCCACCAGGTCCGTCGAGTGTCGGAGACTGCCGACTCAGTCGGTCACCCTACCCGCCTGAACTTAAGCTGGGATTTTGGGTTACAGGTGACCTACCAGTCTGTGTACTGGTTGACGGGAGCACGTCTAGCTTTCGTATTCCTACTACTTTATGCACAGGTAGTAGCTGAGCAGCAATCCTGCTCACCGATCGGAAGCCTAAACTTCCTTCCCGTACCACGGGTGGGGAACCCACTGCCCGACAAAGTCCAACCCATTTAAGGGGCGTCAGATAATCCTTAATCTGAGGGCTCAATGCCCCTTCCTATCTACTCGGTTTAAAGTGCTGAGTGACACCCGAGACCGCGATCTTGGCCAAGGACAAGTCTTGTTCTCTACCACTTCGTATAATCCCCAGCATCCGATCCGTTGCTCCATTTAAGTAGATTGGGTACGGGGGTGGTAGGGCTTGTCCGTTCGTCCAGTGGTCCACCGAACGGTTGCTAACTTAATCCGGGTCGACTCAATTAAGTGTCTACCCTTCACACACTTAGCTGTGTTCGAGGGCGGACCCTCTCCCCGTGTGTCGGGATTCAGAAGACTTACTGGATCCCAAACTGTGACGGGTAACAGTTCGAGACGCAACTAGTTTGTCTCTTCCATCTGCCCGAAACTTCCTTTCCATTTGCCCAGGGTATCTAGGATCTGGGCAGGTTACGAGTTCCAGTAGTAGTACACTCAAGGTGGTTAAACACAGTGCACCCCCCTTTACGTAGGGTTCGTCGAGGCCCCGCTCTACCCGGAGTTCTCTACTCGTGTTAGCCAGGTTCACCAAGCAACCAAGGTAACGAGTAACGGCCGACATCCCGTACGGGAACATCTCCCCCCTCCTCCCTCGGACCGATCCTTTACCCGCGTTCGCGGGATCGGGTACGGCGCCCGAGAGGCGCCCCAGCCGGCCGGGGGTCAAACCGACTGGTAACGTTGGGGTGGCAAGCTAGGATCCTGCCTAAGAGGTCCACTCCTCGCCTACTCGGTTTCAAGTGCTGAGTGGCACGCGAGAACTCGATCATGACCCCAGCATCCGATCCGTTGCTCCATTTAAGGAGACTGGGTAAGAGTGTGGTGGGGTGCGTCCGTTCGTCCAGTGGTCCACCGAACGGCTGCTTACTTAATCCAGGTGACTGGGACTAGGTCCACCCTTCAGACGCTTAGCTACGCTCGAGGGCAAGCCTTCTCCCCGTGTGTCAGATTCCAGAAGCCGTACTGGAACCCAAGCTGTGACGGGTAACAGCTCGAGACGCAACTAGTTTGTCTCTTCCATCTGTCCGAAACATCCTTTCCATTTACCCAGGGTATCTAGGATCTGGGCGGGTTACGTGTCCCGGTAGAAGTGCACTCAAGATGGTGGAACACAGTGCACCCCCCTTGACAAGGTTGGAGAGCGAAGTGAAGTACGAATGCTCACCGTTGACTGCTCAAGAAGAGTGTCTGACATGGCGCAAGATAAGAGGAGATGAGATGACCGCCAGCAAGTGAGTGCGCCCCGCAGCGAGAGCCGTGGCTGCCAGTCTGCGGTGTGATGAGTGCACTGCCGAGTGAGTCGACGGTTGCCGACTACTTGAGAGAGTGTGCCGAATGTGCACTGCAGACCGCCGGAGATAGAGTGAAGTGACTGCCGCCCGAGAGAGAGTGATGCATACCACCAATGGTTGCTCACAGTCGACTGCTCTCTGTCTGTCGAGTGCGGACTGCTTGATTTGTCTCTTNACCGGTTCGCGCCCAGTGTGAGCACATGGCATGGCTCGCTGTCCATAAACTCGCCTTGCAGCGCGAGTAGACGCGCCAATCGCAAGGCAGAACAAAGTGACGGCTCGTTGATTTCTGGCGGGAAGCGCTGCTTCGGTACAAGAAAAATCAATAACTGGTGTGGTTGAGCACATAAGTTTGAGATGTGTCAATCATCTTGCTCAAAGAGTGAGAGTTTCAAAGACGATTCACTTGTCTTCATAACATCACATGATAAAAATGTCTGAACAGGGCCTAAGGCAGATGTGGATTTAACATTTCAGCACATCCTTAATATAAGAATAGTAGCAGTTTGGTACTTGTTGTAATATAACAGAATACCAACAAATTTGTATTAAATAAAACAAACAAAAATATTTTACAAGTAAGTATTATTATAAACTATATGATGCATATTAATAAATCGTAACTATTTCAATAATTTGCAAACCCAATTCGTTCATTCAGACAAATTCCATCGAGTCTACCGGGGTTTGAATCACCGTCGGTAGAGTTAGTGCTCCCTCGTGCTTCACACTATACCACGGGTCTCGCAGAATACTAAGTGACGGTGATATAGGAGAAGAAGTTAGTAAATTATTTAATTTTAAAAGATACTCTCAGCTTAAAAACCAATCACACTAATCCTTACTGAAACCGAGATATAAAAAGAAACCGTAGCAAATTATTGTCATAATACTACCTGCACAATCTCATCCCGTGCTCCAAAATAACTGGGTCACACCTCTTGCATTAGCGGGTCTCTTTCCAACCCACCCTCATTACATTTGATAAGCTGATAACATAGCATGCTACATCCTATCTTTTCCATTTCCGAGAATTCGTTAATCATATCTCACTGGATTCAGATTCATGACTGTTTCATACTTAACAGCTTCGTTGTCCTTTAGAGTGGTATATTTCCATTTATTTGAAAACAGGAGTAAAATAAACACATTTTCTCATTAATTTTAAATTACAGAATATTTTGTTATTAGAATTTCCGTGCATCTATATGTTTATTTATACAAAACGATAAAACAAGAATGCTGCTTGTCTGTCTGTACGAAATCTACGCTCTATATATTAAGGACAAGTTGAAATTGCGAACTCTGTTAAACACATCGTTAGTCAGAATGCAACGATAATACTTTTGTTTAAAAATTACACCTGCTAATTTACGGTCAATATTTATAGAATTCATCAACCTATAACAAAACGCTGTTTATGTTCCCATACATTTATGTTCCCATGCATTTCCACTACTCTATACATATTAATTTTTCGGAATTCGGGACCGCAAACGAACAGGTACATAATTGAAAAACTCATTATTCTTTCTAAGTTCATCATGTTGATTGGAATATGCAAAAATACCTTTCAAACAAAAATTAAGGAAAATGTGTATAAAAATATGCTATGATAAATTCAGTCAAAGTAAAGCACAATAATCTTTAAGAAAAATGTTAGGAAAATCACTCCTCAGAAATCACACAGAGAATACTATTGATATGACAAGTTTAATTATGATCTCCTTTTAAGGCATGCAAGAAAATATATTATTTTCTTCCCAATTTTCTTGTTGGACATAACTGAAAGATTTTGGAATAACCAGTACGGAGAAGATACGAAGAAGTTTCATGTCTATGCANGCGATGTGGTAAATTCGGACATACATTACACACATTAGAGGATAGTAAATAAAATGTAATAGATGACATCAATTATTATGGTTCATCAATTGTCCTAGATACTTAAGACGTAAAACGCAGTTGCTTTTCGTTTCCTTCCACGGATTCAACAGGTGGTCAAAATCACGGATACAACTGGAAATATCAACGTCTTCATCAAAAACGCTATACGTTTTGCTATAAAACGTGTGCAGATTCAATGATAATGCAGTATACATAGATATAATAAAATAGAAGAATAAGGAAAGAAGTAATACAGATCAACGACCTAAGTAACAATCCAAATGGATGGAAGATCAAACTAGCATGTGTTGCTTTGTTGCTGGGATATTCGGTGGAAAAAAGGCAAAAGAATGAAGAATGCTATTTCGGTACATAACAAATGTCAATTTCGCGTATACAAATAGAAAATTGTTCTTTTTGTGTGTGTGGTGGTGGTGGTGGGGGGGGTTTACAACTCGTCGACATCTAGGACATTAGAGCCCTAAAAACTTGTACAGGTAGGGAAAATGCAGTTACGCACTAGGGAGAGCCAACAGGACTCTCCCCACGTTTGAGACTCGCCGAACAAATCAACCATACCCAATAAAAACCCTCCTGAATTATAACTCANAAAAAAAAATAAAAAAAAGAGGAAAAATGAAAGATACCTTAGCCTCGGGATCGAAAAGAACAAGAGGTGACCAAGGAGGGTCAGGAAAGAGAAAGGAAGGAGCCTCGCACAAGTAAGTGGAAGTAATGCCAGACTCAGCTCGGGGCTCCGTGTTTGCCAAAAACGTACTTACTAGATGTAAGTCCCCTGGGAGGAAAATAGTTCATTCCATATAAATATTTTATAGAATTTGTCACCGGTCATGGGAATTTTAAAGCATGGATTAAGAGGATTGGGTAGAGATGGAGATGTATCTGTGAGAGAAGGAATAAGACTACGGATCACATCATTTTCGACTGTGATTTATATTGCTCGGAACGTGGACTCCTCATACAGTAACCTGTATATGTATATATACAAGCGAATGGATTTGAAGCGAAACTAAACATGAAATCTTCGTACATCATGTGACTGTTTTGGGAACAATACGTGATGGGAAGAAACAGGAATTATTAGTAGGGGCAATTAATACAAATTTCTAGAAGAATAAGTGAAAAATCAAATATCGACGTGAATAGAGAACCATGGTCACTCAGAAACAGGTTTGACATTGTTGAGTTAAGTAAATGAAAAATAAAAGTTATAATAAAAATAGAACTCGTTTTAATTTGTTATTACGAAAACTGAACAAATACATACTTAAATATATACATACACATTTCTATTTATTAAGAAATAATGTTAATACTATTCTTTTAGACCAGCAATAACTGAATGAATGATATTTTATAATTTACTAGCTGATTACCCGGCATTGCCCGGAAATCATCATGATCGGTTCAGTGTGATTAAGTAGCAAAGAGACAGACACACTATCGCGTTACGCATTTATATATTAGTACGGACTATTAAATTTAAATTTTCAGATTATTCCTTTTTAACTAATATATTCCATAAGATCGTATTCATTTAATATCCACATCATTAGGATCATTTGAATTATATACGTTGTGAAAAATTATATATTACCACTTTAAATTACGTTGAACAGTGCATAACCAGAATAGAAACTAACCTCACTTATTTGTGGTTCTCGATCAATGTTTTGGACTTATATTTTAATAAATTCCAAGTTCTTAATTTCGGTCATCGAAGTCGCGATTCATAGCACTTTTAAGGTACACACCAATCTCCAAGAAACCTTCAAATTCAACTCCCTACTAAGTTCGTGTTTGCAGAACATGAGCAGAGATTTGCTCACACAGGCGAAAGCTACGTTCACGAACCCTAAGTACATATTTGCGAAACAACATGAAAGCAAGCTTAGCTATTTATTTTGAGGATGCTACTTTAAGGAGCAGTTTGCGAAACTACGCTATGATGAAGAAAATTAACGAAAAAAATATCAGATCGTGGCAAATGGTACACAACCTCTCGTTTCGTGGTTTCAGACGGTAGTAGATATAGCTAAGGAATAATGTGAGGTATCTCGGTCATAGAAGTACCAGAAACCCTGGAGTCGATTAGTGATTGGTCACCATTTGATTTTGCTCCATCTGACTCGTTTAAATCTTTATCTCTTGAACTTATATCACATTTCGTTCTTCGTCTGATTCGTCTCTAAATGTTATTTAAACCTTCAAATATGCACAAATTCGTGCATGGTTGCTGCGCGACCGATTATGGAATCACATAGTTTAAGATTGTTATTTTATACAATACTTTAAATTTTACAGCTTTAAGAAGAAATATTTTCATACTAATCAAGTGTGAGTATCTACTCACTAATGAAGGGTCTGTGGATTTGTGCTACGATGAAACGTGATTTTAATGTAACTACATTGTATCATTTTCGCAAGGAATTCTTTAGTTTTTGTTTCCGATGGTATCGACCATTAATCTTATCAAGTGGTCCCCAACAGATTACCCCAAGTCATCCCCCTTCACATATGTCACGTCTCTTCTCCCCCATCTTCATCACCTTCCATTTACTACGCTGTCCCTGGAGATGGAAATCTAATATAATGCAATACAATACATAGCTTTTGTACAAACAACCTCATGTAACTTCTTCAAATTTCCAAAAGAGAAGAAAAGAACCAAACCAAAGGTTAAAGCACTTGAAAGTGATTTCAAAAATTTGTTGACAGAAAATTATACTCTTTGTACAAAAGAAAAATTGCACTTCAAAATCAGAACAATATTAACATCTTCAATATGTTTCATGGAAACATAAACAATGAACTGAGTTAGTTTCTTTTCATAGAAAATAACAGAAGTTTTAAAAAATTAAACATAACATCGAGAAAGAAATTTATTTTGATTTCCCGGGAAAGAACTAGCTTATTTAACCCAATTTATAGGTATTTTAGAAAGAGTTGACTCAAAATAATGATTGATCGCTAGTTAAGTAAATCTAAATCTGAAGCACCTTTCGTGGAAGCAACTAAAAGTAATATGAAAAACTGTGACGAAAAAAGATTGGATTTGAGGAATACAAGTTACAAACTAATAATTTGAGTCGTATATCGAGTAGAAGGAAGAACATTTTGGAAGTGAAGGTATATCGTATATCAAATGTACAAGGAAAGACTATTGACTATGAAAACTACATACTCNAGTTAAGTAAATCTAAATCTGAAGCACCTTTCGTGGAAGCAACTAAAAGTAATATGAAAAACTGTGACGAAAAAAGATTGGATTTGAGGAATACAAGTTACAAACTAATAATTTGAGTCGTATATCGAGTAGAAGGAAGAACATTTTGGAAGTGAAGGTATATCGTATATCAAATGTACAAGGAAAGACTATTGACTATGAAAACTACATACTCGATACTTTGTTCTGTTTAAGTTCTGTTTCTTCTAGTACCACAGTGTCAAAGACATACTAGGTGGGGAATACAGGTGTGCCACAATTCCAGATACCTTGACAGCTGCGAAGCATTTCCACTAAAGAATTCCGTTGCAACGAATACGTCGCGACAGTCGCACTTGGACCCGCTGAAATGTGTCATTGTAACGAGTCTTAATTTGTATTTTAGCTTAACGTTGCAACGAATTCCTTGGCTACTTCATCTCCCTCTTCCTCACGCTCATTACATATTCCTTTACTGCCACCAGCTTTGAATTTTTTCCTATTCACATTAATTAATAAGTTTTTAATTAAATTACATATTTCAATTCGCATATAATTATATTCGCCTATAAGTTATTTGTTGCTCTGTCTTGAGAATTCACTGGTTTTAAGAATCAAAGAAAAATGACAATACTGTGAAAAATCTAATCCATGTCCATAAAATAAATCCAAAAAATTAATACACTTATATTGACAAAATTCATAATTTTGAGGTAATTACTGTAATCATTAATTTTGTCAGTGCGTTGGAACCATCAATACATCTGAAGTTGCAGAGACACTGATACAATCAAAAAGGTTTCCCACAGAAAATAGAAATACACTATTTACCTTGTCGTCATGGCCGGATTTGAGGTTTGGGCGCCCCTAGACCCAAGAGGTTTTGCCGCCCCTTTTCGTACCATTCGTGGCGAAAACGGTCAGGTAATTTTTCTCAAGAAATTTTTTTATGATGTCAATTTTTATTTTATCGCATAATGACATCACTTTTGAAATAATTTAATTTTTTAAATTTTGGGTGTATTAAGTAAATTAAATAGCACAACAACGTATGGGAAATAAATATATTAATCTCATCGTTAAGTATCAACCCATAAATAGATGCACGCATCATATATTATTGAATATTAAAACTAAACTGACATTAAAATTAAATATTGAAGTTATTAAAATATGAATAATTACAAATGGTTACAAACGTTTGGGATTTGGTGGTTTCTGCACATAAAATGTATGCACAACTCAAAATACGACACAAAAATCGCGTGTACACTTTTTATGTGCACAAACTTCCACATCCCAAAAATTTTACAAACAGATTTGAAATTAAATATAATTAGTTCTTTTAATTATTCAATCAAAATTGGTTTTGACAAACATATATAAACATACATAAAAATAATAGAAACCTTTACTAATTCTTTTTCGACTTCTATATAGATATTCGCGATATCTGAAATGTAACTACTTTTCGAAAAAACGAACAAATATTTTAATATATCTTACATTTTTTATCCAAATGCTATTTTTGTATTGTTTAATTATTTATTAATATCCAATTTTTGACACTTAAAAACAGCGAAAAGAAAAAAGACGTGCTTTTAATAAATATTATTACACCGTTTTTTAAGAGGCCAAATAGATGATGTCCTTAAGAAATACACTATTACTCTCGTTTTGCCTGATAAACCAACATTAAATATTAAGCGGTTCAATAACCTTTTCTTTTGCAATTCCGAGAATCATGTATCAAGTTCACTCTGATGGAATAATGTGTACAACACTTATACGCCGGGGGTGGGGGTGGTGAGAAGCAACTCATCGAAACTGGACCGCAACGCGCATATATATATAT
>NNCF01127818.1:155360-198414 GCA_002313205.1 Laupala kohalensis
TTTTCGGAATGAATTCTTCAGCGGCGTGATGAATCACCTGGGTCAGATGGTCGACCCTCTCTTGGACACTACCCGTTTCTCTAAAGACAGACTGGGAACGGTAGTGTCCAATTAGCCTTACTGCGAATCCATTTCTGTGGCTTAAATCGGGAATAGTCGCACGTTCCTGCAAGGACAACCAGATAGGATGATGATCGCTACCATGCATATATTCTACCTTCCATTGAAAGATATCAGCAACTTCAGGAGAGCAAACTGATAGGTCTATAGCAATCCATGACCCCGTGCCAAATGCGAAGTGGGTCATGTCCCCGGTGTTCAGTAGACATAAATCTTCCCGCTCAAAGAGACAATTCAGCAGTCGACCCCTGGGGCAATCGCTCGACGAGCCCCACAGTTGAAATCTCCAAGGAGGAGGAATGGTCGAGGGAGCTGATGAATTAAATCTCTGAGGGAGGTCTCCGAGAAATCTCGTGTCGGAGGAAGATATATAGAACACACGGTCATAGATGGTTCACTATGAATTTTGACTGCTGTAGCCTGGATGTGTGTTTGTATGAGAACAGGTGAGCAGAGGATAGTGTTTCTAACAAACACGGCAACTCCTCCTTTTGCTCGATCTCCCGTGGTGTCGTCATATCTGAAGCTGCTGTATCCTCGCAGAGAGGGTGAGTGTTCTGGTGAAAGGTGTGTCTCTTGTAGGCAGATACATATCGGATTACGACACGCTAAGAGTTGTAACTCTTCACGTTGAGTTCTATAGCCATTAAGGTTCCACTGAAGTATGGAAGCAATTACTGTGTGGAGCCTCCGGGGTCAGGTTCGTGAATGTGTATTTCCGGTTCACCGTCGGAAATTACACATTCTAACTAGGAGGAAGAAATTACAGAGACGTTCTTTTGACGTCTCTGCGATTTCTTGGAAGGTGTTTTCGATGTTTTTAAAGATTCAACAAGGTTCACGGGTTTAGCCGTAGAACCATGTTTTTTCTTTGTCTGTGGCTTACTGTGGTAAGTTTAATACTACTTGATGTTTTTCTTGGATTAGATGGTTTCTTTGTAGGCGCTGTTGTTGGTGGTTGTGACTTAACAGGAACGACTGAAGAATCTTTCTTTCCGCATTTGCACTGACATGTGCACGACGTTGTCGTAGACACGTTAGTGAAATCGGCCTGAAGAGATACGGTTTTTATCTGTTTTGGATTCTTCGTTGCGGTGGAGTAACTAGTAGAAAATACAGGGTGTAATGCCCTGTTTTTCTTCTGCGCTTCACCGTACGGGATCTTCTCCGTAGTTTTTATTTCCTGCATTTTCTTTTCTTCGAGAAAGGCGACACACTCCCTTCTCCATACCTGGTGACTGCCTGTGCAATTAATGCACTTTGCAGGCCCTGGGCATGAGACGCCGGGTTCGTGTGCCTCCTTTCCGCACTCTCCACAGGTATCACGTCCCTTACACGATGTTGTCGTGTGTCCAAACCTCTGACACTTGAAACAGCGCAGAGGATTCGGAATAAAGGGACGGACCGGCAGGTTCAGCCATCCAGCCTTCAGATCCTTTGGTAGTTTAGGACAGTCAAAAGTCACGATGAAGGAACTGGTCTTCTCCAGAACACCATTTACCTTCCTCATGATCTGACTGACCTCAACTACATGGTCAGCCTTCCATTCTGCAACAAGTTCGTCTGTTGCCATTTCCATAATGTCCCTGCAACTTACGACCCTCTTGCTGCGATTAAGTGCAGTATGGAGTTCGCACTTTACAGGGAACTCGCCAAGCTTAGTACAATCAAGTAGTTTCAACGCTTGCTTGCTTGTTTTTGTCTCAAGCAGCATTGTACCGTTTCTTAACATTTTAATGGTCTTCAGTGAACCAACGAGACCTTCTAAACCTTTATAAATATAGAACGGGGACACTTTTTCAAGTGTTCCGTCTATACGAGTCATAACGACATAAACATTCTCGTAGGGAATGCTCTGTAACTTTGGCTTTGAGATTTCTGTGGGAGTGGGAGGGCTGTCAACCCTCGGCCGCTTCGAAGATCCTGAGGCGTGGTACTTACCCTGCGGCTCGCCCACTCCGCAAGGCAGGGGAAAACAAGAATCTTTCATTTNCCACCAAGCCCTGCTCAACTGAGGTGCGGCAGTTGCCCCAGAGGTTGTCCGCTAGCGATTGTTCGTCCTCAACACCCATTCACACTATCGGCGCGCAACACACCTTGAGGTTGAGGTTTTTTTCTAGAGGTCCAATCCCTCCTCGTGACCCGGCCAATGAAGGCAAGATCTCCGCTCTTCAAAACACGCAACTTTCCACCATCGCGCCAATGGTGGTCGCTGAAGCATGTCCAAAGCCCACGGTGTCCGAGGACCGGCGGCACAGCACCAGTCCCCAGCTCGGGGCCGTGGGTTCGCCAAGCCCACACTCACTCGAAACTGAGCTCCCTGCGGGGGAAAGAAGAAAAAAGAGAAGAAGAAGAAGAAAGAGAAGTAGAGGAAAATGAAAGATACCCTTGCTCTAATAGCGTCGGGATCGAAAGAAACAAGAGGTGACCAAGGGAGGTCAGTATAGATAAAAGAAGGAGCATGGCACAAGCAAGTGGAAGCAGTGCCAGTCTCAGCTCGGGGCCCCGTGTTCGCCAAACACGTATTTACTAGATGTAAACCCCCTGGGGGGAGGGGAAGAAGAAGAAATAGAGGAAAGAGAAGAAGAGGAACATGAAAGATACCTTAGGTCTAATAGCGTCGGGATCGAAAGGAACAAGAGGTGACCAAGGGAGGTCAGGAAAGAGAAAGGAAGGAGCATGGCACAAGCAAGTGGAAGCAGTGCCAGACTCAGCTCGGGGCCCCGCGTTCGCCAAACACGCACTTACCAGATGTAAGTCCCCTGGGAGGAGGAGAAGGAGAAGAAGAAGACCTGTGGGAAGATACTAGAAACAGCTGGATGCATTAAGGAATACAGCAGAAAAGATATCTTAAATTTAACACAAGCATAGACAATCATACATAGAAGAAATATGAGATATTTACGACATAAGTAAACAAATAACAGAATGCATATATTTCTTCCGTGTACCCAACACGTGGAGAAGATATATGATTGCAGAAGCAAAATATACAAGGTGACCAAGAGGTCAAATCAAGAAAAAAATTAAAAAGGAGTTATGTTCCGAGAGTGCATGTAGTCTTCGCCATAAGCAAGCAAGACACCATATCATTAAGATTAAAGCTGTTAACACTTCAAGATAGCTGGAAAGCAAATGCATGGAAATCAATCGAGTTAGGTATAAGAATAGCACATGTGAAAGTACTTCTCATAAAATTTATTAAAACTCGTCCCTATTTCACCGTCAAAATAAGAAATATGTAGTGTGCCCCACTCAACTTTCCAATGACAATTTTTAACAAATACTCATGGAACTAAACACCCTACAAATCACTAAATATTTAAGAAACAGGAAAAAAATTAATAATATATTAAATTATTAAACAATATGACATATTTCATAGACCAATCGATGTAAAATATTTATCATCACAGTACATGGTGTCCTGAAAATCATAACATATTCAGGTACAGAATGCATTAATTATCCTCCGCTTTCCTCTTTAAAACACCTAATTGGCAGATTCAAATAAAGCGCCTCATTTTTTGCGTAATACAGTTTCGCTGTACCTCGAAAACGGTGCGACGCACGGGAATGCGGTTTAGCATTACATTCTACATTTATTTATTGAAACGATCACAAACTTTACAGAATGGTTACATGATCAAGAAATAAAAACATTGTCTATCCTAAGTCTCCTTGTTTATGTTCCTAAAGCAATACAATGAACTAATTGCATTTCGTTCTCTATTAGCACCTCTGTCCTTTGTTCTGCACAAGATGGCCGTACTAGGCGTTGCCCTTAGCTGCCAGCAAAGAGGTGTGTGCATATCTCTCATCTCTTCGGTAAGACTGACGTATGCTTCCAATTTTGCTCACATATGTCATGAAAGCTTCATATTTACTTTCTGTGTCTATTAATTTCTCGCTTATTTTGGTTGTTAGTATGTCGTATTTTCGATGTTCTCGAAAGTATCAAGCCCGTTCTATTGCGTTTAAAGGGTAATCCAATAACAGGTGATCCGTGTTCTCTTCGTCTGCTCCACAAACACATCTCTCAAACCAAATCTCTTCAAATATTGTCAGAAGTCCCCGTCTCCTGTTAAGAATTTTATCATAATTTTTGGTGGTTCAAACCATTTCCTATTCTTCATTGCATACCGCACGTCTGGTATATATTTATATGTTAATCGTCGTTTGGTGCAATTCTTCCATCTTATTGGCCAGGCCGAGAGTAAAAATGTTGACAATTTCTTTCTTGCATGTTTATCGGTAACTTATAATTCCTCTTTATTCATCCATATCCCCCCTCCCTCTTCAAATATTTCAACTTCTGTACGTGCAAATTAATGGGGATTATCCCTGTGAGAACATTAAGAGCCTCTGTCGACACCTACTATTGGCAGCAAGCACTGTCTCTCTATGGACTGCAATTGGCGTTCAAATTTCACGTTGACAATTTTCTCTGCCCAAACAACATTGCCATAGGCGATTGTCTGTCGCAGCGCACCATTATACAAGGTCTCTAAATCTGTTCTCTTATTTTCATAACTGTGTATTCCGACACACATCATACTGTACATATACTATGCGGTATAGCAATCTGTACGCAGAATTAACTGACCAATCAAAATGCTTCTATGCATATTTTCAAAATTTGGAATTATAAGAAACCGTAAGTGGAGTGCAGTGTGTAAATGAAGTCGGAATGAGCTGTCCAGAAATAGGCTTCTATTCCCAACGTATTCAAAGTCAAATCTCAAGTTAGGTTTCGATACATCAATTTCTTCAAAAGTTATTGGGGGAACAAAATTCTTAACATACCTACACACATACAGGTACTACATTCCACATCATATCCAAAATTTGAAAATAGACTCTCCTGGAGCCAATTCGCAAAAATCCGAAGAAATCTCAAAAATTTCTTTTCGACCGATTACAATACTTTGCTTACTCACTCTGTAAAAAAAATATGTCAGGGGAAAACACATTCAAAAGTGAGAGCAAAAATAATATTAAAAAATTTAAAAATGAGATAATTTAGGATTAATAATTTATTTTATTGTGCGATGACTAACATTTGCAGTATTAGTGATTTACTAAATATTCCTTTTTTGTTTCTCTAATGTGCTGATTTTGTGATCTGAAACAAGAAATCAAACAGAATTTTCATTATGTTGTTTGTCCATTTGCGAGTATAATTTAAATTTACTGTCTTGGTAATTTTGGAATGTTGGTATCATTATCAAAGAATTGTTGCACTTGCCAACAAATTCCTCCATATTCCTCCATGCTAATAATGATAGTTGATATGCAACCGAAAAAGTCTTTTAACGACAATAAACACACGGCCAACAAAATAGCGTCTTATAATTTAGCATCGTTTTATACCTGACGCAGTAAAGAGAAAATTTGAAGTAATTTTTTTAATGTTTTGATTAATCATGTTACGTCGAATGAAAATGGGAGACGGGACCGGGATTCGAACCCGGGACCTTGAGCTCTACGCGCTCATGCGCCTACCAACTGCGCTGTTACCTGGCGGTGAGGTTCACCGTAATCTAAGAGATTTCTATTAATGTTTTGAATAATATAATTTTCACTTTACCTAGCCCCTTTGGCCGATCTGTCAACATTTTGTTGCTTTACCATACATAGCCTCTGTACAGAGGATTCTATCCCTTTCTCACACTCCACTGCACAATACAAGGAGTTCTCGAGTTCTTCATTCATGGCTTAAGCAAAGTTTTCCCAGCGCCTCCTTAATAACCTTTCTTTGTCACAAGTCTCTCAAAGCCTCTCATTTCGTACCTCGCATCCTTCTCATTACTTCGTTGCTTCTGATTGCTTCCTTTTCTCGCTTTGCCTCGACTTCGGCGCCTCAACGACGCCACTCTCTCCTCAACTAACTTCCCTATTGCCAATCCAATTATCATTCACATCAAATCGCTGTCTCGACTTTCCCAAACATTTTATATCGTATTCTCTTATTTTCACAAACCAAAGTTACAAAGTTTAATCGGCCATAAAGTCATTTCAACAATCTCATACGTACGTATCTTCAATTTAGAATATTTTATGGCAAATTCTCTGGTAACAGTAATTTTTGACGAGAAGTGTGGGATCTCTGCAAAATAAATTTCTGGTTGCGGATCTGCTCATCAACAAAGTTTTATAATGACTTTGATAACGATGTATGTACTATTCTGAAAGTCGCGTAACTTTACGGAAAATATGCAATATGGCTGCCTAACACGAATTGTCCACTTCTACGAAACAAAGCGAATGAATATAACATCCGAATAAATATTAAAAGTAGTGACAAATGCGACTATTAGTTGTAAAAAATACAAATATATGACAACTAAGACACAAAGTAATATTCGTTCAACACGCTCAACGTTGAAAGAACAGAACAGCACCACAAGAGTAAAAATTGAATTGATGACCGATGTAGGCAATAGATTTAAATTTAAAGAAATCTGAAAGTACTGCCAACGTACTGCGAGGTTTAATTATCATTACTCTTATGGACGATGGCGAAGTAAAAACATTGGCGATACTTTGTACAAGTCCTGTTGCAACATCAAGCCAGTTATACTGGCAATAAATAAATAAATAAATTATTAATTGTCAAGAGAGCAGTTACAAACTGCGTATGAACACGTTGAGGACAATAAAATAATTATTTTCTACTGCTTTACTATAAAGTGAGTTACCATTCTTGTTTTTCTCTTGCGTTACATTTCCTCTCAGTAAAGTTACATGACTTAAGAGTATAGTTATCGTGATGTTTGTCTCCAAAGTCTTAAAGTGTTCCACTCTCTTGTCGTCACAGACTCGTCTCGCCGCCACGCTGTCATAACCGCTGCGACGTGCCATGTCGACGTATCTCAGTCCCAAAGGAAGCCCCGGAGCCACGACAGCCGCCGGGACGACGACACTTTCCGGAGGCAGCAACGGTGCTCTCCCCTCTGCGGGCAGCAACTCACCGGCCCCGTCACAACCGCTCTCGCCGTGTGTCACCATCGCACCCTCTCGCGTCACCATGGTGATGAAAGGTCCTGGCCCTGGGTAGGTTGACTAGCGCTTCCTTGTGGCTATATGAAGAGTTTTAGTTGGTCGTGATGTACATCGACATCTCAGCTGATTCGCGTTACGGGTGTGAATACTAAATAACCCTTTTTCGCGATATAAATTCCGTGAGTATCTCAAAAACGGTAAGGCGTATGAAAATGTGCCAACCTTACGCATAATTTAATATGAAATAAAAATATTAATATTAATTTTTAAAATAATGAACTTTTGGAGACCGGATTTGTAATTTTTATCGCGATGCGTAAAAGAAGTTGAAGTGAGCTGTCAAGAAATAGGTTTCTACTCCCAATGTATTCAAAATTAATTGGCAAGCTCAAAGTTCGATTCTTTAATTTATTCGGGAGTTATAGGATAAATAAACTTCTTTACACACACTCAAAGATATTGGATATCATCGCAAATATTTTTTAAACTATAGACTCTCCTGGAGGTAATTCGTAGATCGGTCCAAAGAGATCACGAATTTTTTTCCATCGATTAAAATACTTTCCTTATGAATACTGTATAACTGTAAAGTCAAAACGGTAAAAACTGCGTAAACCAAATAGGAAGACGATGGAAACTAAGTGAAGAGCAAGTAAGAGAGTAAATACAAAATGTTCCCTACCATACAATACAATATGAATCTTATTATTTATGAATTGATGTATGGGGGAAGGAATAAATATTATAATAAGTGAGAAAAAAATGTAATTAAATGTATGATTGGTCTAATAATACTATTGTCAGTGAAAAGATCCTTTCCATCCTTTCGACGGGCAAAGACAGCCTTAAGGAGAAAAATATGTAGAAAATACAGAAAAATGTACTAGTACTAGTAGTTACTCTCATTAAATAAGACAATTTTAACTATTCCTTCACCTAATTAAATGTACAAAAATTATTTCATGACAAAAATTAAAAAATGGCGCATGTGATCATATTATAACCTATTATTACGTATCTAAACCAACAAATTTCCATTTCATAAGTTCCTATGTCTAATTATGATGGGTTCATGTATTAAAATGTGATATCTCTATTAGAAAATTGAAAAAGAACTCAAACGACCAAGAAAGTATTTTCAAACACATGAAAGTTGTAAAGAATAGTTCGTCTGAAATATTGATAACTATTGGTCTGAAAGAGACGAATTTGTGTTTTATTGTAATGTGAAAGTAGTGACACCTCTTTTCTTAATTATTTCTCTTTTCAATCCTTAATTATTTTTTCAACATAGCTTTTAAATTGTTGACTCCTCTCCCTGAAAGTTTTGAAAACTTGTTGATGCTCGGAGACACACATTGACTTGACCAAGAGAGGCTTGACTTTTTTTTAAACATAATTCATACTAATGAATTAAAATTGCGCCATTTTTGTTTGTTAATGACATCCTCAAATTTGTCAAATAAATAACTACGTATTTCCGAGTATTATTATAATTGTACTCATAAAATAAGAATTATGAAATAAAACTAACAGTGACCAAAATTTCATTCGTATTCGGAAGTGTTGGAGATGGGAAATTCATAATCTCTCCCTATCTCCAAAGGCGTGTCTCTTCCGTTTTTTCTTCTTTATAATTTGAATTTTAAGAAACGTACGCGACTATAATGCATTAGACTTTATGTGATGTGGCTACGAAAAACAGGATCATAGACTATCGTCATAACATTGACAACATCTATGAATGGATGATCTAAAGTTGATTTTCTATGGTGTCATATGCAACGGTAAAAATATCATTTGTCCCGCGAATTTTTCTATTATATGGTTTTATTGACATTGTATTTGAAGGAAACACTATTTTATTATCCTCTGTGAGAGTTAATCTTTTAGTTATGTGCGAGATCCACAACAAACAATTATACTAATCAAAGTAAACATAATAGTTCACTTGTTTATACAAAATAGCTAAAAAACTTTAATTCAATTTTGAATTACCCCATTTTTCATGGGATTTTGGAAAAATGTATTGTGACAAATATTAAAAAGCTGAAAAAAATCAGTTCCAAGCATTAACATTATAATAGGATTGAAGGCTGAAATGACACTACTCCGAGAACCCGTAACACAAATTTTAAATAGGCCTAGACTATACTTTTTACATTTTTTACATGCAGCTCACATCAATTGAAAAAAGCGCCACTTCTACGTAAACACTATTGTTTACATATCCTCCCCACAAGATTATTTTGAACTTAGACCCGCTGATTTTATCGAAGCTGATCCATCAACCCAATGAAAACACATTTCTGTTGACGCTGTTTGATTACAGAGCAATTTGTTCTGGAAGGAATAAACAAGTTCGCAATTCACTGAATTATCTGATGGAATCCACAATATAATCGATAGAAGGCAAACAAGTGGAGGAATTAGATCTCACTCACGTTTACCTTTTACACAACGCATGATCATACGTATTAATTCCAAAGTATCATGTTGAACAGACAAGTGAACACAAAATTGACCAATGGATACCACGAGAAACAAATGAGGACACTGCATACGGAGTCGCCCACTTTCGTAAAAAAAAAAAGAAAAAGCTATTTCCAAAAAATTGAAATTCTTGATTTACATTAATGGAACATATTTGAAGTAAATGTTTTTTCAATATAAAAAATGTTCACAATGATGACAAAGTTCCTTGTGCACGAAATTTGAGTATCAATGCAGGAGACTATAATGAAAGGTTAATGATGCTACTAATTCATTTCACAAATTGTAAAATGGTTACAACAGTTTAATTCAGAACTTTCAAGATACAGTTGAGCATTCGTATTTATACTATTGGATGTTTTTTATTATTAAATATTCTATTCTCTTAGTTGATATGACGTAAAAACTACTATACATAAGTCTTCTAGTTACGTCCTATCCGCACCAGTTCCTCCCATCATTGCTTAATACAGAGGTCCTTGACTGTTATGCATTTTTATCTCTCAAAAACACTATATAGACTAAGTATTTTAATCGTGAAAAATTTGACTCAAATATCCGATCTGGATGTCCCTGATACCGGAAATGTGGTTTGCAGAATTGTCGTCTCTGTCTATAAGTCTGTGCGCAGCCATTCTGACTGAACTGTTTTGTCAATTGAAAGAAGAGTATCGGCAAATGGAAAATGTAGCGTGATATTGAAGCTTACTAACATGGGGCGATAAGAGGTAGGAGGTGGGCAGTAGGCATATTGATAGTAAGTGGGCCAGTTTACCCGGTTTACCAATAACTTGGTCCAAGGGGAGGTGTTAGTAGGAGTAGTTAGCAATAGTAAGAGATGTAGGAGATGGATAGAAGGAGAGTTGCTTTTCAACTCTCTAGACTATTTGAACTGCGACATTGAAGATAAAAATACAATTTTTTTTTATCCCGTCAGGAATTGAACCCGGAGTGATTGAGATGCGAGCAAGTAAGCTAGCCCTCACCCACCAGAGGGAACCATGGCTCATTGCGCTATAAGCATAGACATCGTCATGCCACCATTTTGGTTCCGAATTCGGCTCGTGCGTGTTGAGAGTTCTATGAAGAAGAAGCATCGACAACAACATTACTTCGGATTGTTTTTCAGAAGAAAGTAGCAGTTTCGTATAAGAAATGTTGACTTAATGACATTTTATTTCTCTTTTTAACGTAGACATAAAAGAGAATTTAATTTGTGATTACGAATATATGCTCTGAGGATAAAAACGCCAAACAAATATGATTCACAAATTGATGACAAATTGTTATTTACTTCTCCATATAACGAAGAAAGATTTCCTCAGATTCAAGAAAAATTGAATCCTGTAAGCACTTAATAATGTTCATAAAGTAAATGATGTCCATTAACGTATTGACTAAGGCTTACATATGATGTTTACGTATAGGTCGGCCATATTGCTAACGACTGTCAACGGTTGTACAGTGGAGCTCCTATTTTCGCACGGCACACCGCACGTACGCAAGACTAAATTCTCCCGCGGTCTCTCATTCTACCTTTTTACTGCAAGGCTACATAGCGTCGCATTACTTCATTGCTGGCGCGCTATCTGATGAGAGGTCTCGACTTGCGTTCAGCGCACCGCAAGCCAAAGCAGTGCCACCACGGCAAGCATTTAAATGCCAGCACAACGAGTTTCAGAAATTCAGGACGAAAATCAAACTTTCGTATGTCTACCTTACAGTTTCCTGTTTGTTTGAGACCACTGGAAAGTTTGTACTGGCATATCTTTTTTGAAAATCGTAAAATCGTACTCTAATGCAAATTTTAAGAAAGAGAAAATATTTATTGAAATAAAATATTAATGGCTCTTTATATGAAGTTGTATTTTCCTGATGATGAATAATTTAAAAAAAAGCTAGCTTACCTGAGCGTATAATTCGCANAAAACAAAAAATATTAAAGGAGTTTCAAAGTATCAATCTGCTGGTAGTAGTTTGTTTCAACTAATTTTAATCGTACAGTACAATACTTTACAGAAACTACTTACTTCGGTAAAATAACTCGCAATATCGATCTTCCCTAACATTCTTGTCCTGTGTTCCATAGGTAACAGCTCGTTCCATAATATTTTTCCATAATATGAATTATTTTCACGAATTGCAGTATCTAATCAAACATAAAAAAATTAGAGTATTTGTTTATTTATGTATGGTCCTTTGTCTTCCCAATGTTTTTACGTGGCAGGCCGCGCTTCTAGATACCGTTTATAAACCGACGACAATTTCGAAATCAATTAATATTTTTAAGTAAATTATGAAAAAAATTATGACAGTCAAACAGTCCCACAATAGAAACATATATAAAGAAGAGCTAGAAGGTAGATGAGTGTCCTCCTCCTCGCGGCAGGGAGACGCTAAAAAGACAATAAAAACAAACAAAGAGTAAAAAATATAGAGAATGAGTCTTGTATTGACTTAGTTATAGACAAGGCGGTCTTTGTACCAAAAGATAAAATAAATGAAAGTCCCCACAACAGGCTCCGAAGGGGATCACGGAGGGTAGAGCTCCGCAGTGACAACTCCACCGCTCGTTACGCTACCTTTGTTGCTTGCGCACAGCCAAATATAAATCTATATAAATAAAGTAGATATAATATTGCTTAAAACTTAGTCTCACACCATCATCAGCTTCATCACCAGTCCAAATTCGTCCTTTTGCGACTACACAGAACCAAAAAATTGTTGATGCACTAATTTGATAAGAACTATTTTATTGTACATCGAATCAGTTTGAAACTGGGTGAATTTTTAAACAATAAGTAGTTTTCTTGACAATAAATTTATATTTATAAAATTTATATTTACATTAAAAGATATTAAAATTTAGTGGCGATTTTTAAGCAATGAATTTTCAATGTGAGCGTTCCGATTGAAAAAGTGAAAAAATTGGCACCTTTTCCTTTGTGCCTGCAATAAAATTGAAATATGATTAAGATTTTTTTAAATTAACACTGATAAACGTAGAATGAAATACGGAAAATTTTGATGTAGCTCATTTTTTTGTAGAACAACGCAATTTACAGCAGACTGAGTAGGCCTGGGAGTCAGTGTGGATGAATAGGCCCGGGAGTCAGTCATGTAAAATCCCTACCCCGGCCCTCCAGGAAGCAACTCAGCGCTCAACTCCATGAATCTGACGCTGACCCCATAAAAGAAACGTACATAGTTAAAACGTTAGATTATGCTAAATTCAAAGTGTAGAAAATTATGTTTGTAAAGGTGTCTCATTTTTTGGCAATTGGTTGAGTGTAATGGGAGAAAGAGGGATTTTTAAAAATATCATGCACAATTGTTCTGTTGTTATAATTTGTTAAACCTATCTTCGACATGAGATAGTTCTTCACATAAAAAAAATGATAGGCTTTGTTTATATTTTGTAAACTTGTTGATATTATGATTGTTAACAAGCGGGTAAAGTTCCATGACATTCACGAGAATAGTTTGCGAGTTTCTGCAACTTTAATTCAACATGGTCTTTTAAGGGGGTTCCACACCTTCGTCATTTGGCGAATCCCGAACAACCGCTCGCCGAATAACGAATAGTGTGGACGGGTTGCTTGATATTCGTCGCATCACGGATACCGCTGCTCGCTCTTTCCCGCAGCGTGTCGGTCTTTTGAGACACATAAAAGAAAATCGAACATAAGCGAATATTCGCGAATGACTTGTTCGTGGAATTGTCCACATTTTCGTGTATTTACGAATACTAAGAATTATGAGTATACGAGTATTATGATTTCAAGTTATTTCGAGTAAGTAATCGCTGAAAAAACTAATTGTCATTTTTCTCCTTATCGTGCAAAGTAATAAGTGTTTTAGTAGTGATAAAACAGAGAAATTGGAAGTAATAAAGTAGAGATGGAGTAACTTCATTTATTATCCTCAAGGTGCTCTTACGCAGTTTGCAACATTTTTGACAAAAAAGTTTATTTGGTGTGTGATCTAAATCACAAACATTTTTATTCACTATCCTAAAGTTTCACAGTATTGAACTTGTATTGATATTATTAGCACTATCTAAATGTAATGGATGTTATTTGAATAAATAGAGTGGGATGTTGTAGAGACACAAATTTAGATATTTGTACAATATTGATTCATTTAGAGTGAATAAAAACTATATGAGATCATGAATATTCGAGATATATAGATCTTAAACCGATTACTATAGCTAAATGCATTCGCAATAAAAGTAAGCTTATTAATGATTTAATTTTATTGACTGAATTATTGATTGATATTTATTCATTGATTGATAAGACCCACTTTCTTTACTCAACAACATTCCACAAGACACAACTCCATACTCAGCAGCATGAGTGATTACTTCAGATTCTCTCTCCATAACCTCTAACCACTAACACGAATATTCGTCGTTCCCAGAGCGACTAGGTGCTCGGCAAATTGCTTTTATCTGGATCAGTGCTCTCGCCAATAGGCGAATGCCTCGAGCAAGTCGCTATATAAGTAAATGTTGGAATTTCTTTAAAAAAATTGAAATTATTCACTGGATATTTGAAAATAATAAAACGCTATGACAATCACAAATCACGGAATCTAAAATAAGATATTTGATAAAAAGTAAACTAACGTCAGGCTACTCGGTATTACGGTAATGAAGAGTAACAAAGACACTACATCAAGCGAACCATTCATTTCGTCTTTCACAACTAGAGTGCGAAAACTAATGCCACAGCCTTCTAACTTTCCTAATATCTGGGGTTCAAAGAGATGAGAGTACTGATGAATAATTTTCCATCTTAAAAAAATTTAAATATAAATAAATTTGTGTATAGTCATTGTTATAAGTCTTTGAGTTATCCGTTGATGAATACTTTTTTCAGTGACTACTTCGCCTTTCCACATAAAACATGATTTTCAAGACATTCTTCAAGATTTTCAACTTCAAAAAGTTTCATCTATTACTAGTGTATTGTTTAAATTCGTTTGTGTTATTTAAATTAGTTTATATTGCGTAAATTAATTTTATTGTCCTCCATGTGGTCATAGCAGTTTGTACTACTTTGTTTAACAATAAATTTATTATTATTATTATTATTATTATTATTATTATTATTACGCGTTTTTACAAACAACAAGTTCAGATTTGCTTCACAATGGTACCAACTTGAAAAAGTAAAATACAACGTTGCCGCGAATAAAGTGTGAAATAACACGTTCTATTTAAGTTTGTGTTATAATGAAGTTCGTGGTTTAATATATGTGACATATCCCACGTGATCTAATACGTTTTGAAGAAGTAATATTGCCACAATTTGATATCTCACGGTATAGTTTAAATTTAAAGATTTTTACTTCTGTTAGTTACAATTCTGACACATTCACATTAAAAGCTTGAAATTTCGAATTAATTTTCATTATTGACAACCATGTGCGGTAATTTAAAATGTTTAAACAAATTTCTCAAGCAATTTTGAAACAAATTTTATAATATGAAACAAGTTTTATAATTTTATAGTTTGAAGCAAAACAGATAGTTATGATAAACAAGTTGTTATGATACAAGTGTATTACCTCACACAACGAAGGTCAAAAATGTTCTCTTGGCAATCGAACCGAACGGTGACGTCACGATTACCGAGAGGTGGATAACCGAAGCAAGACGTTTAGGCATGGACGACACTAAACGGCTCAATGTGTCTGTAGGAATTTTTCTCCATTCCTGACGCAGATAATCCTGTAATTGTTGTATATTGTTGGGACGACATTGATCCAACTTCCTCTTAGGAATTCTCCAAATATTCTCTATAGGAGGGAGATCCGGACTTGCTGCTGGCTTCTCTAAACCAGGGACATGTTTCGTACGTACGTTTGTGTTATCTTCGCCGAATGTGGCCGTGCGTTATATTGGAAAATATATCGTTTTCTGCCAAACAATCGCAGTACTGATGGACGTAGATTCCCGTCAAGAATGCGTATATAATCTGCAGCCTCTAACGTACCCGTACAAAACTGCAAATTGCCAACCCCATTCGCTGCCATGTAACCACACGCCATCACAGAGCTTTGTTTAAGAACCACGCGCTTGTAACAGGATGGATCATTTGCTTCTTCCTTTTTCCTTTCGGCCAATATTTCTATTTGAAACCTGAAAAATGGATTCATCTGTCCACCGAGTTGGAGTCCAGCTGAGGTGAGATTTAGCCCACGCAACACGCCGCCGTTTATTCGATGAAGTGAGACGTCTCACCTTGTAGAATGCGTAGCCACACCTTTTGATATATCGACGCGTAGATGCTACGGAAACAGTTTTTTCCAAAACTTTCTCTTGCCCGTGTGACTGGGTCTGCAACTGCCAAGTGCAAATTTTTATGAATTTAAGTCGACGAAATAAACGTACTTCCCGATCCGTCAACGTTAGCTTCCGACCGGGAGCCTTACCCGGACAGTTATTTCCAGTGACAGTGAAACGTTTGACAATACTACAGACTGCAGATTGTGTCAAGCGGAACGTTTGGCCAATTTGGCGCTGCAAAATACCATTTTTGTGCTGTTCTATGATTTGATTGCGTACGCAAGATCCGTAGCTTGTCCCCTTGCCATGCTTCCGCTTAGCACTGATATCGATCGTGAATTGCTCACTCTTATATGCTGTTTGCTTCCTCTGACGTAACTGACTCAGAATTGTGCGCGAATCGACTGGAATATTCTCGTTCTTTCTACCGAACGAACTTTATAGGGAAGCGTAGAGATTCAAAACGTCGCTTTAAGACCAACTTTCGGTTCCTTCTTTCATTTTTCAGTTGTACATGGTCTACAACTACATGTAACTATGCATTTTGAAACGTTTCGACGACCTCGCATTTTTTTTAAATTACAGAAACCTTAGTGAACGAACTTCGTTGACGTTGTACATTTAGTCCATTAACGTTTGATAAAATCTTAAGTGCAACCTTAAACGTAAAGTCGAAATGTTGTGTTATTCAAAGCAGTAAATAAATGTCACGTTCATCCATTGCTCAGGTGGTAGCTTTCTAGCTCATAACCAAATCATCCCGGGTTCAATTTCCGATGGGACCAGAAAAAAATGTGGCTTTTCTCATGAATATCCCACTTCATATAGTTGTGACTGCTGAAAAGCAAACCCTCCTTCCTCTATCCACCTCCTCCCGGTATCAATAACTAACCAAGATAATTATGTGTTTGATTTTCAGGCCCGGTATGTCTGCCGGCGGCGGTGGCGGTGGACCCAATAGTACAGATGGGCACTCGTTGCGTTCTGTATCCTCCGAGGACGTATCATTCGCTGGTCCGCCCTCTCGCTGCTGTGCCCAGACTACCAACCCGGCGTACAAACGAGGCCGGCGGCTGCAACTGCTGCAGATGCTCGTCTTGCCATTCATACCCATTCTGGCGCTCATCGTGCAGACGGCCATGACGCTGCATGACATTCTTATACAAAGACAGGAAGTGCTTGACGTGGAGTCTCAAGTAAGTTGTAGCTCCTTTACTTTACTGTTTATTGTAGAGGTAACAGTCCTTCCGATGAAATACACTCATCCTCACAATAAAACGCTGCACCCGGAAGGTCGAGGTGGATTGCGATCATTTTTGCAACTACCTCTACCTGAGGGTACCATTGACGAATTTTTCAAATTTCTAGGGGAAATATTTACTGAGAAAATCGACCAAACAAGGTATAGTGTCATGCCTCCACGCCGGAGAACACGAGTCGAAACGGGCGGCATGGAGTCATCGAGGTCCTACGACAACCAATATCCTGTGACAACCAATATTTATTAGAAATTATGAACTTGTATGATTCTTTGTAAAGTTTTAATTAGAGCGCGAATACATTAAACAAATATCCTGCGACGTACAGCTTGCACCCGAACGTGCATTTCCTTCGTATTAGTAGATAATGGTGGGGTCCGAATCGTACGCTCCTTAACACCCCCATATTCTCATTTGGTCGACTCTGTGCGGCTAAGGCACACTCAAGAAGCGGCAGTGGTGAGGGGGATGTACACAGGGTCAGTGAACACCGCTTTTCATCACCGCTTTGTGACACAGCACAGTGGGGTACATAGAGAGGAAACCTGGCGAAAAGAATTTTTTCCTGTGAATTTGATGGATTATGGCGAATTATAGTTTGTATGTATATAAACAAATGGCATGTTAAGTTAAATGTATCTTTGATTCGAGAGGTCCCGTATCAAATCTGTATGATCAATTAAAAAGAAGCCCTATATACATGTTGTTAATATCAATAATGAACATATTTTTTTATATACTTAAAAATGATTTTTCGTTAAATTTACTGGATAAAATACTTTTGTCAGGTTTCATCTCGATATATTCTTCTATGCGGAGACACGAAGAGGTGTTGAAAAGCGACATTCCCTAGCCCCATGTACTCGCCCCTGTATGAGGACACACAGGGCTCTGGATTTCTCAAACGGTAGCGCCGCCGGCTCTTGGACGTTCTGAGCGTTATGTCCGACTTTTAGTGCTCGTGATAACTCCAACGGTGATACGGCATTTTACCACACTTCACACCATAATACTCGGATGTGATTAGGACCAAAATCCGCTGGACGTGGCGCAACCTCTAGACACAGACTTGGAGGTTCTATGCCACCAAGGCATAATCTGCAATGATATGTCCTCCTTCTAGTGAAATTTAGTTTTATCTCACTGAATCGTTTACGATTACCTCATATTTCTTCTTAAAATATTTTGTACCTTGAAGTAATAGAATACAGTAATAAACAATACAGATATTTCCTGAATCATCTGGATCAGCCATATCCAACTTCTCTTAACCCGCGAGCCATTTTCTTTACATTTTCGATCGATTGAGCCGACACGGAAATGGGGTTTGGCAAAATGTTTCCGGGTGAATAAAACTAATGGATCATATTTATTTATTTTCACGCAATATTTTGATTCTCGTCAACAAATTAGTATTATTTCAATCTGGAAATATTAAAAATTGCATTTCTTTATTTTTTAAACGTGTTTTTATACATAATGTATGACGGGGTAATTCCAAAGACAGTTTTCTATTTCCTCTCGCCGGACATGCTACGTGAAATATTTATTGTGACAGCACAGATTTATAACTCAAAGTTCAAATAAGAGAAAATAACGAGACTCTTAAGATCCCGACATGGAATTGCAGCACAACACCTTCGGATTACATTTTCACTAACAATTAGAGTTCTGGTTTCAAATCCAGTTAAATAACTAACTTATAATTTTTCAGGCAATTAAATCAGGTTGGATTTACACGTAGTTAAAGAATACTTTAGTGGTTTGAATATAATTGCGAGCTTAATACGTTCTTGGATTTCATGAATTACTGAGTTTCGTATTTTTTATCAAAAAGTGTACGCTAGGAAACTGATTCTAACTCATAATGACAGAGAAATGATGTAGCTGGGTACGAAAAAAGACGACTAAAAACTGATCGTAATAAAATAATTATTTTAAAAAAATATTTATTTTTCTATCAATAAATACCTAGATACAAACTGTAATTATTGTATCTAAATTTCTTTAACTGTGTCACAACTTTTTTATAAGTAGTGTACTAGTGATATAATCTAGCTATAAATATAGTTAAAATCCTACTNTGTGTCACAACTTTTTTATAAGTAGTGTACTAGTGATATAATCTAGCTATAAATATAGTTAAAATCCTACTGTGCTCCATAACGAATGGTTCATATTGGCACCACGGGAAATGATCAGCAGACCAAGGGAGTCATGGATCTAATAGGTTTGGGAACCACTCCAAATGGTGGACTCATCCCATCTCCATGATCCTCCCCCTCGAAACCTCCGGGATTGAGTATCAAACAAACAAAAAATCGTGAATAAAAACATCCCAACATGAAACGAACGTGTGATTAAAAAACGTCATTCCCACAACCCCCAAACACTGTTAATACAACTGCCATAGCGGAGCGACATAGCGCTGAGCAGCGGATGACCGCACCTCGCGCCGCGCGCGCGCCGGTGAAGAATGGGTGCATTAGAGCCGTCGATCGGTGCGACACCTCGTCCCGCCCCAATTGCGAGGCCGGAGGCGGCACCACACAGAGGCTGATTCCCCCTCTTCACCACCCTGCGGCCACGGCGAGGTCACGGTACTTTTCCACGCGAACGCTCTCCGACGCGGCATGGAGGCGACCCCGCTCCTCGACTACACGTGGCGACCCACAACGGCGCCATCGAGAGGATTTAAGGAATCACCCACACACAATCAGTAGTTCCATATAGTACACAAAAGTGAATCAACGTATGAGAATATGTGAATACTATTTTTTAATTACAGATTCGGAAAATTCTATCACAATAGCTCGTAAAATAGACACAAAGTTACATTATGAAAAAATGAATAGCAGAATATTATTGAGGAAAATATAGTTTGTCTTTTTGAACTATTTATTGCTAAAAGCTTTTTCGACCGCATAGCGGCCACCTTCAGTGCTACAAAATATGATGCTGAGTTCTATAAAAAACATTGAAACATATACAAATAGTAAAATAAAATGAATAGCATTTGAATGATAAAATAGAATAAAACAAAGTGAAAACAACTTAAAGTTTGAAAATATTAGATGAATCTATTTAAAGATGAAGGAAATTGTGGAAATTTATAGTGTTAGATGAAAAAATAAAAATATTGAATAAGAAAAACTAATATATCGGGTAGAGGCGGATTTCTTATACAGATTCTCTAGGTTTTGTCTAGGGGCATGTTTATTGTAATAATAAATCGTGAATTTAGTGTTATTTCAATTCTTATGATTTTTAAACTCTATACTCAGAATAATCTACAGTTCGATAATAATTTGTACATGTAAATTTTTGCGTTCAATTACAAACACATTGACATTCTATTAGTATTATAACTCGCAGCTAACTTTTTATCGTATGTAGGAATTTTTGCTGAAATTTTTGAATCCGCCTCTGCCTTAGGGCCCTTGATCGAAATTGATGGGATGGTCCCTTGCTTGCTTCCGGAGAGTAAATTAGTTTATTGTACTCCACGTGGTCATATGCAGTTTGTACTGCTTTTTTGGCAAAAAAAATTATTTATTTATTTATATATTGCCAAAAAAGCAGTTTGTACTGCTTTTTTGGCAATAAAATTTATTTATTTATTTATACCCCATCCTGGCCCGGGTTTTTCTCCGTTTTTCCTTCTGGTAGAGGCGGATTTATCATACAGGTTCTCTAGACTTGTCTAGGGGCGTGTGTATTGTAACAATAAATCGTGAATTTAGTGTTATTTCAATTCTTATGATTTTTAAACACTATACTCAGAATAATCTATAGTTCGGTAATAACTTGTACATGTAAATTTACAAACATATTTGCGTTAAATTACAAACATATTTACGTTAAATTACAAACATATTGACATAATATATGTATTATTACTCGCAGCTAACTTTTTATCTTATCTAGGAACTTTTGCTGAAATTTTTGAATCCGCCTCTGCCTTAGGGCCCTTGATCGGAATTGATGGGATGGTCCCTTGCTTGCTTCCGGAGAGTAAATTAGTTTTTTTTCCCTCCACGTGGTCATACGCAGTTTGTACTGTTTTTTGACAATAAATTTATTATTACTATCTACAGAATAACATGAAAACAAAAAACGCGAAATTTTTAAAATTTTATTTTGACCTCGGTCACCCAGACCACCTTGTCTACAATTATGCCATTACAAGGCACTGTTTTTTAATCATTCCTTGTTGTATTTCTTTCCTTTTCTGCGTCACTTTACCATTGGGATATCCCAACGTTTTTTACACTGGCATTGGCACGTAGAGGTGGACCACATCTTCTATCCATCTAACTCCTCTTTCAATATGTCTCGTACTTGGCACAACTTCGTTACAAATTCTCGGAAGGCTGAAAATTTAGGTTCTTAGCGCCTTGTCTGCTAACGCATATACCCGTTTCGCTTTAATGAAGTTAATGTACTCCGCTCGCTCTGCACCATACCAGGAGCAATCCCATAACTGATGTTCACATGTTTCCTCTTCTTCCCCATAGACGCATGTCTTCGCATTTCATAACCCTCTGTCTAATAAAAATTTGTTGAAATTCCCTTGTCCGGTTAGATGTTCAATGAGAAATGGATTTAGTTTAAATCATTTTCTATTCTTGTACGAAAATGATTCGCCTTTAATATAGTTGTGGGTCACCCTTCCCTTCTCCGACTTTGTCCACCTTATCTGCCACGCATCCATTTCTTTCATGATTACTTTCACTACTGCCTTCTTCCACCCTTTTGATCCTCGTACTATCTCGTCTCCGTGTAACACAATTTTCCCATCTTGTTCTAATCTTCAACGATATTGTAATTTTACCATATATAGATCTAAAGGCATTACTCCGTACAAAACTTCTAATGTCTCTCTCTCTCTCCCTTTCGAGTGTCCGATAGGCATCTCCAATCGCCAAGAGACATGAACGTTGTGTGGAATTTAATTTTCTTTCTACACACGCATACGCCATTCTATAACCCCATGCTAAAGAGCCATATGTCAAAATAGGCCGATCCCCGGTCGAAAAAGCTTTTGCAGTAAATAGTTAACAAAGAGTCATGAGGTGACGGTGAGGTATTGAAAGAGTTTTCATATATTATTGAGGAAACCATTTTAAAAATAGCAGAATATTAAAATATATGTACCGATTTTTGGGTCACAGAAAGTAATTTTAAATCTATTCAGTTACTGTAATTTGAGAACTACTGACACACATTTATCAACTATCATCCATAATTGATCCTGACGTGCCCTTGTACTCGGAACCCAAATCATGACAAATTTGACAGTTTTTAACCGATGAAAATTGGTATCTCCGCTAAAATATAATATTAATTTACCTTGCATATCCCCCTAAGGGTCCCATTTCTTGAAGACAAACTGCCCCCCCCTCCCCGTCTCAACGGCACAGTCCCACAAACGCCGAAGACACGGGACTGCGATTGGACGGGGAAGATGTCGGAGATGTTATGAGCACTACTCGAAGTCCAAGCATTTACAGTGCTGTACAAACGTTTTAGATCCACAGCTCCCTTGATTTACAGGTAATATCTGATGGTGACCCTAATATAAACCATTTATGGAGCAGTACAGAAGAATTTTTATTGTAATTGTTACTAGATTAGTATGTATGTATGTATTCTCCAATCGGTTAACTAAGGACCACAATCACGAGTGTTAGTAAGGCTCAGTTCTTTGTGAGTTTATTTACTAGACACCGTGAATTTTTGGGGGAACAGCGTCTAGATAAAACCAATAGTTGTATCCGAGTTGTCAGCCGCAAAGGGTGAACTTTTCAAACGCCTCAGCTATATGAACTGAGACATAGAAATGAAAAGCTACAATTTTTTTTTGCGCGATCGGGAATTGAACCCTGGATGACTTAGTGACGAGCGAGCACGCTGACACCGTAGGGGCTTTTACTAGGTTAGATTACATCCTGATATATTAAAAAAAAGAAATGATACAGGTAAAAAATAGAGATATGGTAATTACAGTTTTTGTGTGTATGGTTTTATTGTTAGAAAAATAAATACTGTATTTAAAAATGTACGTTGCCTTCATTAAAGTTTGGCGAATACAGAAGGTTTATACGTCATTTTAAAAATTATATTGAATACATGAAACCTCGTGCGAGGCATGGGACTTCTAGTAATACTTTTTGGAACCACTGATTTAAGAAGTCACGGTTACAAGATGTTTGGTAGGTTTCCAAATTTTCCGTACTAATGCTGAAAAGACACGGGACGTCAGGTAGAAACCAAAATTATTTTATTTCTTGCGACACCATGACAGCTACTAATGAACGTCATGAAATGAGAACTATGTAAAACCGTGAACAAAAGAAGTGAAGATGAATGTGAAATATGAGAAGTGTCCAAGCGAATTAAAGAGAGAGATTTAGAGAGTTTGTATAATGTTATGTAATGTCACCCGATGGAGACGCGGCATAAGGATTTTTAAATTTGTTGCTAATAAGAAAAGGGAAAATATTTTAACAAAGATACTTTAAAATTCATTCCTAATCCTCTGAACATTACAATCCCCACAATACATCCCTCACATACTTGCATGGACTCATTGGACCATTCGTAGTATTTTGGTAGAAACTTCTGGTAACCATATATTCTTCCTAAGGTGAATTGACGCAAGGTCTGAAATGTGTTTGTGGTTATTGTCACCATAAAGGGAGATCACTTCTCTATATAAATGATTGGAACCAATGGTTGTACAAGAAAACGTCTAAATAAATTCAGGCACAACTCCGGAGTTTCAAACGTATTGTTGCCATTAAACGATAAAATGCAGACATAAATGTAAATATTTTTGCAGGAATAAATGTAGATTTTTCTACATTAATAAATGTTGATCATTGCATGTAACTTAATTTACATTCTTCTTTATAAAATATTGCAGAAGATTTTGTTTGGTTGCCCTCTGCTTCCTGCGTTCATAAAATTCCTTGGGATACATCTTGAAGGAAAATTTGGTATCTAAAATAATATGTAATGATGAAATTGTAATGAAGAAACCAACTATACCCTAAAATGACTATGTTAAAGAAGGTTCCAATGATTGTATATAGATCGAAATATATAAATAAATGCTCGATTAGCCAGGGAAGAACGATTTAGAAAATAAATTAATGTCTTGAATCTTGTAGGGAATGGGCACTAAACTCCGGGAGAGAGAAGTCGCGACAAAAAACAAGGAACAACCATAAACCTAAAGACAAATTTCCTTTATTTTTAAAGTTTCCGTGTGGTTAACTGCAGTTAGAAACAACAATTCGAGGTCAGATTGCGAATGAAAACTTGGGTATAGCGTTGGAGGAAAAGCAACACCAATAAATCCAGGGAAAAGAAATAATGAATAAACTTCAGGTCGTAATTAAGATTCATGATCATTTTCATTTTGACCAACAATGAAACTTTAAAACTTGAAATTTGTAAAAAAGAAGTCAATTGTGAATATCGACATATATCATGTAAACCTTTGGTCAAATAAGGAATAAGTTTTTAAAATCTTCATTTTTAAAAAGGTAAAATTACTTTATTATTTTACCCACTGAATTGCAAGAGATCAGGAGGCCGGGGTATCAAAAGTAAAATCACATTAATAATAATGTATATCAATGGCGATAATAATAATAATAATAAATTTATTGTCAAAAAACAGTACAAACTGCGTATGACCACGTGGAGGAAAAAAAACAACAACTAATTTACTCTCCGGAAGCAAGCAAGGGACCGTCCCATCAATTCCGATCAAGGGCCCTATCCAGAACATTATCCAGAAATCTAAACTCAAATTCGAAAAATATAATGTACAGCAACTAATTTTAGTTGTACTCATACATCTTATGAATTCGTAAAAAGATGTCCTTTTCTATCGAATTCTTTTTCTTTCAGAAAAGGTTCTACAATGGTTTCATTTCGTATTTCCCTGTGTTACATTACAAACCGCCAATACATCAAGCGATTCTTTCTTACCAAAAAGCTGATATACTTTCAACTCATTCCCGAAAAGGTTCCTTCGGCGCTTTTCTTTCTCATTTACGTGGTATAGAGAAAGAATTGAAATCGGGAAAAAACTCAATCCAGAGATTTTGTTCGCGAGTTTTTTGTTTGCCAGTAAATTAATTTGATCGTGCTCGTCATTTAATATTGACAAATTAACATGCAAATTACAAGCTGAAAAATAAACTGAATGTTTCAGTTTTAATCATTGGTCTATCAAAATTATTTTTACCGTTAGTAATATTCGAATTTCGTCAAACAGAATTGCCAAATGAAATACATTATTACTCATCACATTTATTTTATTGGAAAAATATCAAATATATGAATATCAATGTGATTGAAATTCTGCTAGAATTGTAATGTTTTTAATCTCAATCAAAAATCCTTTAATTAACAGGTCGTATATTTCAATATATTGAATATCGAAATAGAAGAAGAAATTAAGTGTATTCACTTATAATCTAACTAAAAATTACACTATCATTCCCATAGTACAAAAGTACGAAATATCCAAAATTTGAACTAACCCTAGAAAAATTGTCTTAGAACATCTTTCATTGTTCAGTTAAGATATATTGAATAATGTATTTCTTATAGTTGGATATCGGTGAGGCGATACTAGTCTTAAAAATGTATTTCTGAGTTACGTTCATATATTTCCTTTCCCTAAACACGTGACAGTGTAATAGAGTTTGTTTATCATCACGAACATAAGAATATTTATGAACAAAAATGATTCAGTTAATAATTAAAAAGAAATATTTTATGCATATTTATTACAACTTTCTAATGAAGAAGTATAATGGTAAAAAAAATGCAAGATGAAAATATATTAACATATAATCATGAATAAAATTCTTAAAAATATTGTAGACCATTTCTAATATTTCCATCAAAATTGGACTGACTAGTCCCTGGATCTTTGCCCTTCTTTAACATCTCCATTCCTCCTCCGCCGTATTTACAGAGTCTTTCCTTCGTCTTGCGAGTCTTTCGCTCGTCCGTCGAGGGTGCTGGGTTAGTACGTGCCAACGCACTTGACGAGCTCTTGTGTTCATGAACAGCGCAGGGGTCGCGAATCGTGGCGCTTCGGTCAACAGAGGAAAGATCCCGCCAGCCACCTGTTGCCGCAAACACTCCCTTCTCGGATATATTTGGACGTCCAGTTCCTTTTTTCTTCTTTCAATCGCGCTCTCTCTCTCTCACACCCGGGCGCGATTTTGTCTGTTTGTATGTCGGTTTTGTACTCTTTTGCTTTTCTAATCGATCTCTTCTCGAATGTACGAGTAGGCATACACCTAAGGGAGTCAGTGTCATTAATGCTGTTATAATTATTAATCTCGAATTTTGAGTGAATTTAATATTTACGATTTAATTAGGGAGTAATAAATGTATAAAAGAACAGTCGACTAGTACGTTCTATTACCATGTACTGAAATTAAAATATTTTTAACTTTCTTATATTATTTAGGTATTAACTACAGGATTTTAATTGTATTTGTTTTCAAGTCATATTTTTACTTTGAGACGCTTTGTTAATTCCATCACTGTCTTTAGACCCTTTGACTGGAATTGTTGGTATGGTGAGTAATTAGAGTATTGTCCTCCACTTGGTCACGCACTTTCTAATTGCTTTTTTGTAGTATGTTATATATTTATAATGTGTCAAAGATTTCCTCCGTTTCTATCCTTTATCATTGAATCCCTCAGCATTTAAGATATTCTCTATCAGATTTTTTACTAGAGGCGAACTAAAAATTGGAAACACCTTAAAATGAAACTCCTCAGTTAACTTCCTCTTTCCCCAAGTGTAGAAAGTAAATACGAGCAAATGAATGACCTAGTTTCGGTGGGATGGAAATAACGGTTTTTGTAACTCGGTTATTTTTGCATTATCAATACCGTTCGGAAATTTTTGCTGGTATTATTTCTGTTCCTGGTGTCAAAACTGAAAAAATTTATTTCTCTATTTATTCATCTTAATTTCCTTCGTATTGGCTTTATGCACATGCAATTGATCGAAAACTGAAATACCAGTTTATTTTGTTATTTTGATTTTATCGGTGTTCTGCCATTTAACTGTTTGCAACATGGAAAATGGATTAACAAAAAAAAAAAAAAACTATTTCCAAACTTGTAATTACTTCTTTTGTCTTCAGTGGCAAAATAGTAGAGACTGTTTTGCGGATTGCTTTTGCAAGCCGAAATCTTGTACTGTTTTGTTTTCATCACAATCAATTAATCCATTTTTTAGAACAAAAATCCTTCATTCAGGCTATTATTACTCATTTAACAGTATTCAATTGCAATGCAGCAGGTGCGAACATGAACATAGCCAATGCTTAGTCTCCGAATATTCAATGTTCAAAAAGCAATATTATGTAAAACAGCAACTGCACGGTATTAAACGCTATATTTGTTAAGGTATCTCACCCCAGAAAAAGTAAAATATCACTCTCAAATGTCCTATGACCTAAAGATAAAAGTGATGTAAAAATACCCTTTGATTGGAATTGGAAAAAATTACTACTAATCAAAGTACACTTCTATCACTTTCATGATTTTAAGGTTGGTCTATTTTTGAAAATGTGTGTTTCGTCCACGCAATGTATTACACAATCAATTATAATTGCAATTATCTCATTTAATGGCCGGTGAGGTATGTTTCTCAAGTTAAAATCACAATAAGTACATATTACTCTTTTTATTTCTGCCGATTTCAGATATTTCAGTGATTTAATTCTACCTAAGCTAGTACTACCTTCACTACTCAAAGAAATTGGTTGCTACGTCACACACAGGTACTTCAAGATGGCTATTAATTTGTTTCAGGTGACAATCGCAACAGATTTGGGGAAGATGGTTACGCGTATGCAAGTCGAACGGTCGGAAGTGGCATTCTACATTTTTACAAGTGGAGGCAAATTAAGGTAGATCTTCAATTTCACTTTTAGTCGACTCATTTATTCTTTTACTATATAGAAAGAAATTGCGTGTTACATGGTTATTATTCTCATCCATTGTTAAAATTAGTTATTTAGTTTGGTTTTCTCCTCCTATCCCCAACATTCCAGAGTGTGTCTCTCTTGTTAATAGTTGATAACAAACAATTCCCATCATTCATGAAATACTAACGAAACTAAACTAAACAATATACTCATCGTCAATTCCAATCACACATAGGGTAGCTGTTACTTTCTCCATGTATTGAAAATCCACTATACTATGCGCAAAAATTTTCGATTTTCTCTATAGCATAATTAAAAAACGTCAGGTATTGAAAGATACTAAGAATGAACCCTTGAAAAAATGAAAGGTCAAGGGTTACCAGATGACACTGAAATTGTACCTCCTCCCAGTTTATTGAATTTTTCTACTGTAATTGGATCCGTACTTTGGGATGTTTTGCACTTCGATAAAGTGGAAACTGTTAACAACATATCTGTCCTCTAAACAATAGACATTATTTTGTTCTGTAAAAAACTTTCATGTCGCATTTTAGATGATAGACCATTATACGTTTTACGATAATGGGATAGAGTTTAAATCCCTACAATGAAACATGATTATAATGTTGTTTTACATTTTAGAAATAAAAACTGTACTTCGTAAAAGAAAAGGGACTACTTAATGGTGACAGCTCTTAAAATGCCTCGTTTACACTAAAGAACTCAGCAGGTACGCTGCAGTGTTCCACGAGACATACGCGATACCCCTGCTACTGACTTCACAACATACACCTATCACGAATCATCTATGATATATCCGCTGCCAAAGAAACAGGTTTTTGTATAAAACAAGGCAGCTTCACATACGGGAACTCAGCTCTCTCTGCCAAACACTGCATCTCACCGAATTGCTGAATTCTCGAGCAATAATATACCTCATTGTCGAAGTAAAGAGATATGATTAAATATTAAATTGCTTAATTGTCAAAATAATTTTCCATTGCTTGAACGGAAGGAAGCACTGAACTTTGTACTCAAAATGCACCAATATTCAATAATGTAAAATAAATTTCCTTTCAGCATTGGACAATTTCAAACAATACAATAAATAATATATTTCACAACTATTTCACTCCTGGCTGCTTCCACCACCGCGCGACTGTCGACTTTTCGCCGGGTCTCCTGCTCGCAAAACGTGAACGTGAGACACAGACATAGCGCTCTGTTAAAGACAGTCGGAACCTCGTTTCTGTTAAAGACAGCTGACATTTGTGGACCTTTCTGTAATGTGAGCTACGCGGCATTGATTAATATAAAATACTATATCCTTAAAGCACCAACATCATGTAGATTGTAGTGCGCCTGCCCCATATCACACTGAAAGGCATAGATACCTGTTCGATCCAGAGACATTTACACAATTTCTACCAGTTCGATTAAGCAAGATATTTTTCGAAACATCCGCCTTCTCGAGTTTCCTTCACCATTAATTGCACCTATATTCATCATCGATTCATCCACCTGGGGAGACTATCCAGCGTTTATGCGTTTCCCCTGCCAATACAAAAGACACCCCCAGGGGCCTTACATCTAGTTAGTACATGTTTGGCAAACACGGGGCCCCGAGCTGAGTCAGGCTTACTTCCACTTACTTGTGCCGGGTTCCTTCCTTTCTCTTTCCTGACCTTCCTTGGTCACCTCTTGTTCTTTTCGATCCCGACGCTATTAGGGCTAGGGTATCTTTTATTTGTTCTCAATGTTTTGAGATATGTTTTGATATATTGTAATTCAGGAGGGTTTTTAGTGGGTATGATTGAGTCATTCGGCGAGTCCCACACATGGGGAGAGTCATATTGGCTCTCCTTAGTGCGAAACTGCATTTTCCCTACCTGGACAGAATTTTACGGCTCTAATGACCTCGATGTCGACGAGCCGTAAAGCCCCACGAAAAAAATACAAAAGACAAATCCTTAGGCCTGGTGAAAACGTGGAAGAACAACATATCTTTCAAAACAAATTTATTGATCAAATGTACTGAAGTGATTTAATGTCATTTCCTCCGTTGGTAGGACTGCATTGAGCGTGTGCTTCAATGAGACTGATCAGACGCTCCAGAACATGAGCGCGTGGCCTGAGGTGTCTGCATCGGTGGAAGAAGGTGGAAACGCCATCGTGCTCAACAAAGCGTCCTTCAAGAAACACCTCGAGGACTTCAGGTAATTCGTCTTTCGCAATTACATTTTAAGGGACGAGAAGAACGATGTATTTTACGTTTGTTATCAGTGATTCTGGAGGAATTTCAATGAATTTCACTCTCCTCAAGTTCTTTAATTCCATTAACGAAATTAGAAAAAATATGGTACATATTTACACAATTCGTCAACACTACTTTTATGTTTTCCGTTTTTGAATTTCCTGTCGTAATGAGGTGACAAATCTGTTGTATGGTTAAATTTTTTCTGTTGTTACATATTATGTACTTTCATTCATGACCTGTGACGAGAATACTGCACCGTACACATAATCCCCCTAACGAAGAACAAAAATCCTGGCAGAAATGTTGTCAGGAAAATACAGTTGGGAAAAAGAAGTAAATGTTTATAATTTTACATTCCAAAAATGTTTTTTAATCCAAAAATCAGTATAAAAATGTTATTAGAGTGGCTTTCGAAAGGAATAAATTGTCAAGATCGGATTTGTGATAATTTTTTTAAATTGGTGTCCTAATTTTATGAACTCTTCTTCATATGATAGATAAAAATTGACACTTTGAACAATACATTTAATAGAAATGTGATTAAATATCACTCGTGTTCAGAAATAACATTTTTTTAAAATTGGTAATTAATAACGTCACAGTAATTGAAACATTTGAAGTATTTACTCGTGTTTCTTTTTTAAACCAATTCCAAAATGTAATAGAATGTTAATTAAAATCAGTCGGAAAAACGAACTCCATCTTCATAACAGAAATCAATTGGAAATTAGAATACAATTTCCACACAGACACCTGTCGTTGCGCATGAAACTCTGCTGCAATTCAGTTCCATTGACTTGAGCCCTATTCAACCTGCTGCTGTCGACAGGCTCCGCTTCTACAACGCGTCGCTGCGGAGGGCGATGCAATTGACACTGATAGCCCCCCGACAGCCCTTGCCCTTCTCCCTTCGCAATAGCGTCTCTGAGCGACGCTCCAGAAGACTTAATTAAATTACGAGGGTAGGCTGAAAAGTAATGCACACATGCTTGTAGAGCGCGAACAAAAACAGATAGCAAAAGCAGGCAAAAAGTTCATTAAAGTACATTTCTTAAGTTTCAAAATAAAATATTTATTTTTCAACATAGTCATCGTTAAGGCTAACACATTTTTTCCAACGTGTAACAAGTTTTTTCATTACGCCACTGAAAAATTCTTCCGACTTTTCTCGAATCCAGGACTTGACAGCTGCCTTCACCTCATCGTCTGAGGTGTAAAGTTTACCCTTGAGGTCTCTCTTGAGTAGAGGGAAAAAATAAAGCTCGCAAGATGCAAGATCGGGTGAATAAGGAGGGTGTGGAATCGGTTCCAACTTTAGGTATCGTAGAGCCTCTTATTGTGCGTGAGGTGTGTGGACGAGTGTTGTCATGTTGGAAGATTATTGGCGCCAGGCAGCCTCTAACACAACAAACTCGACGTTGGAGGTGTTTTAGAGGCTGTACGTCCTGAGAAGAATTTACAGTTGTCCCTCGTTCCAGAAAATCGGCCACATAAACTCGGTGAGCATCTCAAAACACAGTCAAATAAGTTGTTTTCTTTCGGATGGTTGTGTTTTGAACTTTTTCGCCTGAGAAGAAGACGGATGTCGATATTCAGCGTTCTGTCTTTTCCCTTGTGGGTCGTAATGATGAACCCATGACTCGTCCTTCGTCACAATACTCAAAACAAAGTTGTCTCCTTCGTCACGGTAGCGCTGCAAAAGTTGCTCCCAGCATTCCAATCGACGATGTTTGTTCTCGTCTGTGAGACGGCGTGGTACCCATCGTGCACAGATTTTAGGGTATTGTTCAATAATGAAACCGACTCGTTCTTTGGATATTCCAATATGGTTTGCGATTCGCTTTTGAGTGATTCGCCGGTCATTTTGAATCAAGTCGTCGACGAGTTTGTGATGTTTATCGTCTAAGGCATAGGTCACAAGTCCGCTCGTGTATCATCAACAGTTATGTGTTTTTCCAGGCTCGCAACCACGAAATTTTATTACTCATCGACTTACAGTAGACCTATCAACACCATCGTCACCATAAACAGCCTTTAAACGACAATGAATCTCAGCGGGAGTCACTTTTTTAGCAGTTAAAAATTCGATAACCGCACACTGTTTAACTCGCGTTGACATATCACTAGAACACGCCTCCATACTTCCGCTTCTCAAAATTCACTGGATGAACGCAACGACTTCAAACCTGCGTATGCGTATTGAGGGGGAATGTTACTTCCACATGCCACCTGGCCCGCTTTTCAAGGTCATTTCGTTCGCGCTCTACAAGCATGTGTGCATTAGTTTTCAGCCCACCCTCGCATTTTCAGCCTCTGGCGAGGACACCTGTTGCCACCTGTTTAACGTGTGTTCGTGGTGGATCGCGCTGGTGTTATTATTCGTACGAATGGACCCGGAGACAGTGACAGAAATTTATGTATGACTAGTAGCTGTTTTCGTTCGGCAAGCTCCGACAACGTGCTCGCTCCGACAACGTGATAAATTAGTAGCTGTTTTCGTTCGGCAAGCTCCGACAACGTGCTCGCTCCGCGCTTGAGACGCTATCCGCGTTCGCTTCCGCGCGTCGAGCAACCCGGGTCTCAATCGACCGTTGAGTCGTGACACACGTCATCCACAACATCAATGGAGCCAATGGTGACAGCACTCAGTATCTTTCCAACGATGCAGCGGAGCAGTGAGACGGGTGAAGACACAGCGGCCGGGCACGCGCCGACCTTTCCAGCGGACGCTGGCCTCCGGAGCCGAGAGTGCGAGCGACCCAAGAATTCTCGATACCGGAGAGTTCATCGCAGCTCCGCCGGTTCTTGGGGATTTCTCAGCTCTTACCGCCGCTGCATTCCGCGCGCAGCCGCAGTGCAGGTCCCGCTAAACGAGCTGCTGAACGGCGTGACAGCGAAGATAGCAGCCATCAGCTGGACCGAGGGAGCAAGTCGCTCGTTCGACGTCTGCAAAGAGAGCATGGCTCTACCAGTCAACGCTGCTTTCCTCAACCCAACGGCTGCACTCGCGCTCAGATCGGACATCCATCGGCGCAGCCCTCGACCAACAGCGGCCTGACGACACCTGGGTCCTTCTGGGATATTTCTCTCGAGAACTGAGCCGGACCGAGCAACGCGACAGCACCTATGACAGGGTTTGCTGCGGTCGCAACGGTATTGTTCTTCGAGAGGATCCTGGAAGGTCGGTCCTTCACCATCCACACCAACCACTGACCGCTCTTATGCAGGAGACAAGCGCACGGAGAACGCGTCGCCCCTACAACTGAGACAGCTGGACTACATTGCGCAGTTCGACGTGCGCTGCGCATTCACGCCAGGGTCGGCGAACGTAGTGGCCGACACCCTCTCTCGTACCTGTGCCACGGACATGTTCACAACGCTCGACGCGGCGTCCATCAGGGCACGACAGGTGTACGACGAGCAGCTTCCGCACCTCCTCGCAAGCCCGCGGTTGGAGTTCGTGAAACGCCGCCTCTTCAGCGCAAAACACCCCGCGCCAGCTTCGCGGCATGTACACTATAGACCTTTCGTGTTCAAGGATCTGTCATCCTGTGCACACGTCTATCACCGGATCGACGCAATTCGCAAGCCACTTGAGCCACCCTACACGGGACCGCACCGCATCGTGCGCCGCGTCAACGAGCGCACGACGTCAACGGCGTGGAGAGGCGTATTCGACGGTCGCACTCAAGCCCGCTCTCCAGGAAACGACCGACCGAACGAACAATCGAAGGAATGAGTGCTCAAAGTGGCGATGCATTCACTCTATCATCAAGGAAACGAACAAGCCCGCGCCGCAGCCGCCGCTGCAGTCTGCGCCGTCACCTGCAACTCCACCGCCGCAGCCGCCATCGCCACAACTCCAGTCAACGACCGACCGGACGGCCCCGCAGACGGCACTGCCAAAGGCTCGCAAAAGGGTCTGCGGGAGGGAGTCCTGTGGCGTCATCACCACCCACGCAGACACCGCGTTGGTTGCAACGCGGATGCATGGCCGATTCACCATGAAAGAAAACGTCGATTGCCAATTACATTATGAGAAATAAACGTCTTGACTTACATGATGTAATTCTTCCAATAATAGGTTGTTATTTAAGTTTTAATGTAGTTAATAAAAATCAATCAATCACTAATTTTGTGTTTATGTATAATACCTAGTTTATTATAATTAAAAATATCATGATATTGTGAACAGAATATTTTATATTTCCCTACTCTTCAATGTTTTAACTAATCTCTCGACTACGTGGCGGTTAGAATATTAACCAATATTAACTACTAGTTCGGTTATTTTTACGAGTCAACACACACAATGTTAGTCGCATCATTTGAACACTAGAGGGTTCATTGCTACATACATTGCTTCCATTTTATTGCGACGAGCTCAAGGTCACCAATAATTGGAGACGTCCTTACCCGTCGCCGTGACATCACCTATAATTGAAACTGTTGTAGTGAATATTTTTACGTGTCACTATCGTATTTAACGATGTATTAACCATTTGGATACCATTTTGGTCGATGTAATGAAGCCAACTTACTTTGTGGCGCTGAAAATTCAATACGATGCTCAGAACAAAACCCATACCCTACTTTAGAAAACTATTTTCGAATTCAATAATTACGTACCAATAATTTAAATACGTATCAATAATTTAAATTTTTATGTTTCTTTAAACATTGTAAAGCTGTAATGAAGAAAAAAAATCGTTCATGGACAAGTTTTTTCAGTTAAAGGGTAACACGGGAATATCTCAAAAAACACTAGTGTGAAGAAAAATCAGTCAATAACTACCCCAAAAGTATTAACATTTCGTCAATACAATGAACTCTTTTAAATGTAGTGGAATATGTAAAAAGTAAGTTTTGTTTTTTATTGAAATTAATGATTAAAAATTATTAGTATTAAATTAAATAAGGTAAAATTTCAAACTAAGTCCAAAAGGTGAAATAACAGTCTATATATCAGAATATATGAGAGAAATTTACCTTAAGTTATTACTCTTTAAACTTAAATGTAATAAGATAGATTATAGAGGAGGAGGAACCCCAGAACACCCCTCTGGTTTTTCTTCAAGATAGCTTCATCTAATATTTTTAATAAAATTTTGTCGCTAAAAAACGTACAAACGTTCCCCTATAATTAATAATTGCATACGCTAGTCACATTTCCTACAACTTGTTGGAATTTCATCGAAATTGGACACACTCGCTTCGGGTTTCTTTCGCGGTTGGTCGCATTACATCCATCTCTGTCGTTCTCACAGTGGCACATTTGACATTCAGGAAGAACAGATCGGTTTCATATGACGACTGAAAAACTCATAAACAAACACAGAGTAAATTAATATCGTCTAATTACAGTTTTGCTTAACTCATACATTCTCCTGGACATATATTAAACTGCTTAATTTTCATTGATTGTCATACACGTCATGCCCGTTCTGAAAAATGATGAATGTTCAGAATAAATGGACTGTGATACGATATCGCATAATTAATACACACATAATATGTGTGACACTGTAACGGTACACAGTGGTTAAAGGGATTTATTTCAGATTTGAGTGGAGATTTTCATAATACATTTAATGCATTGCCATTGATATTAAAATTATTCGTTAAAGCTAAAATATATGAAGGCTGTTTGAAGTCAATCACACAACCCTCTAAATAACCCTCAATTACTGATTGATTGGATTCTTAACGTATTTATTTCGTGCAAAATTTTAGTTTCCATAAAGTTCCATTCGTCTCTTAGTTCACAAAATATATAGTATACTGCTTTAAGTTCACACACAATTATTATGATCATTGTAAGATGGGCGTTTTATTTAATTTTTAATTTTGAATGCTTACTAATTATAATATTTTTTAAAAATATTTTGTCAATATATTTTTTAATTCAAAAAAATAAGTTTTCGGTCAAAAAAACTGATTCAAACTGCTTATGACCACGTGGATGATTTAATCTATATCACCAGGTGGAAGATAAATTTAATCAACTTGAAAAAAGTTTTCTCTTTTGACTTGTTTCATCGAGTTCTATGTATGTACGATGTTTAATGAACAAAGTTTCGAATTTTAAGGTATTTGTCAGTACAGTTTGTAAAATAACTTCGTTATTATCAATTGTAATTGGAGTTTATCTTGTCTTTCCTGATTAATGTAATACAATGATTGAATATTGACCACGAGGAAAATACAAATTTCGAGACATTTTCAGTACGTGTATTATATTCAGCTGACGTAAGAAATCAGTTGTGGTTTATGAGATTCCCTGCAAAAAGGGTGTCAGTAGGTACATAGGACAAACCAAAAGATACTTGGAAGGATTTATGAGCAGAGAAATAACAAACTCTGAACCTCACACTAAACTCAATAGATATGTTATGAAATTTGACCACGTGATGGATAATGATAAAGTAAGAATCCTGATAAGTCACCTTCTCTGTCCCTAGTTATCCGTATTACAAGAAACACACACCAGAGCAAGGAGAATGTCTGTCCTTCAACATTGTCTGATGTATTGTTTACATTAATATGACGATTACTGAGAGTATGATATTTGAAATCAACAACATTATCAACATTTTATAAATTTTAATTTATGATATATCCTTTAAACATTTTATTAGAACAGGTGTGTACTAAACTTTGCCATTTTTCTCAGTTGATAAAACATTAAGTTTTTATTGTATATTGAATCATGGTTCTTGATTAATATTTTTATGTAGCTCTATTGAGGTCCCTACACATGGGATGAAACTTGAGCTGAATGTATTGAAACAGTCAGAATTTTTTGTTATTATTATAACTTCATATAAATTTAAAATACGTCTTTTTATATAAGTTTATACACCTGGGGAATATTTTTTCGAAATAGCGTTAAAGATTCCAACTTCAGTTCGGTGCAGGAGTGTTAATAAACGATAAGTGGATCACATCTCGGTCATTACAGCCCTCACATACCTAATTACAAAGACGACAGGAAAATACAAACAACGGTTGATTAATATATTAAATTAAAATACACGTTAAGCTGTGATCTTATTAAAAAAATTTCGACAAGAGAAAGAGAAGAAGAATAGAGAGGAAGAAAAAGACAGTGAAAGAAGAATGTAAATTTCAAACGTCCCGAGAACTTGTGGAAAGTTGAGGGTGTGCTGTTTAAAGAGATGAAAATTCTAAAACCACTTGTAGTGTGGGAACAGTATGATATGAACCCGTTTGTTTACTCTCTGAAGAGGGACACTACAATGATATTCAAACTTCTGCGATACACGAGTTGATCTATCCACATCGCCATGCAACCAAGAACATTCTCGATAAGCCAGAAATTTAATCCTCTAGTAGCAACCATTTCCGTAATGCGTTTACAAAGCTTTTGAAACAGTCCTCGCTTTATGACCTGCGCTTCTGCACAGCGTTAAGGATGACGTCCACTTGAGCGGTCGACTCTCGGAAATGAAAACGCTCATAATGATCAGGGCTACGATTGTTTGCGTTGGAAAAGTTCTCCGAGAGATGGGATTAACCGGCAAAATACATTAGTCATGTTACTTCCGTTAATAATCCACTGTCCCCAAGAGGCGTTTCCTCGCAGAAACGGGGTCACGGGTCAATGGAAGAGTTTCTCTCTTGGACTGCTTTGGGGTAACAAGCCGCAAACTGGTGACGTAACGGACGAAGTTAATATCTCTAGTTCTATAAACCAAACACTCCACGTGTCAGCTCACCCATCACCTGGAGGTTTTGAGACACTATCACATACGTTGGTGGAATCTACGATTTGTGTGGATGCCCCAGCTTATTTGTATTTCACGTATTAAACAACCAGCTGATTACTCGGCGTTGCCCGGAATATTTCTCAGACTAATCTTTTACTCAGAAAAAAATAAAATATATCTATATTGTAAGATCAAAATATTTCTACTTACTTTTTTAAAAAACATGTACAGAATTCTAATTTTTCAAATTCATAATAATACAAATGTAGTATAAAGCTTGACTGCAAACACTACACCATCTCGCGGGAGCCGCGCAGATCGAATTTTCATTCCCGAGGACATGGATACACCAATTCATAAAATTCTCGTAACATCTAAACTAATCGTCGAAATTGTACGATTGAATGACGCTTCTTATTTGTTAAAATCACAAAACAAATAATCCATTAAATTAGAAGATGAGTATTTTTTTCCTTCTTAAATTACTTTCTAGAATTCAAGTATTTTAACATTTCTATTTTCAATAACGTTGTATTGAAAATTCAGATTAATTTTTGTCGATAGACATGTGCTGTCGCGGATATTTTTTTGTAAATTTCTTTGAGGCAAACAATACCGACATTCATAGTTGTCGTCTTTCTCTAACCATTTAGGCAGCGTAAGCAAATATAACTTTTTTCCCGATTTTATCGACATTTATTGTCAAAAACCATTCCTATCTTTCTTATCAAAAATTTTAGAAATAAAAGTTGGCCTATGTTCATGCTGGACATCTAAACTATCTCGTTGCCAAATTTCATCACGATCGGTTCAGTGGTTTAGTCGTGATCAGGTAGCAAACAGATGCACACTTTCGCGTTTCGCATTTACATATAGATATGGAAGTATGGATTACAGAGAATCTGATGGATTTATTCCTGATCCGATGAGTTTATGATTTTTTAAGAATAAAAACGTTGAAAATTTTTGTGTTGAAAACATTGGTGCAATAAGATTTCTTCCCATAAAAAATGAAGAAGAAAAATTAGACGTAAAGCTACAATTTGAAAAAAGAAAAATTTCATTGAAACTCATATATGAACTATTATCTTTTCTTTATGTTACTTACAAATACAGGATCTATATATTTGTGTATGTGGTAATGACCTCGCACCAAGATAATACGATGAAATGCCGCGTGAGGCGTAGATGTGTTTAAGTACGTGTGATTTCATTTTCTTGCCATTAAATCGATGATCCTTCCGTCTCATCATCATTCAAATATTCATCATCCTGACGCTCACCAAGTCTGTAAGGTTAGGGGTCGTAAAATATCTTAATAAACTTTCTCACGCACGCCATACGAACCCATGAATGGCAAAACGAGAGGAAAGCCGAAAAAAAGGAAATAAAGAAAAGGGGGAAAAGAAAGGAGAGCAAATAAGAAAGAGAGAGAAGATAAACAGAAAAAGAAATAGAAAAGGAAGAAGTGAAGGGAATAAATAGTTTGAAGATGGGATCCCTAAAATGCAAAACTTTTTGGCCTTTATTGTTTTGGAGAAGTTTTTAAAGGAATAGAAGCGAGATTGGAAATAAGATCATTAAGAAGGAAGATTAATAAATTTGACATCGAGGATTGTTTTCGCGTAATAAATAATATACAGCAGTTGGCTTCCGGAGCAATACGAGCATATAGAAAAACAGGTGAGGATATTTATATTGCCTCTGCGTTGTTTGAGAGAGTGATGAGAACTTACATACATGATGTCCCCTAGGGTTAGAGACTTCAATGTTGATGGAAAGGGAGAAAAGCTCCTGGGACAGAGTTGAAAGGACTATGCGTCTCTTCTAGTGACGCGCTTGTCTCCTTTGATACACATCGTCTCTGACGTCATTCACTAAGCTCTCTGCTCTCTTCTATTTTTAACTTTCTCTAATTAATGAGTGTGTCTAATGATGAAAAATGAACTGTCGGACTTAACTGGTGTAATTTATATCGTCATGGTACTTTAAAAAGGTGACTTCTTGTTATGAAGTACGAATAACAAGGATCGAGTGTGTATTTGTTGAATAAATAATCGAATTTAAATTATACTCTCATCTATTTGTATTTACGTGTCTGTTGGTGAGTCAGAAAAAGATCCCCAGCACGGATATAATACATGAAATTGGGAGGTCCTAAGAGGTGTCATCAATTGATAGTATTGCTATCTCAAACCAACTTCTTGATTTAACAACATCCATTCTACTTGAGTATATTGTGAATGCTTTAAGCTACTTCAAATGCTATTTAGTTCTGCCGGGTAATGTTAGAAAAATCATCCAAAAGTCAAAACTGTTATTTTATATTTAATGTACTTTGTATGTTAGTTTTATGAATAATAATAACTAATATCAAAAATCTAATTCGTAACAAAAAGTAATGAGGTGAGTAATTTTAACTGTGAACACTCCTCGATTGTTTGTAAGCAGCATGACGAACCATTAGCCTGTAGACATAAGACGAAATTGGCAGCGGCAGACTACAGAAAAGACGAATAAAAATTTCAATCTCTCTTCAGAATATCTGGTGATTTTAAAAATTAATGTAGGTTTCCGACCGCGATATAAAAAAAATTCGATATAAAAGATTCGGAGAGAAATTTATTTTCAAAAATCAGATTTTTTCCTCGTAGGGGACAATTGTTTAATATTTGAATAAAGTACAAGTATATGTTCGCTAAAAATATGGCAAGGAGTGTTTTAAAAGCTAATATCGTGGCACCCACTTTTACAAATTTTAGACTTTAAGAATATTAATTCATCTGTCGTCAAAACTATCTTAATAGCTCACAGCTTTCAAAGGTGGAGCCAAATGGACGGGACGAAAAAGAATTAAGTCATGCATGGTGAACATGTTATTCTGAGATGAGTGGTCAACTTGCCGGGTAGGAATGATCGGAATAAAATTTTAACTGAGAAGAGCATGTATAAGAGTAAAACAATATCTGAATAAGAAATTAAGAAAAGTGCGCCTGGCCATGCTGGCCCGGGTCCCCATCCTGCCCTCAGTTTTTCTCCGGTTTTCCTTCGGGATTTTTTATAGTCTCGCTAGGCTCTCGCTTATTGAAATAATAAATCTCGAATTTAGTGTTATTTAATAGTTACGATTTATAAACAGCTGTATAACATTTTTTTGACAATACACATCATTATTATTATTATTATTATTTTCCCATTATTATTATTATTATTATTATTCCCTTTATTATTATTATCATTATGTACTGGATTATAATCTGTATTGACACTGCGAAAAATACTATAACGCACACATATTTTTTAAATTAGTTTGAACGTACGACTTACATAAGGGCATGCATACGAAGGAAGAACTTTTGCACTTCAAAGTGTTGCATATAACCGTCAATGCTGCGTGGTATACAGATATGGCGACATTCATCGCAAGTTGATAACGGAAAGAACAGACTTAGATCCGAAAGCCGAGGAACTGAAACATCATGATAGTATAGGTTTTCTGCGAGGAAAACACATTAAATATTAAAGAATTGGAAAGAAATAATATTTTTAATCTGACCGTTTGAAATTGATCAATGCTTTAGGAGGAAAAGCACTTCTAAATCTATGGATGAACTTATAGTTTAAACACTAATATTCATTCTGATAATTTTGTACGCTTTGAGTTGACCATTCGGCTCAGAATGGCATGTTCACCATGCATGACTTAATTCCTCTCCCTGCGTTTCATTTCGCTCCATCCTGAAAATTTCTTAGTTCTACCGACAATTAAATCATTTTGTCCAAGATTTGTATATATTGATGCAAACATGTATGCTATCATCGATTTCAGCTTTTGAAACACAGCTTAACGACCATTTAAAAAAAATATTCACTATTAAATATATGAATGAAGTACATTGTCTCTTACGAGGAAAAAAATTTATAAAATGAAATACTTTCTTTAAACCTAGAAATCTAAATATACGTAATTTTTACGTCCTCCTTTTTATTGGTTCTAATTCAACATTTGTATCTAATTATCGTATTTCACATTATTCAAAAATAAATGTCAAATATTAGAATAACTTTTTAATAGTATGATATTTCATTTAAATACATTCAAGAGCTTCTATGTAAATTGTACATATAATAAGTATTTACTATAGGTACTTAAGCATTCATATTCAAGGGTTAATTCCAATAAAACGAAATTGAAAAAATAGATCAACCATATTAAAATATTAGCGGCCATATTAAAAGAAAAAAACCGACAGCATCTTCGCTTCCACGATCCCGCTGAGCGCTAGAGTGTGGGTTCAAACCCTGCTCTGCCGTACTAGGTGATGTTTTCAGCTGGGGTTTCCCNNGGTTCGGTATCATAAGTTCCTTAGCATCCCAACATCTCTCCTTCCCAATTCCCTTACCGAAGTCCAACGGTTATTATCGAATTTGTTATTATAGACCCCTCACTTTGAACTGCTGTAAATGCCACAAAAAATCGTAGAAAAAACTAATTAACACCATTAAATTTATCATGTTCTACTGCTTATACTCAAGTTTAAAAAATGGTTCTAAAAATGAATAATATCGTTTTAAAAACAGAAATGTTTTAAAATACGCAAAAATTTTACCGTTTTTCCCGATACGTCGACTTTACTATTTTTTATAAAATAAACTGAAAGTGTCAAAAATAATTCTTATCCGAATGTTAACCATTATGTTTGTGACAACATTTCAAAATTTCGACCTTCTACATGCAAAATATAATGAATTATAAACCTTTTCCAGAAACATTGCTAAAAACGACCAAGCACATTTTTTAGGAATAAAATTGTACTGTCGCACTCAGAAGAATGCTATGATCACGTTACAATTAAATGTAAACGTTTAAAACTACTTGTGTAACCTCCAGCAAATGATAAATAAAACCA